>JADLZN010000347.1:0-229179 GCA_018155175.1 Sinocyclocheilus anophthalmus | reverse complement strand
TGGATAAAAGTGTCTGCTAAATGAAAATGACTAACAACAATCAATAAAAACACATTAAAACTTACAGAACCATTTGGCAATAATTGCTGAGATGCATCATATCATACAAAGAGTCAATAAACATGATCATACCTTAAAATACACCATAAAGGCATATGATAAAAAAGACAAAACCACTGGTAATATGACTGGGATGTTGTCTCTTTTACAAAAGTGAAACTTACCCTAGCGCGCACTTCACACTGTCTCAGCCGACACTTCTGCCTGATCTTATTCGGGCCGCCGAACTTCTTCATGTCTTTACAGAAGTCACACAGTCCACAGTCCTCAGTGCGCATGCAGGGTTCACATTCTCCACACATGCGAGCTGAGCGCTTAATCTGAGGACAAATCCCAAATATCCCCCATAGCCAGTCCAAAGGTTAACAAACAACACTTTTTTTCAGTCACGGTCTTCACAAAAGTCATTGTACGAGAGCAGCTTTATCAATCAGAATTTCTCACCCGTGACCCACGCCGTCCATCCGACTTCCATTCGAAATCCGGTGAGTCTTGCTGGTTATCGGTCCCGTCTGCCTCCGCTTCTTTCTCTCTGCTTTTCTTGGGGCGGAATTTAATCTCCAAGGACTCATTTTTACCTAGATTGCAGGATGTACATACTCAGGGCTGTTTTTGATACTATATTGTCATATCATTTTTAAAAAAGGGTTTAAAATATATATACTAATTAAATATTAATACTTACCATAAACTAAATAAATATATTCTATCAAAACAATTTTTAAACAAACCAATAAAACCATTATACTTAAATAAATGAAATTCATTTCTTACTGCGACACTTTTCACAGTACCAAACACGGATGGTTTTGGCAATCTTCTCTGATATTTTAATGCAGTCTCCATGAAACCAATCATTGCAGTTGTCACAACCACTGTGTGTACATGAAAATAATTTGAAACATGCACTTGAAAATATTTAGGTTTACAAAGAAAAAGCATCTTTAAAAGCTGCATGCAAACATTTGAAGAGAAACACATCTTACATCATAAAGCAGTTGATGTCTGGTTTGCGACAAACGCAATAAACACGTGCATTGCTCCGGTTCAGACTCATCTCCGGTCCAGGAGGCTGCTCCAATCTGCACTTACTGTCCATAACATAAGAGAAGAAACTGAATGTGCATTTAATTTGACATTATCTGTATGTTCTGTAGCTACTTCAATCCAGAAATGTACACATCAACAACTTTCCTGTTATACAGTCTACCTGTGCACTTTATATTTTGCAGAATATCAATGTATATACTGTATAAACAGTTTATTATGCTGCTATATGCTACATTTTATGTATTCTCTGATACTTTGTGATGCCAAACCTCCATTTGAACGATAGCACATTTGTGTAACAGCTATTCTGAGCTGTCATGGCCATTTGTATTACATTCTCTCTCATCTTTATATATATTTATATATATATATATTATATATATATTTAAAAAAATTGTTTTACAACAAGTACCACAAAAAGTTCACATACCTTCAATCAGTACAGTGATATACCTGTACCACTGTACCACCCAGTTCTTATTATAATGACAAAACAACCAGAATTGCTCAAATATTTCCGTACCATTACAGGTTTGTCCGTATGCCCAAAGCAGGAATGCCACACAAAAAAACACGTCCCCTTCAGAACATCTGAGCACAAAACTATAGGTCTGTCATAACCATGTGAGCTAACAGGTGTGCAGTGATTGATTAATATTCACTCCTTTTGTTTACAAGCGGAACACTGCACAACAACATGTAACTCCGCTTCCTCTACGTTGCTTCTTCTACGTTGATACAAATGAATCCGACGGCCACCTACGGACTGTGTGTAATTGACGCGCGCCGACATACAGAGACAACCAGTACATTAGTTTACAAAAGCTAAAACCATAAAATGCATGTTTCGGACTTAAAATAAATAAATGTTAATTAATAATATATATATAGAGCTTAAAAACCTTACCCTTAATTTTCTTCCGCTAGTTCCCAATCTTTTTCATGATCTAGACATGTACAAAAAAAAAACGTACCAAAATGACCAAACCCACAGCAAAATTAACAAAAATTATAACTACCTAAATTAAAAAAGGAAATATTAATACAAAATATCATAAACTATAAGAGATCTTAATGATATAAAATAACTTTGGTAGCTTGAGAACGAGACCAAACATTTCCTTTTAATTTTATGCAGTACAACAAACAAACAACAAATAAAACCTTTTTAACCTAATAAAATACATGTCTTTGTTAGTGAGTTATTTTTAAGTGAGTTGATTGTTGGAAAGTTTATTCAATTGTACTATTAATCAGATGAGAGTATCTAATAAAATATAAATTATAATATTCTTACATTTTTAGTTAAAAAAAAACTACTTAAAAGTACGTTGTTTGTGTGTGTGGTGTGTTTTGTGTGTCTGGTGTGTGGTGTGTGTGTGTGTTGTGTGTGCATTTTTGTGACAAATGAGGACATACATTGTATAATGACAAAGGTATGACATAGGTATACAAGGAGAAGGTGACTTTTCAGGACATTACCCCATGTCCCCACTTTTCAAACGCTTATAAATCACACAGAATGGAGTGTAATGAAAATCTGAAATAGCACAAAGTCTACTGTGAGGGGTAGGTTTAGGGGTAGGATTGGTGTAGGGCAATAGAATATACTGTCTGTACAGTATAAAAACCATTACCGCCTATGGGATGTCCCCACTTTTCACAAACCTGTGTGTGTGTGGGTGGGTGTATGTGTGTGTGTGTGTGTGGTGTGTGTGTGTGTGTGTGTGTGTGTGTGTGTGTCAAGTCAATTCAAGTACTTTTAACAATACAGATTGTGTCAAAGCCACTGAACAGCATTAATTAGGAAAATTCAATAATGCCAAATGACACTCGTAAACACTCGATTCTCATGCTCAGACCGTTCAGCACTGATTCAGTGATGTCATAATCCAGCTCAGTTCAGTTTAAATAGTATCTGTGCATTCAAGTCGACAATATTGCCAGAAATTAACTGTCCCCGACTAAGCAAGCCAAAGGCGACAGTGGGAAGGAACCAAAACTCCATCGGTGACAATGGAGAAAAAACCTTGGGAGAAACCAGTCTCAGTTGGGGGGCCAGTTCTCCTCTGGCCAGAAAAAACCAGCAGCTTATTTCTAGGTTGCAGCAAAGTCAGATTGTGCAGAGGATTCGTCTGGTTCCTGTGGTCTTGTCCCGGTGGTCGTCTGAGACAAGGTCTTAACAGGGGATCTGTATCTAGGGCTCATCTAGTTGTCCTGGCCTCTGCTGACTTTCAGGGCTGTAGAGGTCCTCTCTAAGTGCTGATCCACCATCTGGTCTGAATACGTACTGGATCCTTGTGACTGCAGTGAGCCATCTTGATTTCTGGATACAGACCTTGAGGTCCAATGTGAACTTGAGAAAGACACGCGTGTCGTTTAAATTTGTGTCATTAAGATCACCCACGTAATAGGTGCGATTGGCTGCCAAAGCACCATCCAATGGCAATCCACTGACTGTCAGGGTGGCAAAGTAGGTATCGTTGCCACCAGCATTGCTTGCTATGCAGATGTAGGTCCCGCTGTCTGTTACCTGGGCATAACGAATCTCCAGCGTACCTTCAGGTAGGACAATCACTCGCCCAGTACTCTTGGTGGTGATACGTCGGCGCTGAGGTGAAATCCAAAAGATGACCGGAGTTGGGTCTCCTTCTGCTCGACATACAAACGACACTACCTGGCCTTCACGTGCCGTCAGCTGTTGCAGTTTGCGGTTGCGAATTTTAGGCCGCTGACAGGTGAAATGGTCAAAGAGCGCAGAGTCTGAGAAGGTACTAAGTGCTTTTCCTCGCAGTTCCATGGGTGTGGCGCAAACGGGTGACTTTCCGTCAAAGTTGAGGGTCTTCCGGCGCTGCAGGATCCACAATAGGCGGCAATCACAAGACAAAGGGTTGCCATCTACACACAACGTCTCCAGCGTGTTAACCGAGTGGAAGGATCCCTCCTCCAGGGTCACTAATCCATTGTTTGACAAGTTGAGCAATCGTATCTGTTGCAGGCCTCCAAGACCATAGGGTTGCACTAATATCAGGTTTGTACCAACTAGGTGCAGTTCCTTCAAGCGGACAAGATCCCGCAAGGCCCAGGACTCAAGAACCGAAATGGGGTTGTAAGACAGATTGAGGCTAGCCAAGTGAATTAGGTTGCGAAGAGCACCCGTAGGCACGGTGGAAATGTTGGTGTTGGTAATCGAGAGCCAAGAAAGGTTGAGACCTTGGAAGCTATGAGGAGAGATGTACTCAAGGAATGGCCAATGGTCAATCTCAAGACCCCGCAGCCCACCAAGTTTGCGGAAGTTCTGCTCTTCCAATGAAGCAATACTGAGGTAGCGTAATCGTAGAGTCAGCAAGCCGCGAAGGTAGGAAAGAGACTGTCCAGTTATAGAGGTCAGATTGCACCTCTCGATGGTTAGCTCCCGGAGCCCCACCAATCCTATGAAAGCCTTGTTTGAAATGTACACCAGGTCATTATCACCAACCTCCAAATTGCGGAGGTTCATCAAGTCCTGGAAGGTGAAGTCTAACAGGATGACCAGTTTATTCCCACTTAAGTCCAGAGTGGTGAGGTTGGTGAGACGTGAAAAGGCACCCATGGGCACGAGTTTAAGCTGGTTGGCTCGCAGACGCAGCACTCTAAGATTAAGCAAGCTGGAGAAGGCATTAGGCTCCAACACACTGATGAGATTCTCGCTCAAGTCTAGCTCCTCAATTCTCGACAGAGTCGCCAAGTCATTGTATTCCACCCAGCGCAAACTGTTGCTGCTCAGATCCAGCAGCCGTGTGTCAGCCGGGATGCCCCCAGGAATAGAGCCCAGGCGTTTGTTCTGGCACATCACGGTTCTCTGATGAGGGATACAGTCACAGCGCTGTGGGCAGCTTTGGCCATGTGTTAGGGATGCAGCAATTAGGAGCACAAACAGCCCTGGTAAGCTTAGGCTTGGACAACCCGCCATGCCCCTTCCCTACCTTACTGGGGCCGAATCACTGCACCTCACACCTAGAGAAAAGAACACACACACACACAAAGAAAACAGGTATTGATTAATCACAACTTTGCAACTCTCATCTATAACCACTTCTACAGCATTATGAAGCTTTCCCGAGTCAAATGATTACTTACAGTTTGTATGAGCATGACTACTACTAATGTTTTAGAAAACAGGCCAAAAAAGAGCAGCTGTAAAAAATATATTTGTGAAGACACAGCACATTTTCAGACTAGCATGGATAAACAATCTTAAGGTCAAGTGTCCGTAAAACTGCAATTTTAATGAATTTAACCCCCCTTCATAACACCATTAAGAAACCTGTTCACACCAAGATGAATGGTTGTCGGGTAACTGAAAGTTGCACACATTGCTTTGTTGTTTACCAGCTAACGGGTGTTTCTGCTTTTCTATAATCGTCACTGTCAGAGGTGAATTTTCATTTTCAACACCACAGTCGCCATCTTCTGCTGAATTTCTGAATAGACAACCTGGATGATTAATTGCACAAATGTTCATGCCAACATCGTCTTTGTGAGACATGCATTTCAACTGTACGATTTAAGCTGTAATAATAAAACAGTTTTATAAAACTACTATTTTCACTGAATGTTAAGGCAAGTAAAAAAAAAAAAAGAAAAACAAAAGCTTTACGCCTGTCATAACATTACACATGAACATGCTGAAATCTCAGATGACTAATGCCCTCGTTAAGATCATGATTTTTTTATCTTTATAAGCCAAGAAATATATGTACTGTATCGAGCTTTGAGCTAGGCATGGCTTCAAAATGACTTAAGATCATGCTTGATTTGTGTTACAGTAGGTAGCATTTCAATAAAAGACTGGGGGCAAAAACCTGTTAGATAAAATATATTTTAGTGTTAACTTGGTCTTTACAAATGTGCAATGGAAGATATCCCAGTCAGTGCATTTTGATATGAACATTCAGGCCCACCCTGGTGCTAAAGTATATGAGACTTAATGAACCATAATGAGACTTACCTATGGAACAGAAGTCTAATAGTCCAAGTACCAGCAACCAGGTTGTTATTGATTTCAGATGTACCCCAGCACAACCCTTCTTCTCCCTGCCCCATCATCTCTGGTAACCCAAAAGCATGACAAGCCCCTGGTTCAAACCCATATCAGTTGACAATAAGAAGCTGTCCAATCAGCACAGACCACTGCTTCAAACAACAAATGGAGTTCATAGGATCGCTATAAAACAATCAGCAGCGTGAGGTGAATAGAAAACTACACCTGACTATGTCTCAGGTGTCAAAGCTTGTGTCATGGGTCATTATGTCAGAAAATCATGAATACTAATAATAAGCAATGACTAATACCCTGCCACTTTTCTTTCCACCCCCTCATGAGATGTCAACAAAGCATATTTCAGCTGCTTATTAAATTTAATTGTCTTCAGGAAAGTGCTCTCATATGAATTTTTATATCCATGCAGATGTGCAATAACTCCAAATTTTAGAATACAAATACTGTAACTATACCACTCCATAGTCAGACACATTCAAAAAGATATCACCACCTTAATGGTAATATTTTACCCACAAATGACAATTCTGCCCATAGGCGGAGGGTGAACCAACACCAGGGTAAAGCTAAAAGCAGCCAAATCTATTAACTACAAACATCATAAACCTGTCTTTTTAGGCAAGAAGAGTGTCATGTAGGCTAATAAAATATGTTTAATGGGACTGAATTTGCATTTAATGTGATTGCAATTTAATTAAAACATTAGAAATGGCTAATTATATAGAGTTTCCTTCCCACGGTTATTCAAACGCGAATAAATTATGTACAGAAATGACATTATCACTAACTTTGATCTATCGCACTCTCAAAAAAAAAACAAGTATCGTTCTAATCACTGAAACTGTCTACACTGCGAAATGAATCCCTTACTTACATTTTATGTATATCTGTGCTATGTTGTTTATGATGAGAGAATTCGCGGAATTCAGTCATGAACGTGCGCGCATTCAACAAAACTGATGAGTTTCAGCGATGACTCATCTGAACGCCTCTGATTGGCCATTGCATTCCTAAGCTCAACAGAATCGTGTGTGATTGGTTATAATGCGCAACACTGTAAAAACGCCTAAAATGAAATATGGTGCAACATGAGCAAATCTTAATTTAATGCGCAGTCGACACTTTCTATTCATTTACACTTTGTTAGCAACAGACGTAATAGATTTAATTTGTTTGTGCAGGGGCATTTTTGTCCAATTTAGTGGCATTTTTGCCCCAAGACCCCCTGGCCTTACACACGCTCCACCTATGATTCTGCCATTCTTTACTCACCCTTATGTCATTCCAAACATGCATGACTTTCTTCCTTGAAACACAAAAACTATTTTTTTACTGTTTAAACTGTTTTTATCCACATAATCAAAACTAACATTGGACCCCACTGACTTTAATTGTATGGACAACAGAAGAAAGAGAGAGACATTTTTTTAAATGTTTTTTGTGTGCTGTGGTATGACATGGGGGTGAGCAAAAATGTATCTAAAATTGAATCCAAATTTGGTTTCCCCTGCATTGGAATTTAAATGGAGCTGACCTCAACCTGAAAGTTGTCAGGAGTAAATGAGAGACACGGCTACCTCGTTGCTCTGTTGCTCACCTCAGCAAGGTAGCATGTCACCTGAGAATTACATAACAGCTGTTAGTCGATACGTGAAGGGCAAATCAAGCAATTAGTGTTTATTTTCCCATAACAGCTGTTGAGAGGCTGGTTAAACATAAAATATCAATACAAAAAGATCAATGTTCTAAAACAGATTGAGAAAATGAAAAACTCTGTTGCTAAATCTTAAAATGTCTGAATGTCATTGCATTAGATACAAAATATATCTATTAAAACGGCATTTAAATATATGACATTCATTACTAAAATTAAACGAATATTAAATGAAATGAAACAAAATATTATAACTATGCCTATTTATATATATATTTTTTTTTTATTATTATTATTATTAAATGATACTCTAATCAGAGAATACTATACTTATAATAAATGCCACTTGGTTTGATATTTTGTTATCTAATGCAATCACATTCATAAATTTTTAAGTGTGACTTAAGTGTCGTCTACCATTTTGTCTACTTAACCATTTTTTGGGTACTTAAACTTGCAGTGTTAGTCATTTTATGCAATCATAAGAAGCCTAAAATCAACGCATCCTGGAATCATACTATTAAGAGCTAGTCGGAGTAAAAAAGGAAATGAAAAACATTCAACAGTTTTGAAAGCAGTGCTTGTTTTGAAAAACACTTAACTATGTGGTGCTTAATGTTTCTGTCGAATCCAGGATATTGTCCTACATAAACAAGACCAGGTTTAATGAGGAGAATAGAAAAAATAGCAGCATAAGCACAGACTGACATCACACAAACATCAGAGAGAAAAGTCTATCTGGGTTGAAAAAAAAAAAACAACTCTTAAACAGATGATACAGACTGGGAGCAATTAAGGCAGCCTAGTACCTTAATTAGAGAGAAAGCACATTAAAAGGAATAATGAACACACACTGGAAGAGAAAAAAAAAATTATAGGGCAGGTGCAAGAACTCATGGAGGGGGTCATGAGCTGAAGGGAAGTGTGTGGAGGCGTCAACTTTCCCATATATCACCGCTGGATCTGCACTAGTCTAGTGCAGCTGATGGCACTCTTCAACTCACATCGATTTCAAATGCTGCCCACACATCTCTTTACATAACCGTTCATAACCTCCTCATTCTGTCTCCTGCTGCTCCGCAAGCCCATCTATCATCTGCAGCTTGGGGAAACCCGACAATGGCCCGCGAGCAGACAGTAAGACAGGATGAAGTGAACCGAGGATGAGGAAGGGGCAAATGACGGATGCTCAGGGTGAATGTCGACTCCCTGGAGGTGCCATCTCAAGGGCACGTCGTACTTCACAGAAGCAATGGAATCCTTGGCCAAACAAAAGCCGACAAGGGCAACGGCGTGTTGCTGGAGAACAGAAGCCATCTGAGACCAGAGACGTTCTCGGATTCAGCAGACGTTTGGGAGTTCAAGGAGATGACGAACAAGGAGCAGGGACTGCGAAATGCTGACTTTATACATGCTGAGTGTGTGAAGAACAAACAATCATGGCTTTTTAAACACTACAGAAGTCATTTTGAGAAACTTAAAGCGAAAATTTGGCCAGAATTGACCCTCATGTTGTTCTAAGCCTGAACAACTTTCATACATCTGTGGAACATAAAATTCTAAAAATTTTGAAAAAAGTCAGGTTTTTTTGTCTATACATTGAAAGTCTATGGGTTCCAAATGTTTTAGTTTTGGACCCCATTGACTTTAGTTACATTTTCAAACTATCTGAAAATGTACATTCTAAACCATAAATCACAATCACTATATGGCTTAATGCAATTATTTAATCACAAATGCTCTGCGCTGCCTCTTTCAGTTTTCACATTTGAAAATGAAGAAATTAAGACAGCTGTACTGTAATATTGTGCAGTCACAAGGAGGATCAAAATCACAGGAGCGAATTTGGTGTCCAAAAGAGTGTTTATTTCGAGCAGATGTGCAGAATGTGCAAATAAATATGTTTAAGAGCTTAAAACGAAGACTATTAATAAAAACAGTCTGAAACCAGAACTGAATTGATATAAAAATCACAAAGTTTGGGGAAAAATTGTGCAGCCCTACAAATAAGCACAGCAAAAAACAATTGCAAATTTGATCAGAACAATATCACAATTAAGATTTTTTTTCCCCCAAATCATGCAGCCCTATTTGTAGTTCTCTTTGCACATTAACTAGTATTGGAAGTATCTGATCATGAAAATCATGAAAATCATATCACCTTTAATAAAAGGAGGTTAAAAACATTCATGAAGCTTCACCTGATCTGGTTCATGAACAGGCATGCTAATCAGCTAAAAGCTAATGAGAGATGACATGCTATTGTAGGAGCGGCGCAGGACAATCACACACAACTCTTGAGGGGATAGAGTGTCAATTGTGTTTCAGGGAAGAAAGACAATGACCCAGCGCAGCCTGAGAACATGACTTGTTTAACATGCATATTTGATCTAGGTGAGAACAGAAAGCCCCTCTATTCTAGTAACAATTTGCATCGCTCAGTTTCCTGATGGGATGAATTATTCAGTTTATCATGGTCCATGAACATGACCTACTAGCACAAAGAGACTGACCACGCCTCCCCGATGGACCAACAAGAATAGTGATGTACAGTATTGAACATTCGCTCTTTTATTGGCTTACAATCCTGTGAATAAACTGACTGATGCTCTACTTGACAGCTGCTTAATGCTGCTTTTATCTTCGCTCAGAGAGTCGTGACGTTAGATGACTTGATCCTTGGCTTCAGCTATGGTGCAGGAACTAGATAATTAGGTCAAAGATAAGCTTGGTACTAACTAAATGTGGCAATCAAGACAGAAAAACGTAAACAGACAACCACTGCTGGCATCTTCTTCATGGTGTTGTTTTCTCTAATCAAAACTACTTTGAATTGACATAGCCAGGCCAAGAATGGATTACGCCCATGGTTATTTGTAATAATTTAAACAATTTATCTTATTATTTGAATTACTTTTCAAATAGCTTAAAAATTTTCTTTTCTTTCACATTCCATATTTTCGAGGCCACAAGAGGATTTTTGCACATGTGGTTTGTGTTGGTTCTAAATTTAATTCAGAATTTTTGAAAAAAAAAAAAAGTATGCGATAAGGCCAAACGCTTGACCTTGAAAAATTATCCACTTTCTATTAGAAGCCATTTGGTTTCATTTCTAGATGAAAAACGCTATTTACAGCCAATTTCCATGGACATATGGAGAGTACAGTTTCTCCACAGGATGTTGATAATGACATTGAAAACAATGGCTGTTGGCCAAAAAAAGTCACGTGAATGTGACTGAAGAGAGAAACCAATGTCGTAAGGCTCACTGTGCTCACAGTTTTGTCTGACTCACAGCCCCTCGGGCCACATCTGACTCATTTGCACAATTATAATTGAAAGTCGTCAAAATGCAGCAGTACTAAAGTTCAGCTTTGAGATGGAGTCTAATGATTTTGACATTAAATTTGCCTTTACTAAACGATTAAATATGCCTTATTGCAATGACATTCAGACATTTGTAAGATTTAGCAACAGAGTTTTTCATTTTCTCAAATATACAAATTGCAAGTATATTTCTTTTGGCGCTTATATTAAAAGGTCAGGTTTAAAAACACATTAATTCAGGAAAGAAACAAGATGGTATTCACAGTATAACTGAGTCACTGAATCATATGGAAGCCTGATTCCACCATGGAATTCAAAAAATAAAGGTAATTGCAACTTTTTAATCTCACAATTCAGGCTTTTTTTCCACAATTCAGAGTTTATAGGTAGCAATTCAGACTCGGAATTGTGAGATATGAGATAAAAACTCGCAAAAAAAATTAGTATTGTGAAATAAAAAGTTATAGTTAAAATTTTTTTGCATGGTGGAAACAAAAAGAAATTAGGGGAAAAAAACTCAGAATTCTGAGGAAAATGTGTAAATTGCAAGATATAAACTATATAAGATGTAAACTCAGAATTGCGAGGAAAAAATCGTTATCTCGCAATTCTGTTTTTTTTTTTGTTTTTTTTGACAATTACAAGTTTTGTATTTCGCAATTCTGTTTATATTTCAAAGTTGTAAGAATTGTGAGGAAGAAATTCTGACCTATACAGTAAAAAAAGTATTTTTTTTATTCCATGGCAGAAATCGACTTACATACTGATTCATTCAAAACACATTGATTCATTCAGGAATGCAAAACAACAACTGTCTTTGACTAAGTCACTGATTCATTCACTAAAACCGACTCAAAAACATTGATTCATTTAGAAATGGAACAACTGTATGAGTGAATCACTGAATCATTCACTAAAACCAATTCCTTCAAAACACTGATTCATTTAGGAACTAAAAAAGTGGTTGTCTTAATGAATGAATCACATTCGTATTAATTTCATTCAGGAACAGAACACCACTGTGTTGCATTTCTTGGAGACGTGCGACTTTTGATTCTTCTGTGGCTTCATTTGGAATTATTTTCATTGGTGGAGTAAAAACAGACGACGTAATGGGAACTATTTTGTCTAAAATGTAAGTTATTCATTAACGTCTTAGATTTTTTTTAACTATAGTATTACTCAGGCAAATAGAAATGTTGTTCAAATATTTAATATTTATGTTATAAAAGAAAGCATTAAAGATACCAAGGTTTTTGAAAATTCACTGGATGAAGTAGCTCAGATTACAATGATGGTGGATGGCATACTCCATTATGGCGTGACTCATCAGATTTAACATGGAGCGACATCCCAGAGAGCTCAAATCCTGAAGCATCTCCAGATATATTCTCTTGAGCAAATAAAATAATTAGCGCCTGTGGTATCAACTTTAAAATGTCAAAATACACACCTCACAATATTTTCCATCAAACATAAATTACCTTTCGCTGTTTCGGTATTTCACAAGATCAGTTTCCCTTGTTACGCAGCAGCTAATGAGTTCCACTGGGTAGTCCAGGTCCTAGTAGCACTGCAGTCAGCATGCATGAGGATAGGGCAATAGTAAAGTAGGTCAGCCATGTGCGGCACCCCTGGCATTTGGGCACAGCCAGCAGTACCCGTAAATTAACGTCCTCTCTGTAAGCCCCTCCAAATTGAGACACGGCACTGACAGGACTGCCGCCAGTCACTGGATCCTCAAAGCTGAGGAAATAAATCATGAGGATTACAGAAGTGGCATGAAGATTGTGATTACACACGAGTGCAGTGTCATAAACTGCAAACGTTTATCACCATGACTCAATGACGTCTTCTGAGTATGCTCTAACGTTAATAAAACTAAGCCTAAAGTGGACACATACAGTACACTCACCCGCCACTTTATTTGGTACACCTGCTAATAACGGGTTGAACCTCCTTCACAACTGCCTTAATTTTTCATGGCATAGATTCAACAAGGTGCCGAAAACATTCCTCAGCACTTTTGGTCCATATTGACATGACAGCATCATGCAGTTGCTGCAGATTTGTCGGCTGCTCATCCATGATGCCAGTCTCCCGTTCCACCACATCCTAAAGGTGCGCTATTGGATTGAGATCTGGTGACTGTGGAGGCCATTTGAGTATAGTGAACTCATTGTCATGCTCAAGAACCCAGTTTGAGATGATTTGAGCTTTCTGACATGGCGCGTTAGATAGAAATGGTCAGCAAAAATATTTAAGTAGTCTGGCATTTCACTTGATCATTGTACTAGTTTTATATAAAATAAAAATATATGGTGCCCCTATTATGCCATTTCGAATATTGCCTTTCATGCAGTGTGTAACGTAGCTGTATGTGAATGTAAACGATCTTCAAAGCTGTAAAGCTGAAAGTGCACGATAAAAAGTTTTTGTCTCCCAAAAGAAAGAATCAACTCTGAACAGCCTAAACGAGTCGTCAGTAATTTGAATCCCACTTTTGTGACAGCTACACATCACGGTGTATCACATTTGCATAATGCCCGCCTATATTCTACGTTATATTCTCAAACACTGTGGCTTGTTCGGTGGTTTACCGCATGACGTAAACGCGGTGTCCTACACTGTTAAAGTAAATTTGTTTTATTTTCACTTCCGAAAGAAGAGGCTGCAAAGAATCAGTGGTTAAAAAAAAATTTCCATTGTACCACAGCAGTACAACCCCAATCTTTTTTTGTGTTCCTGTCATTTTACTGACGACTGCTTCTCCAATCTCGGATTCACAAAACGCTTGCTCCTTGGAAAATGGATTCAGTACCTGTTACCTCAATTTTTTTTTTCCGGGCTGATCAAAACTTTCTCGTATTGGGCGGCATTTCGTCCACCTGAGCAAAAACTTTATACAGACGTGTACAGCGCCCACCAAAAAGTGTGTACTTTTAGACTTTCATGTGTCTATATATTTGATTTTGCCTTTTTGATGTAACTAAATATGAAACTTAGGTTCTCTGGCCCATCATCTGATATTTTCGACCAGCTTATCAAGAGTCACTCTTCGTTTAAAACATGATGCCAGTTTTATTTTCATATCATACGTTTTGCATTGGCTCTCGGGTTGGCTATATATATCTGCAAACAATGAAGTATTCGATGTCCAGCACTGGATTTGTCGCCTACATTCTCTTTCTATGAAACCTGTAAACCGGTTCTATATCGACACCAACTCTATCACGGTTTGCCCAAGCATTGAAATTATTTCGATTTACTAGGTTTCAATCAAATGGTTTTTCCAACTCATTTTTGCATCTGTCCTGTGCACGGCATACTGAGAAGAGATGATGCCAACCCCTCAGAGACCTCAGATTGCCAACCCTGGAACATCATACAGAATTACCAAATTTTGCTATAAGTTTGATTGCAACATATAATAATTGCTGTTAATAGTATTCATCATCTGTTTGATTACGTCTTTAATAGATTTTTCCGTACATTTCTGCCATATGTACATTAACTGGCAGTCACCATTGATAAGCTACTACTAAATATATTGTAGAAACTTAATTTTCTGTAAAGCTGCTTTGAAACAATTTGTATCGTGAAAAGCGCTATACAAATAAACTTGAATTGAAATTAATATTATTTATTTTGCATAGATGTGACATAAGAAGTGCGTGGCCCGGCCACGCACGCACGCAGAGGTATCCAGTTTATTTGAACCGGCTGGCTCCACTGAATCACAACCTGTAAGCAAGTATGTTTATATTTTCATGTCATGAAAAAGAAAAAAACATACTTATGAAACAAAGGACACATCTAATTATGATGCCTTCCACTACAACCTCTTGAGATACTTATCCTAACTGCCAATTCATTAGCGCAATTGACTCTTGGGGCCAATTACATGTAAACACAGGGTGATAAAATTACAAGGCATTCCATTAGGGCGAATATAACACTGAAGTTGCATAAGCTTTTAAATAGAAGGACGAGAGAGCTGAAGAAAGGCAAGCATGAAGCCTGGTATTGCATGAGAAATATTTTTGGGCAGTGTCGGAAAAGGCCATGGCCTAGCTAGGTTGCATGGCGGAGCTGGGACGCCGTCCTGCGGTCGTCTCTTTGGCTTGAATGGATTAGAAGACACCCTCTTGACTGGCTGGCATTCTAACCCTGTCAAAACGAATCACTTCAGACTGCCTGGCCACTGCCTAGTGGGTTAGCTTAGCCTTCCGTGAGAGTGAATTTGGATGTATATCACATGATTTCGGAATCAGTCACACAAAAAACACACATACATGTACATAATGGTTTTACTTCTGCTGACTGTTTTGAAGTATGACTTTGTCCCTGGTTAGCAAGTCCAGAATGCATTAGCATTTATGCTACAAATGCAAACAGCTACATGTCTCACAAAACATTTTGGATCACTTTTACTCCTGTGGGATCATCTGAAACATTTTTTTACACAGGATCTTAGTGCACCGCTATGCTAATGGGCTAATAGATATGCTAGTTGTTCATACACTCAGAGAGTGACCTTTGGTTGAGATTGGCAATCCTTCACTAATCTATTGCTAGTTGCAGCAGCTGCAATGACAATCAGACCCTCCGGCTGTTGGCAACCCGTCTGCTGCCTCTTCGCAACATCGTTGCCTTTAATCAATGTTCATGCTGCTTACAAATCAGCGAGAGCAATTAGACACTATTAGCTGGAGTTATCAAGCACCAGTGAGAACCGTTTCTTATTCTCCTGCTGCGTGAAAGCTGAAGCTCAGTTTTTACCTCAGTAATTTACCCTGTTCCTCCCAATTATAAGAAGCCTTTGGCAAAAACCCACAAATTCTCCTCTGACATAGTAGCTCTGTATCAAAAACTAACAAGCTGCCTACATTGGCGGAATCCTAGCTGTCATGCAACTTCATATGTGACTGATTAAGAGCGCACTAAATAGGCAACAACTCACAAAATAGTGCTCCTCATAGGAGAATGTGACTCGTTATTAGTTAGCATGTTGCTAAATTAACAGCATGATATAAGCATAAAATGTACATTCAAGCTCACATAAATGAGGTAAAATCAAGTTTTAATTGCACTGAAAAACTTTTAAATCAACACTTTTTTTCAATGAATGAAATACAAGAACTTATAATCAACATTTCACCTAATTCACCATCTTTAACTTATTTAGTGAGCTTGAGTGCAAAGCATTAGCAGTAGCTTGAAAATAAGGCAGCATAATTAAGTTGCCTACCTTAAAACTCATAAGAGCCTGTGATCCCTTAAAATACTACCTCTGTGGACAGCTTACTATGTTTTCAGATGGAGCATCAACCAAAAAAGTCTAGGAATCCATAAAGGGGTAGTGAGAATAGAACAACATCTGTTTAATTCCATTAACAAATTGCTGAATCGTAATAGACTTTCACATGTTGCATCTTTTTCTGAACTCACAGATCGTAAGCAATTTGCTACCATGGGTGGATTTAGGTATGAGGTTGGTGTCGTGCACTCTGTAGTCCCTCAGGGATCAATTTTGGGCCCCATGCTTTTTAACATCTACATTTTTCCACTTGGTCAACTTTTGAGATCTCTTGGTCTTAAATTTAATTTTTATGCAGTCGACACTCAAATTTACATACATTCAAAACCTGATGATACTATGCCTGTGGATTTTCTTTCTCAATGTATTTCTAAGATAAAGGAATGGATGTCACAACATTTTCATTGTCTTAACAGGAAACAGATTGACATTATGCTCATTGGTTCACCCCACCAAATACGTAAAGCTGGGTCAGTTGATGGTCCTATCATGGAGTTTCGGGCAAAACTAAAAAATCTGGGGGTGATTTTTGATTCTAGTCTAACATGTGAGCCTCATGTTCAGAATACTGTTAAAACATATTTCTTTCATCTTAGAAATATCACCAGATTACGTCAAATGCTGTCCTTCCCTGTTGCTGAGAAGTTGATTAACACTTTTGTATTTTCCCGTATTGATTATTGCAATGCTTTGTTGGCTGGGGTTTCAAAAGCTACCCTAAACAAATTGCAAGTCGTGCAAAATGTGGCTGCAAGAATCCTAACTAGAACTAAGATAAGATATCATATTTCTCCTATCTTGGAGTCTTTGCATTGGCTCCCTGTTAGGTTTAGGGTTGATTTTAAAATTCTGATGCTTACTTATAAGGCTTTACATGGTCTGGCACCTCAATATTTGTCTGGGTCAAACCCGTTCACTGTTGTCAACCCGTTTAAAGGGGTCATATGATGCTATTTTAAAGATCACTATTTTGTGTATTTGGTGTAACAGAATATGTTGACATGCTTTAATGTTCAAAAACACATTGTTTTTCAAATACTGTACATTATTGTAGGTCCTCTATGCCCCGACCTCTCTTAAACGCGTAGTTTTCAACAAAGCCCCCTCCTTTGACAAGCGCAGTCTGCTCTGATTGGCCAGCTGACCCAGTGCATTGTGATTGGCCGAACACCACAAGCACGCGTCGGAAATGTAACGCCCCTTACCATAATCGCAGCTTCCGCTTTCAAAGTAAATATCAAGACAGTTAATAATGTCGTTAGTTTTACCATTAGTTCAAGCCCAAAAAGGCAACAGAGTCGCGTCACAGACACAGTAATGACGCCGTACACAAGCCGCAGTTAAGACAGCTGACGTGCTATGATTTCTGACAGGCAGTTCACTCTCCTGTGATGCTACCCTGTTCCCCTCTCACACACACACACACACACACACACACACGACATGTTACTCTGCGCGGCGCAAAACTCCACATTTGAAACAGTCAAATGCAATACTTAAAATAATAACAAAACATAATTACAGTCGTGATTCAGAAAGCGCAGATTGTTCATAGCAAAGTCGATTGATCCTCTTTTTTTTTTTTTTTTTTGTAACTAGCCTTGTGACAGTGCCAGCCTGTACTCTTCTAGGTTCAAAAAATCGTCCATAAAATGAGTTGCACAAATTCGAACATTTGGGTTGTGCTGTTCTGTTATAAATGTAAATAAATCTTAACCAATGATTCCTAATTGCATCTACTTCCGGAAGGCCAAATAAAGTGCTTTTGCTTTCGCACTGAAACACAGCGTCTCCCTGACATGGCTGCATCAACACGACTGCTGTTCCTGAAACCACGCCTTCTTTCTTTCCGTGCACATTTGGTTAATATTTCCACATAGTGACGTAGATATGTGGGGGCGTGTTAGAACGAGCCGTTTTAGGTAGGCGTGGTTGACTCTTAACTTTGATAAAGAATATCTTTTTTTTTGAGACTTTAGTCTTTGCAACTTTTTTACAGATCTTCTTTATGCACCAAGATTTTGTAACACTCCAAAGAAAAAGGAAAACTTAAAATCGCATCATATGACCCCTTTAAGATCAATGGGCTTTTTCTTCATTAGCTCTACAACTATGGAACTCTTTACCTATTGAGATAAGGCAAGCAAAATCCTTGAATCCCTTTTTAAATCTCACATTAAAACTAATTTTTTAGGGTATCTTTTACTTGATTTTTTGGTATTAATTCTATATAATTTTATTTTTAAGTGTTTTGAATGCATATCTTCTTTTCTTGCTTATTTTATAATCTTCACATGGTGTATTTTGCTTGTATTTTGTTATTTTACTTGTTTATGTAAAGTGCTACATTAAAAGGCACTATAGAAAAAGATTGTTATTACCATTATTATTATTATTATCTATAAAATTGCCATTTCAAGGGTGTCTTGAGTGTTTCGAGGTTTCTCTGTTGAAATGTGTGTCAAATAATAAACTGCTTTTAAAGTGTCTCAAAATCCGTGGTTGCTCTAATCTCTGTCTGACACTAGTGGAGTTCAACTTCCTTGACAGGTTTTAACTCTAGAACTGAATTGCAAAGCTGAGGCCTGGAAAATGCACATTGATCAAATCAAATGCACACACTCTTGGCTCACTTGAGTGAATTGAAAAGACAGGTTGTAACTTCTCCTTGACTAGTTTTTATGCTCTTCTTGTGGAAATTTTGCTTTTGACAGAGGATTTACAATATACACTAGAACACGACTCCATACATTCATCACTGCATTCAGTCGACCTGTATAAATTTGAGAACACGGTGACAACCATTTGACACCAGGTCACCACTGACCCCAGCAGCTGTTGTGGGATAATGAGTGGGAGGTTAAGTATGGAGTGACTCGAGTCAAACTGGGTCCCTTGCTTTACAGACAAAACACGGGACACCCATTGACACGCAAGTGGAAAGAGCCCTCATGGAAAAAGAATCTAGTCAGTCTAGGCTTTTGATTATTGGTGATTAATGCCAGTTTACATCTTAAGGTGAAAAATAAAGGAGAAATGATACTGGAGATACTTTATAGCCACATTGTGTGATATAGTCCAATTTATAAGAAAAAATTACAATGTGAGATCTAATTGACAATGACAGAGATGCCAATAAGGAAGCTGCTATTTAGGAGGCACAGGTGAGATATGACAATTACAAGAAAAAGTTACAATACAAAAAATAAAGTAACAATGTTTCTATATAGTCACATTGTGAGATATAAAAGTCCCAATTACAAGAAAGTGTTGTAATTACAAAAAAATAAAGCTGCTATTTATGATACATTGTCACATTGTGAGATATAAAAGTCCCAATTACAAGAAAGTGTTGTAATTACAAAAAAATAAAGCTGCTATTTATGATACATTGTCACATTGTGAGATATAAAAGTCCCAATTACAAGAAAGTGTTGTAATTACAAAAAAATAAAGCTGCTATTTATGATACATTGTCACATTGTGAGATATAAAAGTCCCAATTACAACAAAAAAGTTGTAATTACAAAAAATAAAGCTGCAATTTATGATTTATAATCACACTGTTAATTATAAAAGACCCAATTACAAGACAAAAGTTGTAATTACAAAAAATAAAGCTGCAATTTACGATTTATAATCACACTGTGAAATATAAAAGTCCCAATTACAATAAAAATGTTGCAATTACAAGCAATTTAGTCACATAGTGAGATATAAAAGTCCCAATTACAAGAAAAAAAGTTGTAATTGTCAGAAATAGTCATATTGCTGCATCGCTTTGAGGCACAAAACAGCACCACTGCACAGAAGACTCCACCTCCTCCCGGCGACCAGGTGATGACGCTGTCCCCGGACAGCGTGAGGAGATCCCTCAGCAGGATCAACGCACGCAAAGCTCCGGGTCCTGACAACATTCCTGGGCGTGTACTGAGAGACTGTGCAGTGGAACTCACCGATGTCTTCACAGACATTTTCAACATCTCGCTAAGTCAGGCTGTTGTCCCCACATGCTTCAAAGCTACCACCATCATCCCAGTCCCGAAGAAGCCGTCTCCATCCTGCTTCAATGACTACCGTCCAATTGCACTTACCCTCATCCTCATGAAGTGCTTTGAACGGCTAGTCATGCACCAGATCAAGTCTGCCCTCGCTTGGACCCCTTCCAGTTTGCATATCGGTCCAACCGCTCGACCGATGACGCCATCGCCACTACCCTCCACTCAGCACTCACACACCTGGACAAAAAAGACTCATACGTCCGAATGCTGTTCATAGACTTCAGTTCAGCATTCAACACAATCATCCCTCAACAGCTCATTCACAAACTGGTCCAGCTGGGGCTCAACACTTCGCTGTGCAACTGGCTGTTGGACTTCCTGACTGGAAGACCTCAGGCAGTACGGGTCGGCAGCAACACATCCAGCACCATCACACTGAACACGGGGGCCCCCCAAGGATGTGTGCTGAGCACCCTCCTCTTCACTCTGCTGACCCACGACTGCAAACCTTCACACAACTCCAACCTCCTTATCAAAATTGCGGATGACACGACTGTAGTGGGTATCATTAGCAACAGAGATGAGACAAACAACAGGAGCGAGGTGAGCCGCCTGGCCAGGTGATGCAGTGACAACAATCTCTCTCTGAAAGTGGAGAAGACGAAGGAGATTGTTGTCGACTTCAGGAGAGTGCACACTCAGCATACTCCTCTGACCGTCAATGGTGTGACTGTGGAGAGGGTGAGCAGCACCAAGTTCATGGGTGTGCACATCACAGAGGATCTCTCCTGGACTGACAACACCGCAGCACTGGCCAAGAAAGAACAGCAGCGTCTCTACTTCCTCCGCAAAAAACTGAGAAGAGCCAGAGCCCCGGCCCCAATCATGTGCACCTTCTACAGAGGCACAATCGAGAGCATCCTGACCAGCTGCATAACTGTGTGGTATGGCGCCTGCAACGCGTCCCGCCGCAAGACACTTCAACGCATAGTGAGAGTAGCTGAGAAGATCGTTGGTGCCTCTCTCACCTCCCTTCAGGACATCTACAACACCGTCTCACCCGCAAAGCCCTCTGCATTGCAGGTGATCCCACCAACCCAACACACAGCTTCTTCAGTCTGCCGCCATCAGGGAGGAGACTGCGGAGTCACCAGGCCAGGACCAGCAGACTGAAGGACAGCTTCATCCATCAGGCTGTCAGGAAGCTGAACTCCCTCCCAACCTTGCCCCCCCCTCCCCTCTTTTGCCCCACACACCTCTGAAGTCTGACCCCTCTGACGGACTCTCCCACTCCCCCCTCCCAAATACACACACACACTGTCACTTTAATCAGTTGAAATAAGCTCTTGTGCACTACAAATCATTTTTTTGCACTACAATAATTATATCTGCACTGTTGTTTACTTCACAGGTTTGCACTCTATCTGCCATGTGCCCTGTGCTGCTTTATATATATTGTTTTACATTTTACCTTATTTGTATATTTGTATATTTTGTATTTAATCTGTATTTATGTTATCTGTATGCACCAAGGGTCTGAGAGTAACGCAATTTCAATTCTCTGTGTGTATGTGCTGTACATGTGGAAGAATTGACAATAAAGCAGACTTGACTTGACTTGATATTGTGAGATATAGCAGAAGTTACAAGAAGAAGAATAAAGTCTCTTAAGTGTCACAATTGTGAGAAATATCATAATTACCTTTACATTTTTTTGGAAACAGTCTTCATTAGTGAATTATCTGCAGAGCCTTCAACAAATAGGCATCTCAAGCAATAAGCGCTTGATTTTATTAAAGAAGAGAGAAGGTAATTCAAACCTTGAATGAGTTTCCCTAAGCTTGCAGGATAATATAATCCCAGCATCTCTTATCTCATTGTAAGACTGATTGCCAACAATGACGAAAACACAAAAACACCAGCAGCATCCAAAAGTAATGATGTTTACCACCCACTCTGTGTCAAACTAGAATTATGAATACTAGTTCTTATGAAAGAAAAACCACAGAGCATACACTTGTTTTTGTCCCCTTTGGTCACAACAGCAGCATGCCGTATAAAGTCCAACCCAGCCAGAAATATGACACGCATGTGCCGGCGTAAAATAGAAGGATTAACCGTTATTACATGGGGTGATGTTCTGGGACAGCGGCCCCCGTATTTTTTGTTCTGGATGCGAGCCTGGCCTAGTTCAGCGTCTTCTTTAATCCGGTGGCACACCACCTGCTTTTGCTGTTTCCAATAACCAGCTCTAATCTCTGGAATGGTTAGACAACAGTGGCCTAGCGCTGACAGCTGGCAGACTTATCTTCTAGGAAAGAGACCACACAACAGCGGGCTAACCAGCAGCAGAGGAGGTCCCTAGTAAAACCTGCTGCATCGCTAATGTTTTTGCGCTTTGTGGGATTTATTGCAGTTCTGCTATTGTCAATCCCTTCCGGCCCAGAAAACACGACAGGAGGTGTTTCGCTGCAGTTCTCAAACACCCACAAAACTGAACTAGATTATCTCGTGGCTAGAAATGTTTTGGATTTTGTTTGTTTAATCCATAGGACGCTGTTTATTGTATGAAAAGTCTATGCAAATTTCAACTTCAAGTAAATAACTCCAACATTTTTGGATCTTAATTGAGCACTCTAGTAAATAATGATGAAAAATACATAAAGAAATCCAGATTCTATATTATAATATTGTATTAATACTTATTTTTGTTCAAATATGCCAGAATCACAATTGTGAGATATTAAGTTGCAGTTACTGGAGAAATAAAAATAATGCAATGAATAATAATAATAATAAAAACAATAATGAGAATCAAAGACACAGTTGCGAGAACAATAATTCACACAAAAAATACTCAATTCACAGTGAGATATAAAAGTCCTACTGTAATTATGAGAATAAAGTAGCAATTACAAAAAAATAAATAAAGCTGCACTTAAAGTGAATAGAATATTAAATGAGCACTCTAGTAAATAATGCTGAATAACAAAGTATTGTATTTGTTTTTGTCAAATATGCTTGAAAAGAGCTTTTATTTTTCATTAGTGTTTGCCCGCTTCCCAGCATGCACTAGGGCATGAATGATTAATGAGGGTACAACTCATGCGACGTTGTCATTGTGTGACTACTTAAAATAGTTTTCATTTCGATTCATTCAGTGACCGCAGGTACTAGTTTGTGGTTTTGTGTTTTAAATGAGTCATTGGATCATTATGAGTAAATGATTGAATGACTCACTCAACCGATTTGGTTAAAAAAAAAAAGAAAAGCAACTAAAACAAATATTTATAAAAAAAGATATACAATATCTCCATATAAGATTCCAGAAAGAGTGTTTAAACGTGAACGAGACGTCAGTCTCATTTAGCCCTGTTTACTAGGTCCAACCAATGAAATGATTCTTCATGTGAATGCTACAGGCTTATGGTATAGCGAATGAAAAATTAGTGCATGGAAGTGAATGAGAATGATTCGTTCACTTAAGATATTTGGGGAAACTACGCTCAGAGAGATTATACAGCATGACATAACCAGGCTTGGGGAAAGACAGGAAGAAAAATGGGATTCGGGGAGAGAGGAATTTCAGAAAGCCTTCGACTCAGTGGGAACTTGACGGGTGCTCCCTTCTTACTCTCCCCAAGAGCTCAAACCTAGCGTTTCGCCTGTCACCATACAAATCCTGTGGGTGTGAGCACCATCACTGCCCCGGTATTCGGGGGGAATTAACGCTGAGCCACTGCAAATGACTGACAATCCTAAGGTCTCTTTGAGAACAGGCTTAAGAGGGAAAAAAGGAAGGAGGATGAAATGAGATATGAAGTATGAAGAAAGTACAGAGGAATATCCAACACTAGGTACTTTTTCTAGCAAGCTCTGCAAATTCAAAAGGATTGCAGTCCCTTTTTCGTTATTTCTGAACATGACACCCTTTATGAGAACCTGTTATGTAACAAAAAAAATATAATAATAATTTAAATTTGGTTAAACAATAAATAACCGAGTATCTAATAACAAAGCTATACTAATAACCAAAGACACAAAAAAACGCTCTGCTAGAATATATTGTAAATAATTAGCTATGCTCAATTATGCTGCTCTCTGTTGTTGCAGCAGTTTGATATTATTGCCGTTTCAAATGATCAGAGTTGACAAGTTTTTATAAAATCATATTAGCTCCACATTCAAGTACACTCACCTCTGAAACAGTGAATACTGTTATTTCACAGCTGAAGTGTCTGCAAAGATATTAAGCCTACCACTAGATAGGCCTAGAAAAGAATACAATAATATATATATATATTTTTTTGCCCCCAGCCTTCTATGATGCAAATAATCATAATAAAATTTTAAGTCTAATTTTAATGTTATAAATGAAAAATAAAAAATGATTATTATAATTGCATTATAGACGGTCACAAAGTCAGGAAAATAAACAGGGTTTGGGGCAAAATAAAAAGAATCCTTTGTACACATCATGAGAGTATGGATTTTTTACATTGGATTTATAATTTAGTTACACTCATAAGATTTTTTTTTAAATTAGCTAATGAGAATTTAGAAAATAATATTACAACGGCAAAATACTATTAATATTCCAGAAAAAAGCTTAATCTTCTCTGTATATAATATATACAAAAATATCATTTGAATATAATAAATATAGTTTCCTGCTTTTGGTTTGAATTTTGTATCAAACATATCTCTTCAATTAAAAATCCTAGGACATACATTTTTCATTTTTTTTCCATTAAAAGCAGACAGCAAACTGCACAGATGGCCTTACTTGAGAAATGACGTGAATGTGACAAAAAAGATGGATTACCCAATTACAACTCTTGCTTCCTTTCTTGCGTGACAGTTTTGAGCTCTGACAGCTTTGCAATTTTACATTACCCTGATCAAACACAGACAATGAAGAACCCGATTTTGTCCTTGGCAAATGTCCTTTCAGACAAACCCCACAATGACAAAGTCAAAATCACATCAAAAAAGCACGACCATGCCAATATAGCCAAGCTAGTGTGAGGGGGTAAAAAGTGAAACCTTAAAAGAAAGGAGGAGACAGAGACAGAAAAATTTGAATTTGTAGTTGCTACTTGAAACGGACACATGTGGCTCTATGGTCACAGTGTGTTTTCCATTACAGCTGAATAATTCATTAATGCCTGGCAACAGGCTTGAGACGTTCAAGCTTGCCATTTTAAGTCACATGAGAAATTTATGGCAGGCCCTCCGAGGACCCAAGGTCCCATCAGCACTGTCTGTTCTGAATTCGGCATTGCCTAGATGGATGCATTGTCATGGGGGTCATTATATTGCCTCCTCGAGGCCCTGTGGGCAGCTGAACAGCACACTGACACAGTAAGTTAAGGGCATGCTCTTAAAAATAATGCTTCTTTATTGGCAATGATGGTTCTAAGAAAAATCTTTCCATTGCACAAAAGGTTCCTTATAGTGGATGCAGGAGGGTTCTTCGATTTTTAAATGTTCTTCACACTAAGAAAAAAGGTTATTTTAAGAACTGTTTGCTAAAAAGTTATTTTAGCAAATAGTTTTTAAGGAATCAAAACGGTCCTTCTATATGGTATCAATGTAAAAACCCTAATTTGGAACACAGAAAAGCTAAACTCTGCCCACTTTGGTTGCATGTGTGATATTTATATATAATATTTTGAGAAAAGTAGTAATATTTTGCGAAAAGCAGTTATATTTTGAGAATAAAGTGAAAGGTTTGAGACTAAAGTACTAATATTTTGGGAATAAAGTGAAAATTCTGCAAATAAAGTCCAACTATTTTGAGAAAAGTAGCAATATTTTGTGAATAGTCAAAATTAGGAAAATAGAATAGTAATATTTTGAGAATAGTAGTAATATTTTGTGAATACATTTTAAATTCTGATAATAAATTGGTAATATTTTAAGTAATGGAGCTATATTTTGTGAATAGTCAATTATGAAAAAAATATTGAGGATAGTAGTAATATTTTGTTAATAAATTTACAATTATGAGAATAAAGGAGTGATATTTTGATAGCAGTAGCTTGGGAATAAAGTGAAAATTGAGAATAAATGAGTAATAGTTTGAGAATAGTAATATTTTGCGAAAAGCAATTATATTTTGAGAATAAAGTGAAAATTAGGAAAATAAAGAAGCTATATTTTAATAATAGTCAAAATTATGAAAAAATATATTTTGAGAAAAAACTATAATTTGAGAAGTCAAAATTCTAAAAAAACAAAAACAAAGTAGCTATATTTAGGATAGTAGTAATATTTTGTGAATAGTTAAGGAGTGATTATTATGAGAAAAGCAGTAGCTAATATTTTGAGAATAAAGGGGGAAATTATGAGAATAAAATGGTAATATTTTAAGAATATTAGTAATATTTTGCGAACAGTCAAAATGAAGAAAATAAAGCAGTAATACTTTGGGAAAATGCAAATGATGAGAAAAAAAAGGAGTAATACTGTGCGAAAAGTAATAATATTTTGAGAATAAAGTCAAAATTATGGGATTGACAGCAACATTTTGAGAAAACTGGCATTAACAATAGTCAAAATGAGATAAATAAAACAGATACATTTCAATAGCGTTCAAAATGACAGTGAAGAACCTGATTGTGCTCTTAACAACAGTCCTTTCAGCCCGCTTTGATTACTGTTGCTCAGGTCAGATAAGCAGGAATGACCTGGAACTCTGAAGCTCAACAAGGCATCCTGTCCATCAACACAAACAAAAACAATTGCCTTTAGTTGTTCTTTCTACATCATTCTTCCATTTGACAACTACACAGACAAGTAACACGACATCTGGCAAACTCTCCACGGAGCGGATCCATTTCCACAAACGTGGTGAATATTTTTGGATGCCGCCACAGAACCGCATGCTGAATGCCAGGGCGAAGACACCACGATATGCTGTGTAAACAAGCTCTCTTGCTGATTCCACTTTGGTGTGTGGAATTGGAGCATCATTACAAAATCCATCTGATGAAATGATCCAGGTCTTTCTGACAGCTACCTCAGGGGACGGGAAGTAAAGGGTGTGGGTTTAAACTGATCTCTCTCTCACCATCTGTCACCATATTGTCAAGAACGAGCCAATAAAGGAATATGAACAATTAAACCATCCTTGGGGGACAGGCTGTTTTGCTTATGATCGACATCAAAGCCTCTTCAAGTCCAAAAGTTTCTAGAATAACTGTGGCATAGTTTCATTTACAGAAAAACAAAAAAGTTCAACCAGGGATCTTTGCAATCTGCAACTAGGGCAGAAAAAAATTATATGAAATTTTTTTTATTTTAAATATTTGATGAAATAGTGTCCACACTGTTAATGTTTCTAAAATAACACTGTCAAACAACAACATTTTCAAAGAGCGTCAGCAACTTGCTATATAATAATATTAAAATAAATAAATAATAATCCCATCCCACACATCCAAAAATCAAACATTTTAGAATAAAGTTTTAATGTCAATTTTAAAAAAAGCTGTAGTTTTGAGTGTAACGTTATAATGTTTAGAGAACAAATTATTAATATTTTGAGAATAAATTGGCAATATTTAGTAAATAAAGTTAAACAAAATTATGAGAATAAAGTAGTAATATTGTGAAAAGAAGTAATATTTTGTGAATAGTCAAAATAAAGAAATAAGAAGTAATATTTTGAGAATAAAAAATTTGCAATATTTTGTGAATAAAGTTTAAATGATGAGAATAAAGTAGTAATATTTTGTGAAAAGTAGTACTATTTTGTAAACAGATCAAATGAAATTAAAATAGTAATATTTTGAGATTTAAGTGAAAGTTATGAGAATAAAGCAATCATTTTAAGAAAGGTAGCAATATTTTGTTAACAAGCCAAAATTATGAACATATAGTAATATATTGTGAATACTGTAAATCAGATTATGAAAGTAAAGTAGTAATATTGATTAAAGTAGTAATATTTTGAGAATAAAGTGAAAATTCTGAGAATAATATTCTAGAAAAGTAATAATATTTTGTGAAGAGTCAAAATTATAAAATAAAGTGAAATTGAGAAAAGGATTAATAATTTGAGAATAAAGTGAAAACTACAGGATTGACAGCAATATTTTGAGAAAAGTCCAAATTATGAAGGGCAGCAACATTTTAAGAAAATTAGTGATTATATTAATTGTCAAAATTATGTAAATAGCTACTCTGAGAAAAGTCAAAATTGGAGAAAAAAAAATTAGTTACAAAATTTAATTAGTAACCACTTCATTCTCATAATTTTGACTTCATTCTCAAAACATTTATAATTTAATCTCGCAATTCTTGAAACGTTGTCGTAAAAGTTGACATCCAAAGGCTAACACTGCTACATGTGATTTTAGCCCAGAAGCCATGTGACAATCAACCGAATGACCCTTCTACTAGCCTTCCAATGTTACACACCAAAAAAAAAAACGAAGGCACTACAAATTCACTTCCTGTCATTATCGCACTCATTCCTCCAGCGATTGGATATGAATTATACTTTGAAGCGGCACCAGGCTAAATGGCTTTCTCTGCTTCCGTCTCAGCCAGTAAAATTGCCTGATGAAATGAGTCATGACTTTAATGCAGAACAGAGGGACGATAGAAGTCTTTAAATTAATACTGTGAGCCTCATGCGTGAAAATGAGCGGAATAGAGTTATAAGTATCTATACATCATTACCCTTCATAGCGCCGGATGTTGACGGGCTGAAAGTTGGAGGCACGTTCAAAACATGGCCTTAATATGTCATCGCTCGGGTTGGATCAGATATAGCCAATTGTAGAGTGCAATGAATAATTGATTTAATGTAAACATCAACATGGCAGCAGTCAGGAAACGTCTATTAATGCCATCTAGCATGAGATATCTGCCTCTTGTGTAACCTGTGTGTGGACATCTGCCTCAGAGGGGCTATTTTGGGGACTAACATTTAAAAAAATGTATCAACCTCCATCTGCCAGCAACCGATGAGTGGAAATTAAGGGGACGGGTTATCGAATACCTTCCCATCAAATCAATCTCATCTTGATAGAAGAGGACAAACAGCTTTAGGGCTTGTTTGAAGCGTAGGTTGTTAATCCAATTACATAATTAAAGAGCTGGCAGAAATGACGGCCCCTATGCAGGGTGACACTGAAGACATGCAACCTGAGCCATGCAAGGAACATTAGAAAGTGGTCAATGACGGTGAAAAGGTAATTCTAGTCCATGACTGAGCAGAGGAAAAGCACTATACGCCGTCCTCTGAACCCGGTGGAAGAAAGTCGGATGTCAAGGGCTGGAAGAATCTGTCACATTAAAGGCGAAGACATTGGGAAAAGCATTACATGCGTCACATTTCCCCACGGTGCGATTAGGCGGCACAGGCTTACCTGCCTCAAGCAATAACAGTAACTACAAAAAAACGACAATTACAATGAACATTGCCAGTACAGGGTGAACCTGGCACCACTGATATACCCTTTAAAGTACCATGTAAATACTACAGTACATGAATTTAGCACCATAATACTCTTTCTTCTTTGAAATACAGGAGATATTTGATTAATTGAACTGGTCGTCTTTTCATTAATTACAAATGATGAAGCCGCGGCTTTCCAGTTACAAGAAGAGCAACTCGGACAATAAAAGCGTTCATAGACTCGAAACTTCTCATACAAGGCTTGGAAGCAAATAACACGAGTTTGTCGAAAATCCAACCTTGCTCTCCCTGTGTCAGCATCAGTGTCGTTAGTATATGTACTAGTTGTATATATTTTGCAATGAGATTGCTTTGTACTTTAGTTTTCATGTCAATTGCCTGGTAAGTTGGTAATTTTGTTCTGTTATGTCAGTTGTTTTTTTGCATCTTTTTGTTCCATTTATTTGTATTTTAGTCCTTAACACATTAAGCAAAAAGCAGGAATGTGCCTTACCAAAAAGCTAAAATAAGGTACAGGGGATGTATTTCGTCAATGTTCTTTCAAGCAATGAAAATGTTTTTAGGCACTGTGCGTTCAAGAGCTAAATAGAATTGATTTTTTTTTATAAACGACTTCAATTTTTCACAAAACTGGTCATTTGAATAAAGTAATAATATTTTGAGAATTGAAAAGTGTCAGGTTGAAAAAATAGCAATACATTGAGAATAAAATGTTAAAAAAATATGAAAATAAATAAGTAAATGAAATAAAATACTCAAATAACTCAATCAGGCTGTACAAGTATTTTGTCTTATTTTACAGTTAAAATATCTACAAGAAAAACACTTACACAATCTATCAAATGTTTTAATATCTTGTGCGGTGTCACTATCATGTTATGGATTTTTCGATATTTTAAATGTAAAAATAAGTATAAAAAAGTTAAAGACTAAAGTCTCATTTAGTAATTTTTGCAGTGAGGCTGTTAACAGCTCACTTGAGGTGATGATCAATGGGGCAGACGTGGCCTAATGGTTAGAGTTGGACAAAGGACACCATACTTGGCTACACATCACATCACTTCAGATAGCAACTTACTTGGGTCTGTTCTTCACACAAATTATCATAGTCATCAGATTTGAATAGTATGCAGGGTATATGGCCACTTTTGTGGAAGCTTTGTGTCATTTTGAGCTGAAAGATGGTTGCCCCAGTATGTAACGCATGGAAAAAGAGCAACACAACATTCAGAAAATTTCTGTGCTACTCGGTTGGAACGACCAGCGGATGAGTAAATGAGGAGAAATTATGAAACAACCTTTAATTGGAGGCAGAGTTGCAGGCCTCACATACGGTGATATTGACTAGCACTTGATATGCAAACCACAAACATAAATTACTCATCATATGGCGAATGTCAAATCTCTTGGTTTGTTGTACACTCGGAGCTTCAGAGATGCAAAATAAAGCCTGTTCCGAAGGCAATGAATAAAAACCTGAACAATTGGATTAAGATACGGCTTTTGTCCCTTTCATGATGTTTTAAAGGTCCAATACTGTCTTTGCGTGGGGCGGAGGCCCAGTCCCTGCGCTGTACCAGGGGATCAAGCCGAGGATCATAAAGGAGTTAGTTCACCAAAAAGGAAAATTCTGTGTTATTAATCACCCACCGCATTCGTTTCAAACAGTAAGGGAACTTCGTTCATCTCGGAACCACAAATTAATGATATTGTTGAGGAATCGAGAGCTCTCTGACTCCCATAGACAGCAATGTAATTACAGATCAAGGCCAGAAACGTAGCAAGGAGTCGGTAAACTAACCATGGACAGCGTGCTTCTCTGCAATTATACCACGCTACGAGAATCCTTGTGCGCAACAGAAAAAAAAACGAATATGCAAACAATTCGTCGCCTCCACATCACCATGTAGCGCAATTTGGAGAATATCGGGGCGAACAGCGTAGTGTTCGGTCAGCTGCGTCACGGCCGGATCTGTTTCCTAGTGTTGTGATTTGATCTGAAGAAAACAGAGTATCGGTGCACAGCTGACACAGAACAGCATACGCTGGTTACGTCCATCGGATACTCTCCAAAATGGCACCAGGGTGACAAGTGGAGACGAATGTGGAAATAAATTTTGTTTTTTTTTTTTTCTTCTTTGACACAAACGTATTCTAGTAGCTTGATAATTGCGGTGAAACCACTGATGTCAATGGATTTTAAAGATCGCCTGGCACGTTCTGACTGGGAACATTCAGTTTGCGTGCTGTTATGCAGGGCCAGACAGCTGCTTCAGATCCGTCAGAAAATTCTTAATTTGTGTCCCGAGATGAACGCAGGTCTACGGGTTTGAAACGACATGAGGGGAGATTACTGACAAAATATGTTGGGGTGAACTAACCCTTAAATGTGATACTAAAGAATGGCAGCAGTGATAAGGGCTAATAGAGAGCACAAAGGCCTGGGAAAATATTAATGGGACTTAAATAAGTATACGTAGTATTAACAAAGAAAACTATTACAATATAAGATATATCTAATATAAAATATTAAATTTAAATGAAAAAAATGATATCAAAAATAAAACTATAAAACAAAATAAATCTTTAATAAAAAATGAAAAGAAATCATATAAATAATGAAACAAGCCCATAACTTAAGAAAGAAATCGGTCCCATTTGATTCCATGTCGGGACTTCTTTTCTAAATGAGATCTAGCATAAATATAAAATGACAGATCAAATATCTAAACAAGCTTAAGATACAATTTAAAACCGAACGTTCCTTGTTCTTCTCATAAGCTGGACTGATTAAAGTGGGCAGGAGGGAGATTATGCTTTCCCAGCTGTAAGCCTGATCTTTATTGTCTGTACTGATCTGAACACAAGAGCCGTGATGTCTTTTCCTCCTCTTCCACTGCCCTTATGTGGAGTGATCCTCTCTGCTCATCATCCTTTCATCAGGAGCTCTTCATATCTTACTGTTGTCATGAAGGCAATGATGAAATCTTATTCTGCTGATTCAATAAAGACTGTGATTGTCACTTACAGTAAGTGGGGGCTGAAAACCCCATTTCAATGATGCCCTCAAGACCAGCAACGTCAAAATTAAATTGGCTCACATCTGTTTTATTGCCATCAAAATTTGCATTCAATATGGTTTTGATGTGTGACCTTTAAGCATATAATTAATTCCTGAATAGTTGGTGAAAAACAGTAAATCTACTGACAAGTTCTCCAGATGGGGATAAGGACACATGGTGCAATCAACTCACGTCAGAAAGATTGTATTTATGAGCTGAATGCACACGAACATCACCAAAATGTAGTAATTACCCAGAGTTTCCCAGTTGGGAACGTTTCAGTGAGAAAACATCGCAGACACAGTGGATGCAGCATCTGTAGTTAGCTGTAAATTTGTTAATGCATGAAAATCTTTTTTTTTTTTCACATTCACAGTGAAAACAATAATGAGATAATATTGTTCGAAATATGATTCAGTTTACAGCACCTTCATACATTTTATAAAAACAAAGCAAAAACAGGCCTAATGCACTTTATTCATCATTTTGTAGAAGAGGTATTTTTGGAAGAAAACCTGATGTCGTAATTATGATATCCTGATTCGTAAATACGAACTTCCCAGGAGGACTTGAATGTTGTTAATAGTGCAAATTCATGTTGCACATGTACATTGTAGTACAAAAGAATTAAAGATAAAGGAAAAATTCTAACGAAAACGAAAACTGTCATTATTGACACACTAAATTAGTTCCAAATTATAATTTTTTGAGTGACCAAAGTTGCTTGACTTGACTCATTAACAACTTTGAGTCTTTTAAAGGCAGTTTTATGTGAAGAACAGACCCAAAATTCCGACACTACTCAATGATATTCAAACTGGCTTGTCATTTTTGGTTGCGACACATGCGAACCAGTAAGGTTTGGCATCAAGGATGTTAAATCTTTCATGATGCCTTGGCGTGCTGTTTTTGAATCTGACAACGAACGTAACATTTCAAAGAATTTTTTAGTGAACATTGACTTGAATTTCGATCCTCAAAACATGTTACTTTATTTTTTTCAATTCACCGTCCTGCCTTGCTTCTTTTTTTTTATCGCAAAAACACATTCTGTGTGTATCAACTCTTGTGGCTTTTGTCCTGTTTGAACAGATGTGGTCACTATCAACTTTTCTCTCAATTTCAACTTAGTTGAACTTTGCATCTTTGCAAAAATTGCATCTGGAGAAGTGTTAAGCTTCCCTTCACTGCCCTGCATGAGTTTTTAACTGCCAAAACATTCTGTATGAATAAAACCTTGTGTTTTTTGTCCTTTTTGGACAGATGGGATTACTACAAAGTTGCTGTTGAAAGCGACCTGCATAGCGAATCTTCAAAACATCTCCTAACATCCAATTCCATGAAAAACAGCAATCATACGGGTTAAGAAGCCGCATGAGAGCACGTAAGAGATGACAAAATCTCATTTTTTAGTTGAATGATCGCTTTAAAACCACTTTGAGAGGACGTCCACTGAAGACAGACCAGCGGTATTTAAATGATGAGGCTCATTGTTTGCATGCATGAACACCGCAGTGGTAATTAAGCTCTTGTTAGTGGGCATAAGCAGCATTGTTGCATTACATCGGATATAAATGCTTTTGAAGCACCCATCGGATATAAACGCTTTTGAAGCTCTTAAAGCAATAGGAACTGACTGAAATTAACACTACTGTATCTGCCGAGTCCATGTCAAACCAACAGAAAAGATGACAAGTTACAGGTCTGACTTCCCCAATCCTATATTTAAACCTGAATTACAGGTGGGAAACTGCCAAGTTGCCACGCTAATCGGCCACTTTTCTGGAGAAGATGAAAGGGCTCACCCAGGGCTAGAACTTGACAGGTGGTATGTCCACATCAGCCAGCCTTGTCAGCTCGGCGTACGCGTCTATCCTCGGGTTCGGCTGTCCCTCTCAGCTTCTGCGTGTGGGCTGTGCACAGCTGCTCGGGTTGAGTCGCCCAATTAAGCCTGCAGATACTCCTGGCTGCAGCATCGGCTTCCAAGATCCCAACCGGATCGTCCCTCTTCCCACCGTTGGATCGTTCTTTTGTTTTCTATTGTCACTAGCCAGTAGTCATCAGGTTCTCCATACACATTGTCCCAGTGACAGGAGGGATGCTGTGTGGCTTTCCGCACAAGTGTGTGAGGGAAAAGAGAGAGAGTGTGTGAGCGTATCAGGCGGGATGAGTCGTACTCTGTGAAGCGGTGATATGAGAGCGAGCCTGCCTCTCTTCTACTCTCCACTATGGCTGTAAGGCTTCAAAACTCACACTGCCAGCTAACTGATCGCTTAGGGAGCGTCTCGAAAGTGCAAACTGACTCAAAGCAATCAAGAGTCATCCACTAGAAACCGATCCACTTGGTGTCCCTGAGGTGATACCTAAAGGACTCAGTGGTTCTTGCAAAACGTTCCATGGGAATTGACTGTTCTGTATTGGTTAGTTGCGTTTGTAATGTTTTCATACTTACCGCTGACTTTACAATCCAGTCCCTTACTGAAAGCTCTCCATGTCCACGAGGGGTTGAATACTCTGCAAAGACCAGCAGCTGGAATCATAACATTTTAGCAGACATGTGACATCTTAATGCGCAATTCTTTTATGTCTTGTCCTGTTTTCAATTCTCCAGTTTTTTCATCTGTTTTCCTCCAGAATCCCTCAGCAGGAAGTTAGTGGATGCTGACTGAAAGAGAGAGAGATAATATTTTATCAGTGTTGAGCGGTAGCTTATGGAAGCCCATTTAGCATCATAAAAAAGGGAAAAAACATGCTTTGGTAAATTAAAATGACAAAAAGTAGTGAGATATTACATTATAATTTAGGAAAAAATGTTTAAAAAAACAACAACAACAACAAAAAAAAAAAAAAAGATGAAATCATAAAGTCATAACTATAGCAAAAAAATCTATCTCATTGTCATTTTTACTTGGTACGTGATCATTTCATTTTTTTATCTAATGAGTGACATAGTATCTCAGTTTTGAATTTTCTTTTGACTTAGTATGTCATTTTTATTTTTTATCCCATGATTATGAGTTAGTATCTCAGTTTCGATTTACCTCATAATTACTACTAAGTATGTCATAATTTAGACTTTTTAATCTCATGATTATGATGCAGTATCTCAGATTTGACTTCTCATAATTTTGACTTAGTATGTCAATTTAGATGTTTTTATCTCATGATTATGATGCAGTATGTCCGTTTTGACTTTTTAATCTCATAATTATGTTTTTTTTTTTATTATAATTTTGACATTTTGTCAATTTCGATTTACCAATGCATACGTTTTGTGAAGTGGAAACTGGCTTTCACAGAAGCTAGCTACTAATATCAATACTGCTAATAATATTTTGTAGAACTGTTTTTGTCTGTACAATGATGGAAGTCTGTGGTGAAAACACAATACATTTTAGACCACTGAATTTTATTGGATGGACAAACAACTGAGACACTATTTTCAAAAAAATATCTTTTGTTTCACAGAAGAACGCAGGGGGGATTAGGAGTGACATGTAGAGATTATTACAAAAAGGAGAAAAAAACAGATCGTATACAGGAGAGGAGAAGCAGGAAAACTGCATCCTTAAAACTAAAAGCCCATGCTGACATTGGCCATTCCGCTACATTCGTCTGCCACATTAGCACAATCAAAGCACCAACACATGAAGCGGCTCGCATAAGGCAAGTTCAATGCAACTCGTTGCAAAGCAGCTTACAGAAAATAATTGTCTACATATTATTTTTGGTAGCTTATCAGTGGTGACTATGTCAAATTATGTACATATGGCAGAAATGTACGGTAAAACTCAGTTAATGACAGAATTAATAATGTAATCAAACAGACGATGAACACTACTAACGGCAATGATTATATGTTGCAATCAAACTTGTAGCTAAATTTGGCATGAGTATGGGATTTTTCAAATATATTTGGCTAATATTTTAAAATGTTTAAATGTAAAAATGAAATATATATATTTGCATAATATATTTGAGCAACAAATCAGCATATCAGAATCATTTAATATGCTGATTTGTTGCTCAAATATATATTATGCAAATGAAGGATCATGTGACCCTTAAGCCGGGAGGTAATCGATGCTTCAATTCACATGAAAAAAATGTAAAAAAGTTAAAGTGTAATCAATTGAATTTTACGTTCTAATGTATTCGAGCAATAAATCTGCCCTGGTGAACATAAGAGACTTCTTTCAAAGACATTAAAAAAAAATTACAGACCCTCTCGGTTTTGCGGAAGGTGTCCTTTAAAACATAAAGTCACAGAGACTAGTTAACTAAAGCATAATCAGTGTCTGTCCAGAATACTGTATTGAGACACCTTGAAGTGTTGAGTCCAAAGAATGTGGCACCTTCTTTAAAAATAAGCAGATAACAATGCACACATTGCAAAGCTGTCTCTGCTCCTAATGGCCTCAGCCAGCCTTAGATGTGGGTGTTTTTTGAAAACCTCCTCACCCTCACACACCTCAGCCTGAGCATTAAAAGCTCTAAGATGGCTTGGTTTGAGTGGCAGCTGTGAAAAATGGTTAGAGAACAGTGAGGAGACAAGGGAATTCTGGGGCAGCAGAAGAAAAACATGCTTTGTCTTTGTTTTCAAGGAAAAAAAGACTGACTGACCTTTCCGAGATGTGAAAGTGCCTGAGTGCGTCACGCTTTATTTGAAGCAACAAACCTTGGTGGAGGGCGGCAAGAGGGCACCTGGACGTGTTTGAACAACGTCCGGTGAGACCATCTGCATTACTGAGAACAGTGAGAACAGCTCGCAGCAAAATAAACTCATGATAGGGACACTCGATGTGGCGAAGGCAAGGGTCTTCCCATGGCACTTGGAGGAGGTCACCTTGACACGTGTGTTTTCCCTCAGAGTGCTAAACCCTGTTAAAATGCTTTCAAGGTGATAAAGTGGCCACAGAACATTGAGAAGCATCAAGAAGAGTAACATCTTTGAGCTTATCATGCTCAATGCTAGATGGCTTGTTGCATATGGTGACCTGACATTGTGTTGGGTAATCTGAGTCACTAGGAGGCACTGTGTGTTAATTAACATTAATTATAAAGAGATAATTGTAGTTCCAGTCTGAAGGATCTCTGAAACTGTAACTAGCCAAGCTACATGCTAATCATAACTTAAAGCAGTTAAACGACAAATGCTAAAATAGTTACCTACAAGTCACTAAGAAAAAGAAGCTACTTGCAATGAATGCAGTTTTTAAAATTAGATGACATTTATCGCTGAAAAAAATCGGTAATATGCTGCACAGGAGTTAGCTTGTTAGCATGTAACTTGTTAAAGGAATCATATGATGCGATTTCAATTTTTCCTTTCTCTTTGGAGTGTTACAAGCTCTTGGTGAATAAAGAAGATCTGTAAAGTTGCAAAGACTAAAGTCTCAAAACCAAAGAGATATTCTTTATAAAAGTTATAAGCTAACACGCCCCCAAATGTCTACATCACGATGGGGAAGATTTGCATAATGCCGCCCAAATGTTCACGCAAAGAAAGAAGGTATAACTTTAATTCTTGCTTTTGCCGCCGCTGTATGTGTGCGTCGCAGGTGTTTCGTAGGAAAGCGAAATACTGTTTGTCCTTCCAAAGGAGACACAAATAGAATCGTGGTTAATGTATATTACAACACTGTTCCGGCAACGTTCAAACCAACTAGCAGATGGGTCCAGGCATTATGGGAGAGGATTGTTCCTGAACCAGTAGCTACATGGTCGGTGGCAACAAAGGCCTTTTATATAAGTGGGCAGTTCCAATTGCAAGGACCAGTATGCGTTGACTCACAGGCTTCAGTAGTTTGAATTTAACTATGCCACTGATGATTCAAACGCGGTTTGTTTGAGTTTGAGCCTGGAGAGAGGCGTGTTGTTTCTCGATCACAACTGGCAGACAGGTTTGATGTTTACGCAGGCGATACGCAACGCAACGAATAAACAAGACAGTTTAAAGTCCTATAACCGTAATGATGTCCCCATGGAGCAACAAATGCTCAGTTGTAATGGGGGTTATGGTTTGTCAAGTCCAGCGGGAGACGCATACAGATGTAAGGGGACGTACATTGACGTCACCCGCTTGAGTATGGCCAATCACAAAACGCAGAGCTGGCCAAGGCCCCCTCGCTTTTTTAGAATGATGGCTTGTAAAAATCGACACATTCAGACGGGGGCATAGAGGATAAAAAATTGTGCATACTGGAAATAAGGTTTTGAACCTACCCGCATAAAACACAATGAATACACCAAATGCACAAAATAATGTTTTTTAGCAACGTCATATGACCACTTCAATGTAAGTGAAATTGGTAAAGCACTGCCTATTTGTAAGTGACGCTCAACACTGGTTTTGGTTGGTTTTTTTTTGCCCCACTAGTGAGTTGGGACAGTGTGCTAGGAACAGGAAGTGGTGCACCAGTAAAGAACAATAAAGGGGTCAATGAGCTTTTAAAGGATCCTATTTTGTGTATGGTGTAACAGAATATGGACATGATTTAATGTTACACAACACATATTTCAAATAGTACATATTGTAGATCTATTGCCCCCCGCTCTCAAACGATTCGTTTCTCAAAGTCCCCTCCTTTTGACAAAAGTGCCGTCATGCCTGATTGGCCAGATGACCAGTGCATTGTGAAGGCGAAACACCCAGCACATAGTAGAAATGTAAGCCTTACTTCACCAACGCTAGCTTAATCTTTCAAAATAAAGTAAAGACAGAAAAATGTCATTAGTTTACATCAGTCAGACGATTCACGAATTCGGGCATGGACTTCTGTTTATTCACCCCCAGAGGTCACCCTTTCCATTACATTGAATCTCGCACAACTGTTGCATAGCACCCCGGACTACAAATCCCATCATTCATTGCACTGATTACAAACAGCACTGATTGCACACAGCAGTTCTAATCAACTTCACTCATTATAATAACACACCCTCTAACCACCTTTATGAGAGATTGTTTAGCCTGACCCTGTCGTGTCTCCGTTTTTTCCTTGTTTGCCTGAATGTTTTGCGTTCTTGATCTTGTGTTCTTGGATTTCCCTCCGGCTTGCCCTGTGATAGGTATGCCTGATCGGTGACACTACGCCAGCACGGGTAATATTCTGTGTTCTGACCGCCATATAACCTGTTTGCCATTCGTTTGCCCCTGCCGTTTACACGGAATATAATAAAGCTTGAATAAAGAATAAAGAAAAAGCTAGCGATGGATCCACACGTCTTCATGTCTCATCAGCACGTTACAGCCGAAAGGGACAGAACAGTAAGGATGCCGTACACAAACCGCGGGTTTAAGACAGTGAATCCACTGTGAGTGACTCCGTGCTTCTCTCTCTCACACCACACACACGATCCGAAAAAATCCGCATTTGAAAGTCCAATAGCAAATATTATAACTAAATACAAAACAGTAGTGATTACGAAGGGCCTAGAGTGTATAGCAAAGTCCAGAATACCTCCTTCCTAGATTCACGAAACGGTCGTGTGCCATAAAATGCATATGCTATTTCGTTGTAAGTGATTTTAAAGGGGATAGTTCACCTGAAATGAAAATGATGCGTGTTTTCACCACCCCGAAGATCATAGGGTGGATATGACTTTCCTTCAGGCGAATCAGTCGGAGATATGAAAAATTGTCTTTGATCGTCAAGCTCTATCGTGAGCTACATTAAGTGTATTCCATTTGAATATGGAGTATTTTCGTACAATAACCATTAAATACGTACAAGCGGCCTTTGTCCCCCGGAGTTGGTGAGACACTGTTTGGTGGAAGGGCTTGCGTTTTATTCCCGTCTTTGAACGAAGGATTGCAAACCCGCGTGTACAACGATAGGTGAAAGATCAAAGACCAAGTTTAATATCATTCGACGGATTCGTCTGAAGCAGAAAAGAAAGCATAACACCTAGGATGCCGGGCGTGAGAAAGCAGTCATAATTTTCATGTTTTGCGATGAAACTAAACCTTTAAATATTCCTAAAGCATCTACTTTCGGAAAGCCAATCAAGGCTTTTGCTTTCGCCTAGAAACACATAGCGTCTCTCTGACTTGGCTGCTTCAACACTAACTGCGGTTACTGAAACCACGCCTTCTTTCTTTGCGTGCACATTTGGGCGCATTATGCAAATATTCCCACATAGTGACATAGATATGTGGGGGCGTGTTAGAAGGAACCGTTTTAGGGGGGCGTGCAGAGTCTAACTTGATAAGAGTATTCATCTTGTTTGGTGACTTTGGTCTTTGCAAACTCGGATCTATTCTCGGCACACAATCAGCTGTAACACTCAAAGCGAAAGGAAACTTGAAAGATATACGACCCCTTACATATTTTAGTAGAACGGAGCTTGTACTAATAAGAGTATATGAGCTGCGGTACACACCAATGCAACATGGGCCCAAACATGGTTCCTTGAAGGTTGGAGGGGAACTAGCCTGTTTGCTATATTACCGGAATGGAACCGCATGAATAAATATTTGAGACATAATCCAATTTAGAACTGCCATTAGAATTATCAACAAAAAAAAAGACTAAATCTGCTGGACTGTAAGTTAAGTATGCTAGCAAGCTTGTTATGGAAGCTACCTCGTGTAAACAACGGTCTGCTAATTACATATACAGTGGGTATGGAAAGTTTTCAGACCCCCTTAAATTGTTCACTCTTTGTTATCTTGCACCATCTGCTAAAATCATTTAAGTAAATTTTTTCCTCATTAATGTACACACAAAACCCCATATTGACAGAAAAACACAGAATTGTTGACTTTTGCAGATTTATTAAAAAAGAAAAACTTAAATATCACATGGTCTTAAGTATTCAGACCCTTTCTTTGCTCAGTATTTAGTAGAAGCACATTTTGATCTAATACAGCCATGAGTTTTTTGGGAAAGATGCAACAAGTTTTTCACCTGGATTTGGGGATCCTCTGCCACTCCTCTTTGCAGATCCTCTCCAGTTATGTCAGGTTGGATGTTAAATGTTGGTGGACAGCCATTTTTAAGTCTCTCAGAGATGCTCAATTGGGTTTAAGTCAAAGCTCTGGCTGGGCCATTCAAGAACAGACACAGAGTTGTTGTGAAGCCACTCCTTCGTATTTTAGCTGTGTGCTTAGGGTCATTGTTTTGTTGGAAGGTAAACCTTCGGCCCAGTGTGAGGTCCTGAGCACTATGGAGAAGGTTTTCGTCCAGGATATCCATGTACTTGGCCACATTCATCTTTCCCTCGATTGCAAACAGTCGTCCTGTCCCTGCAGCTGAAAAAACACCCCCACAGCATGATGCTGACACCACCATGCTTCACTGTTGGAACTATATTGGACAGGTGATGAGCAGTGCCTAATTTTCTCCACACATACCGCTTAGAATAAAGGCCAAAAAGTTCTATCTTGGTCTAGAATCAGACATTGTCGAAATCTATTTCTCACCATCTTGGAGCCTCCATGCGGGCTTTAGTGTATTGCACGAGGAGAGGCTACGTTGGGGCAACTGCCATAAAGTCCCGACTGGTGGAGGGCTGCAGTGATTGTTGATTTTCTACAACTTTCTCCCATCTCCCGACGGCATCTCTGGAGCTCAGCCACAGTGATCTGTGGGTTCTTCTTTACCTCTCTCAAGGCCTCTCTCCCCGATAGTCAGTGTGACCGGCACGGCCGCTCAGGAAAGGGTTCTGATCGTCCCAAAGGCTTCCATTTAAGGATATGGAGGCCAACTGTGCTTCTTAGGAACTCTTTAAGTGCAGCAGTGAATTTTTTGTAACCTTGGCCAGAGCTTGCCTTGCACAACTTCTTGTCTCTGGCTCTTCAGGCAGTCTTTGACATCATGATTCATTGCATTGCCATGCACTGTGAGCGTAAGGTCGATTAGAAAGGTTTGTGTGGCTCCTAATCAAGTCCCAATCAGTAGAACAAAACACAGCTGGATCCAAATTGCAGGTGAGAACATCTCAAGGATGCTCAGATCGAAAGGACAGCCTGAGTAAATATCTGAGTGTCACAGCAAAGGGTCTGAATATTTAGTACCATGTGATATTTCAGTTTTTTTTTAATAAATCTGCAAAAATGTCAATTCTGTTTTTTTTTTTTCTGTCAATATGGGGTGCTGTGTGTATTAATGAGGAAAAAAAATTAACTTATATTATTTTAGCAAATGGCTGCAATATTGTGTAGAGTGAAAATTTTAAGGGGGTCTGAGTACTTTCCGTACCCACTGTATGTAGTTAAGATGGTAAAGTCACTGCCTACTGCCTGCTGAGTCAGTTTCTCCCCAACACTGATTCCACTAGTTGGAGGTTAACTAGCCAGTTTGCTACTAACCACAGGAAATTGTCCGGTTGACTTTACTACCAATGAAATATGTGACCCTGGACCCAAAACCAGTCATAAGGGAAATTTCTAAATGCGATTTATACATCAAGCTGAATAAGAAGCTTTCTCGATGTATGTTTGTTATGATATGACAATATTGGCCAGATCAAATATTGAAAAAATCGGGGAAATCTGAGGGTTGCAAAAAAAATCTAATAGAGTTTAAGTGTGCAATGAAGTGCGTTAGCAATGCATATTTCACTAATCAAAAATTAAGGTGTAAATAGTACCAGAGGAAATTACCAAAGATCTTCATGGAACGGATCTTACTAAGTGCCATACCACACAAATGTATATTGGTACTATAGCAGAGTATGCTCCTTTCTCTCCAAAAGTCTTAGTTATTATATATATAAGAAAGATACCGCTACCATCCTCAGGAAACCAGCGAGCTGCCTGGAGGGTGCCGTGGGGGAGTAAGTGACGAGACCTGGCCCGATTTCAACACAACGCAGACATTTGATGCAGTTCACTTACAGTTCTGCCGTTCGCATCATGACGGGATCTTTTAAGCTGGACCGCTCCATCTTCCGGTATCAAACAAAATGTGGCTAATACAGCGCTTCGAACTGGCCTTGTTATATAAAACGTTGTCAACAAAACCACACTGTGAAAAACACGGTTGCCTGAAAAACAAAGCTGTATCCTGTTACATACGTGGAGTTCTTTAGGAGCTGAAACAACGTTATTAGCTTCCCTCCACAACAAAACACAAATTTGGAGAAACATCTTTCCGAGCGGAGTCACGTGCCGGCGTGCGGATGAATGCATGATGGCGCGATCTAGATCTGGTCGATGTATCGCGGGTGCGTCTCGGAGAAAGCCAGATAAGGAGTTACACCTCGTTTACGGCATGAAGAGCCACGATCGAAAAAAATCTCGAAACTGTACGAAAACCGGAAGTACGATTTTTGGCCCAGAAAATACTTTCTTTCCAAATTGTTTTGACTCTTTGCCCATGCTTACATGATGCGGAATCAAAAACTCTTTAATAAGTGGTAAACAACTCTGAACGATGAACCAGATTTTACCCACCCCACCCCCTTTTAATATACTAGTGATTTGGCAGAAAAGAAAAATCACCCTTTTGCTCCTCAATATATTTGGCTATGCTGAAATATACCCCAGAGATAAAGACTGGTTTTGTGGCAGGGTCACATATGCTTGCATATTGTTAGCAAAGGGTAAATTGTTACTGGAGGAGCTATGGGGTTTTAAAAACAGCGAGCTACGTCACACCACTGAAAAAGTTAGTAGCCTAACTACTTTACCCAGAACTGTTCCCGTAAGGTGGAGGAGACTAGCGTGTACTAGAGCCAGGAGGTTGCACCATTGAACAAGTAAAATCCTTAGTATAATTATTTAGAATTTACAATAAATTAGAATATTTAGCAAATGTGCAAACTCGCTGCTAGCTAGGGCTAACAAGTTAGTTTTTTACAGAAGAGCTTAGTTTTGTAAAACAACTGAGTAGTTTAATTTGGTAAGGTCACTGCCTACTTTCCCAGAATACGTTTGCACAAAAATATCGGCAAGATCACTGAATATGGCAAAGACAATTGCTGTGTACAAACACTGCAGGAAGTCTTTAAGATTGTCAGTTTCAACATACATTGTATCATAAACATCTTAAAGACAAAATGTCCTATGGACGTATTGCAGATGAGCAAACACTCTAAACAATACGTCTTGCAGATGTAAATGCAGACGTCAAATAGACATCTCCGTGATGTACGTGTGCTATCAGGGTTTAGACAGTTACTCCCCACCCCTGATTCCAGCAGTTGGAGGCTAACTAGCCTGTTCCCGTGGTACTGCCAAGGGAAATAGTGTAGCGTTTCACATTTTAACGTGCCATAGTTTGGCAGAGATGCATTACACAATAATACAAAGTGACATGCTGAGGCAGAAAGGCAGAAGTGACTCAAATTTTCGATGTCACTCAGACCTCAAGTTGACCATGCTGAACTTAGGGCGTTCTTCTTTTAGCGGTGAATGACATTGCCAGAGCAAGACCTAATTTGCACCCTTAGTATGCGTGTGTGGGTGAGAAAGAGAGGTTTGCATGAGACAGACCAAACCAACACCAAAGAGCCAGTTGGGATTGAAGTCATACAGAGCATAGCTGGAGTCCCACCAGGTCCAAATGGGTCCCTACGAAGGCAGTGAAAGAGGAGGAGAAGAGGAAGTGAGAAAGACAGAAAGCCAAAGGCACCCCCAGAAGAGACATACCAGTGCGATTCGAAATTATCTCAGAAAAGTGTTGATATATACACAACATACAACCATTTCTGAATTATAAATAAGGTTGCTTATTTGGACAAAACTGTTTTTCTATTTTTTTTTTTTTTTTTTTCTTTTTTTTCGTGCACATTGAATAATAGAGCTGTGCAGCATGTAGTTATAAAACCACAATTTCATACAAATTAAATTCATTATAAATTCATAATTTTTTAATAGGTTTTGTAAACTTAATTTATTAAATGTTTAGTCATTCATACTGAGAAATTCAATGTTTTCTTACAAACTACACTCAAATTACACTTCTGATCATTCAAATAAATACTAAACACAAATATCAATAAATGAAGTAAAAGCACTGTAGGAAATTAAACGTTTTCCCACCAAGCAAATCAACAGAAATAAATTATACAAATTTCTAAGTGTCATTTCAAACATTGGTTATTAATATAAAGTGATGTGTATGTGTTTTACCTCATTTAATTTTCACAGATAGCCTTGTGGGAAGGGTCAATGATGTCCACAAAGCCACGTGTAAATGTCTTTCATATCCAATATGCAAGGCTGCAGCGTTCCTGTTTACCATAAACAAAAAGAGCACACCAAAGAGGATTGAGAACCTTCCAGTTATGCAACTACACACATTTATATTTAAATATTCCCTTGAATATTCTGATTGGAAGAACTATAGATGCTGATTTATCATTCCAGAGGAGGTCAAGGACCATGAGACTTGAGCTCATGAATTTCATGAGTGGGAAAATGAAGCCAAGGTCATCCTTTTTTAAAATCCAATAAGCTACAAGTCATTGCAATTCTGGACTTACACCACAGAAAAGGTTGAGATTGGCTTTAATGTAGGGCTCACATAAGAGCGTGTCCTCATGTGGTAAGATAATTTGAGGAAAAACATCATACATAAGCCTGACACACTTATAATGCTGTGAAGTGGAAATAAGGTGAGATTGCAGATAAAGGCAGTGTTGGGAATCAGTCACGCACACCTGCGCTAATAATGCTGATGCAGCCAAACATCACAAGACTAGAAAGCTCTCAGAGAGCAACGGTGGCAAAATATGCGATGATCTGTTCAGAATGAATCAAGCGCAGTGGACCAACACTTCCTCAAGGGCTACTGCAGGCTTTGAGTCGCTACTTTCAAATAATGAATGCTATTTTCAGCTAGCACATTACACTACAGCCACACAGAGTTAACAAATATAAATAGACAACCAGCTTCTCCTGAAGTATGACATCACCTTTTGTTCCTCTGTACGAATCTAAGACAACACAGCCATTTACATTCATTAGTTAGGTATCTGGGTAATGCTAACTGCATGCTATAAGCTAAAAATACATGCTAGGGGCTACAACAGGATTATCCATGGACGTCCTGTACATTTCTAGGGAAGAGTTGTAGTTGGAAACTGGGGAATTTCAAGATCATATAAAATATGAATTAGAATCTACTTAATTACAATTTTGCTAATGACCCGAAACTAGAATTACAGCTGCCTTTCTTCTGATGTATAGCAGTGAAAACTAAATGAAAATCTGAAGTGCAACTTTTGTCAAAATACTTTCTTGTATCTCAGCTTAATAAGTGCAGGCAACTATAGGTCAGTCATCTGTAGGTAAGTTCTTTCAAAAAGTGTAAAAACTGTAGAATACTGACTTGCCCAATGCCATATTGGCTCAACCAATGGCATGAGTTTGAGAGCGAGATCATGTGACCAATGGCAGATGGAGGAAGTATTTGGGGAAACCTGCACAGTAGTAGTTTTTTAAATTTTGTTAAAATCTACTTAACAACATAGGCTCATTCGAAATATGTGCCTCTAGTCTAAATACATTTCTGCAAAACTGAAAAAACGTACCTATACATACGAATTGCTGCAGTTTCCAGTTGAAATAAACACTGGAGGCAGTAAATCTCCAACAACTTTTATTTCTTTTCACACAATGCCAGGTCCACCCAGTTTCAATATAAAGCTCATTTCCAACTACTTGCGGATCTCTGTTTATATTCAAAAACTATGGAACATGCTGCAAGATTTCAAAACTGATACTTTTGAACGTTCGCTACTTCACATTCCAGCTGCATAGTTGGGTTCATATTGTAGTAGGTGTCCGGAGCTCAGCAGTATGGAGTTGCACTTGAGTGGTGAAGAGCTCCGGTATGAATCCTGTGAAACAATTCAACTAAACCAGTTCACACCTGACGTTTTAAGGAATTGCAGATGTATACAGTTTTGCATGGTTAAAACTACGGGTTTGTTAGGTTTACGGTTGGGTTTGGTGTAGGGATTCAACACGACAGATTCATTAATTTGAGGACACTCCCGGATATTGCATTAGAACCGCGCAATACGTACCTGAAGCAATGTCAATACGTGCCTATATCAACATAAAAAAAGTGCCAGGGTCACGCATTGAACCTGTTTTAGCGCCACTCCTGAAACATTCACTTTGGAACTGTGGCGCAACGAGCAGTAAGGTAGTAATAACGGTGTTGTAGAAATGATTTAGCGTCACGTATTTCGTCTGCCAATGCTACACTGTTGAGCCAAACATGGCAACTAAGGGCCTTTAAGAAGCATAGCAAGGATGAATGAAAACCTGAAGGTAAAACAGACATTTTAACACAACACCTTTGTGTTTCCCAGATTCCTATGTGGCGACCACTATCCGTTGGTCATCCTGTAATTACCTCCAACGTGTCATAATGGAAACACCTGAATTCCTGTGCTCGATTATTAGCTCAACCAATGTGGGTGAGTTTAGGAGTGGGAATTTGGGCATGTAGCCAATTGCATGATGGGGGAGTTTCCCGGAACATCGCAAGAAATATCATCTTATGTGAGTGGCCACTAGTAGCAGAGAAGTAAAAGAACTAAATGCAATTTACATTATAGGCAATCTACAGAAACCTGGCACAAGCAGGTTGATGTAAGCCCGGCACGATTCAGCTTGACGCTGGGGACATTCCTTGGCTCTTTAACAGCACTCATTAAAAGCTTACAACATCGCTGGGTTCCCAGAGCAAAAACATGCCATCTCTCACAGTCAGATGAATAATATCACTGTCATGCCAAAAATAAATAAAACCAAGCCGCCACACTGCAACGATTAGGAATCTGGTTATTCGGATAGACTCACTTGATGCTTTTCTGCAAAACCACGTATAGTTATCATAGGGCTGAATATTCACCCTAAATCGGGTTACTTTCTCCACCAAGTGTACACCTGGACACAAGTTGTGGAGCATGCGCAATAAGACTGTTCAACAGCGCTAATCTACAGTATGCACTTCCAGGCACTAGTTGCAATACTGGCACATCGATAAGTGAAGTTACATTAGTAGATATTTTATTGTATTTGTTTTTTTGGTATTGTGTGTTGTTGTTTGGTTGTGGTATTTTTTGTGCTGGGTTGTGGTTTTGTTTGTTTTTATTTTTTTGGTTGGGTTTTTGGTGTTTTTGTTTGGTTGTTGTGATTTTAGTTTGTGTTTTTTTTTTGTTGGTGGTTTTTGGTTGTTTTGTGTGGGTTTTTTGGTTATGTTGGGTGTTTGTGTGTTTTTGGTGTTATTTGGGGTGTTTTTTTTTTGGTTTCTGTGTTTGTTGTTATTTATTTTGGTGGTTGGTGGTTTTGGGTTAGGTTTGGTTGGTGTGGGTTTTTTTTTTGGGTGGTTTTTTATTTTGTGGGGTGGTTGTTTATTTGTGTGTTTTATGTGTTTTTTTGTTTGTTGTTGGGTTTTTGGGTTTGTTTTTTTGTTCTGGTGTTAGGTTGGTGTCTGTTTTTGGGTTTGTTATGTTGTGGTTTTTGCTTTTTGCATTAGGTTTTTGTTGTTTTGTTTGTTTTTTTGTGGGGGTGTGGGTTGTTGTTTTTTTGGTTTTTTTCGGAGGTTTGTTTTTTTGGTTGTTGGTTGGGTTTTGTGTTGTTGGTTGTGGTTGTTGTTTTTTTTTTGTTGTTTGTTGGTTTATTGTTGTTAGTTGTTGTGCTTCTGTGTTTTGGTTATGTTTTTTTGTGTTTTGTTTGTTTGGTTTGGTTTGTTTGTTGTGTTTTGTTGGGTTGGTTTTGGGTTTGGTTTGTGTTTGGGTTGTGTGGTTTTTGGTGCCTGTGTTTGGTTGGGTGGGTATTTTTGTGGTTTTGGTGTGTTATTGTTGGTGTTGGTGTGGTTGTTGTTTGTGTTTGTGGGTTGTGGTGGGGTTTTGCTATTTGGTGGTGATTGTGTTTTGTGTTTGTGTTTGTGTGTTTTTTGTTGTTTTGGCTTGGTTGTGTGGTGTTTGTTGGTTTTTTTTTGGGTTTTTAACACTTTTTTTTTTTTTTCTGTGTTTGTTGTTGGTTGTTTTGTGTCGGGTTGGTTTTTTTTGGTGTTTGTGTTTTGTGTTGTGTGGCTTTTGTTGTTTGTTTATTGGTTGTTTTTATGTGTGTATGTGTTTATTTGTTTTGTGTTTGTGGTTATGTGTGTTTTTGTTAATGTTTTGTTTTGGTGTATTTTGTTATGGGTGTTGTTGGGTTGTTGCTTTTGATTTTGTGTTGTGGGGTTGTTTTTTATTTTTGGTTTGTGTTGTTTGTTGTGATTGTTTTTGTTTGGTTGTCGGGTGGTGTTTGTTGTGCATTTTTTGTTGGTTTGTGTTTTTTTGTGGTGGTTTTGGTGTGTGTGTTGTTGGGTGGTTTGTTTTTTTGTGTTGTTTTTGTTGTGTTTGTTGTTTTTTTGTGGTTGTTTTGTTTTTGTTTTTGTTTGTTGTTTGTGTTGTTGGTTGTTGGCCCCCATGTTTTGGTATTTTCCTGTAGTTTTTATATTTCGTGATGTTTGCGCATTAGCATCGGCTTTAGCTGTAGCCAGCCAAGTTTCTGGAAAGTGTCTATGGTCAGTCCCTTTAAAGCCTGTTGCTTATGTTAACAAGAGCGCGGGGGCGCCCTAATTATTACCATAAGGCCACATGAGCTGAGGAGATGACAGATTGGAAAAGTCAAGGGAAAATTGATGCAGAATTGCTAGCCGGGGTACAATATTCTCTTTTCCTTGACTGATCAAAAACAGTGTGTTATTACAAAGTCTTGTTTGAGCTCATCAAAATTCTTATTATCATCATCATTTTACTAAGTTTATATGCTAAGCCCTTAGCCTGCTAAAGGAAGGCTAAGTGAAAAAAACAAAGAAAATGTTCGAGCATTAGCAGCTTTGGTAATGTAACTGATATTTTTAACAATGGTGCTTCAGTTAGCATGCTGACCTTTAGCTGTTAGCACAGTAAATGCTTTGTGGGAAAAGTCATCTCTTAAGTCAAATCTCTTTAAAATTCTGTTGCTATGTTAAACAAGTAGGCTAGCAAAACATTCTACTCCATAAGGCCAAAGGAACTAAGGAGATTGGAAAAGTAAAGTAAAACAAAAATGGCATAGAACTGCTAACCGCTGTTGCCATGATCAAAGAGTGTGTTATTGCGAAATCTTTTATTCCTTTGATAAGTCTAGCTCTTTTCGAATGTAAAGTAAATCCCCCCCAACAACACGTCCAATCTATGACCAAATGAACCCAAAACCAGGCAAATTATACAAGGCTTCCTTAAGACCAAGTATTCGATTTAAAAAAATAAGCAGCTCTGCACATCCCTACTCTCAACACACTGCATTAATGGCTTGCTATCAGCAAGTGGGTCTTAAGACTACAACCTAGCTGCAAGAGAAATGCGAGCAGTCACCGTGCATTGTGTGTGTGTGTTGGGGCGGGGGACTCCCTGCTGTCGGCTGCATCTGTCTTTGTTTGTATCTTTGGGTTGGCCTGTTTGCCTCTGGGAATGTAATGAGCAATTCAGAACACAGCCAAGCATTCTGCCCCGCGATACATGCCAGAGTAACGCTGGGAGAGTCGCCAGAGAAAACGAAGCCATAACTATTGCAGAATCCAGACTACGGCAACAGGGTGCCATCGGCCAAAAGCGCCGTGTGTTTCCGCAAGGGGCCGTCTGTCTGCTTCATGACTGGCTCATATTCTGTAATCAAGCTTTCGGGATGCTCTCGGTCCAACATGACAACACAAAATCTAGTCTCATAAAAGCGTCCCTTGGGAGTGAGGAAATTGCAGTCTGCATTGAACAGCGAGTACCTCGACTGTGCTTCTTTTGTGCTGTTGTCTTCAGAGAGCATCTAACAAGGAAACTAATCTCTTAATCATGTTCCCAGTGGCACCGTGAGTGGTGTCGCATCGTTCAAATGAAGACACACTGTGCAATATTTACAGAGGAGCTCAACACAATCAGGGCAGGGAGAAATTGCCTGGCAAAAGCAAAGATTATGAAAGAGGCCCCATTTCTTAGCTTTTTTCCCCTCAACATGATGACAGAATGAGTCAGCGCTAAAGTAAATGGTTTTGTCAAACCTTTCAAAATTTGAGTTGCTAGCAAAAGCACTCTCAGATGAGGCCTAGGTATTGTAAATGGGGTCAAAACGGTGTCACTGCATTTACACAGAACTTGATTACGCACAGTCGGAGTGAACAGCAAAAGCCCAGGGTAGACTGAAGTCTATACTGGTTATGGTCATGGACCCCAATTTCCAAGCTGTCACAAATAAATAAATGCCCCTCTGGTAAAAAGCAGATAAGGCAGATGTGGTGCACTGAACAGGAACACTGGGAAACAAGAAGAAAACCAGTGGCACAAAAGGAGACCTTAGAAATGCACTTCTTATCAAGAGGACCATCCCGGCCACCTAATAAACTGCTACACATTATATGGAAAAGCTGCTAAGCAAACAATATACAGATGAGCTACTGCATCTGCAGAGAGTCTCAAGTGCGCAACCAGCAGACAATTCACAATCCCATAAGGCCTCAAGAGATGACAGATTCTGTTGTGAAACTAAGAAGATAACAAAATCGTTGTTGGGTGAGATCTCATCCCCCATCCTCAATGCAAGATCAAAAGCACAGTGCATTATTGTGATATCTTGTTATAGTTAATCAAAAGAGTTTCTTTGCATCCTGAATTATGTATTATACACTAGATACTCTGCCTTGTCATCTATGTATTTTACAAGCTTAGTATCATCTCAAAACACTTAAGGGCCATTCACACCAAATATGATAACTATTGTTGGAATCACTTTCAGAATCTTTCATTTCAGAATCTTTCACGTTCATTTTCCAGCTGATGATGTGATGAACAATAAAAACAGTCTAGTGAGACTAGTGGAGTCTAAAGCCAAATTGACCCCCCTAGACCACAAAGGGGACGTAGTCAAGGCAGAGTTCTGTGGGGCAGTCTTTGCCGCTCGTCTAAAGTAGTACTTTGAGCAACATGGCAGAATCCAGGTTAAACAATGGTACCATTTCATCGACAGCCAGACAGTCCTTGGTGTAATCCAGTGTGAGAGCTATGGTTTCCAGACTTTCTTCGCTAACAGGATTGGAGAGATCCAACGCAGTACACGGCTTCAGGACAGGTGGTGGGTCCCTGGACCACTGAATATTGCCGATATTATTACTTGAGGGGCTGCTCCAAAAGACTTGGAGGAAGATTCAGAGTGGCAGCAGGGGCCAAAGTTTCTGAATCTACCAGTCAATGAGTGGCCAATTAAATCTGCAAAAGATGTGACTGCAACTGCCCAAGAGAGCATTGGTAAGATGCAAAATAAATCGTTTAGTGCTGCACTTACAAGAGCTCAAGTGAAAAAAGATCTCTCATATAAAGGACATAGAAGACCGCCAGCTGGTTTAGTTATCCAAAACCTGGTGGATGGAAAACGATTTAGCATTCTGACTTATTTGGTCAAGACACACTCTTAAAAATAAAGGTGCTTCAAAAGCTTCTTCACAGCGATGCCATAGAAGAACAATTTTTGGTTCCACAAAGAACCATTCAAACAAAGGTTATTTAAAGAACCATCTCTCTCTTACCTAATCTGAAGAACCTTCTTTCACCACAAAGAACCTTTGTGAAACAGAAGGTTCTTCAGATGTTAAAGGTTCTTTATGGAACCATTTAAACAAAAAGGTTCTTCTATGGCATCGTGAAGCACCTTTATTTTTAAGAGTGCAGTTGCATGGGTCTGGATAGCAGCAAAAAAGTTTGCAGCACAAAGTAAGATATTGGAAACTCTAAAGTGGGAGGCAGTTCCTTCAAGAGGAGTTATCACTGTGACTGAACCAGAGCGTACCAGATGGCGATCTTGATGGCGTACCAGAGGTTCACTGCAATTCGAGAGCATCCTAAGAAGATCTGGTCTGACCCAGGCACCAACTTCATCGGTGCCAAATCTGTCCTGGAAGAACTATACAAGTTCCTGAATGGCGTAGACAGGTCTATTGTGGAGGAAGCTTCGGCTCAAAATGGAACCGACTGGCAGTGGAAAATCCAACCAGCTGATTCGCCTCATCGAAATGGTGCTGTGGAATCTGCTGTTCGCTGTTTTTTTTATGCATCAAAAAGTTTTATTTTATATTATTAAATTCAACACTGAGTAAAACAATTCACAAATCATTAAAGGCTGTTCACTTTCTTCACAAAGTTTTACACTATGTCCGTCAGCTCTTTCATGTCAGCCTCATCTTCATGAATGACTTCCTTCAGCTTTTCAAACCTTTTTAGCTGGTCGCTGAAGTTTTTTTCAACTGCCCTGCAAACATGTCCTTGCGGGGCCCATGCTGGCTTTTTGCGGGCACAGTGGGCTAGGGCCAGCCCACACCAAACCTAAACGGGCCCAGTGCGGGCTTGCCCAGGCAAGGCACACAGCTTTGGGCTCACCGCAGGTTCTCTGTGAGCAGCCCACACTATGGGACTGCCCACATTAATCTAATGATGACCCAGTGTGGGCCAGACGTGAGCCTGTTAATAAGAATTTTGTGGGCAGTTTTCTTCCTTACCACTAGGGGTGCTAGGGTGTTTTAGGTTTCCTTAAGTAAAGCCATGTGGTAGAGAGAGTTAGCAATAGCAAGCAGCAGTGGCCTAGCTCACCTGCTGAACACATTGTGCTGTGTCCTGGTTGGAAAATGTGTAATTTCAAGCCGAGTCTACACAACTTTTTTTTTTAAAGTGTACATTGCTGTTTTTTGCAGAGATGTTACATGTATATATGGCCTATGTTTGGATTGATGCTAAGAATTTAGGACAGTGTATTTGTATGCATTTTAGAAGGACTCTTTATTGGTGAGGTTATCACATCATGGTCCAGTTTGAATATGGATTTAAAGTTCTTTTCGACATGAGACCATAGTCTGGACTATTTTTGATTGTTCCTGGTTAGGAAGACTCTGTTGTTTGAGTGATGTGGCGTGTTTTTTGCTATCAGCCGACTTCAGCTATGGAAAGTGTTTGGACATTGATGTACAGATAAGACTTTCACACATATCAACTTTCACATGACGAAATCCTACAATCTTACATTGCTTTGTTTGCTTTCTTTTTTTTTTGTACTTGTACTGATTGTATTTAATAAATCCATTGATTTGAAATCCCTTTGACTACTGTACATTTTTGACAATATAGACATTAGTTATGTGGTGTCTGCATCCATTTCAGATCTATAATAACTGTTTTTCCCAAAGAATTAAGTTATAGTAGCTGAAAAGTATTTAAAATGAAACCGATGTATTGTTATAGATCAGGGGTGCATCCTGTTCCTGGAGATCTACCTTCCTACAGAGTTCAGTTCCAACCCTGATTAAACAAACCTGTCTGTAATTAACAAGTGCTCCTTCGGATCCTAATTAGTTGGTTCAGTTGTGTTTGATCAGGACCAGGGTTGGGCACCCCTGTTGTGTAGGGTGCTTTCACACCTGTAGATCGATTGCTTTGTTCTGAAACAGGGATTAAAATTATTACAATGTTGTGTTTTATTCTTGGTGCGGTTCGCTTCCAAATGGCAACGGACCAAATTTGTTAATACAAGTCACGCGCGAGTAAACTGTTCCCTCATTGGTCAAACTTCCACGGTTTATTTTCCGGGATTCCACTTAGCGGTCACGGCTGTCATTCTTCAGGATGGAACGACAACAGTTTTGCGGGCTTATTGATGTTTTTTTTTTTGTAGCTGTCGTTGTTAATTTATCATTTCGAGCAGGAGTCCAGGATTCATCGGGAAAACATTTTTAATCTAATGGCATTATAAAATGAAAAAGTGCACTTTGATTTTGAAATGCGAAGACGTGCTCACCCACAGACATTCACAGGTTCATTTTGAGGTATAAGCAAACTAAGATAATGCTTTTCACGGAACTTACATAATTACCCATTATACATTGTGATATAGCCTGGTCCGTTAGATATGATTGCTTTCTCACTACAACCGAACTGCTCCAGAGTTCGTTTTCAATCGAGCTGAGACCACCTCGTTCAGGCGATCTCGGACCGATTGTTTTGGTGCAGATCCGAGCACGACGTGGTCACACTCATGCCCAACCAGAAACGAGCTAAGTGAGGGCTGCCCGTGTAGGGCCAGCTCTAAGGGGCCAACGTTTTGCCAATGAGCAAAATCTCAGAGGCCCTGCGCTGGCAGCCCACTGGGGGCCCTTAGGCTAAAGTAAAGGGCCAGTGCAGGTGTGTTTGCAGGGTGCACACATGTGGTTTACTGCGGAAGTGAAGATATCAATCAGATTCTTGGACACTATGCGGTTCTCCTCATTAGTCTCCTGCATGACCACGTGATACTGTTGTTGGGCAGCTTTGAGTTCCTCCTTGGCCCGCCTGGCAAACTGTTGGTTGCTCTTACTCGACCATTACAAACACCAGTTCGGCTATTTGCCGGGGAAGTCGTGGCCTAATGGTTAGAGAGGTGGACTCGTAACCCAAAGGTTGCGGGTTTGAGTCTTGTACCGGCAGGGCTTGTAGGTGGGGGGAGGGAATGTACAGCGCTCTCTCCCACCTTCAATACCATGACTGAGGTGCCCTTGAGCAAGGCACCGAACCCCCAACTGCTCCCCGGGCGCCGCAGCATAAAATGGCTGCCCACTGCTCCGGGTGTGTGTTCATGGTGGGTGTGTGTCATGCTGTGGGTGTGCACCTTGATGCGGTAAATGTATGAGCCAAATTAATTCGGTCTGGCCAAAAAGGGGCGGGGCTACTTGATATGTCCCGCCCTGTCTTCCTGTTTCAGTTAAAATGACGTCAACACAGCGTAACGCTGCGTGTTTCTAAGCATTTCAGGGAACCTTTAATGTAAAGTGAACACCTGTGAACCATTTATTAATGAGTATTAAACATTAGTAAAAGGCAAAGTAAACTTTGTAAAATGGACACAATAATTATTTATTGATTGATTGATTATTATTGCACACACAGAAAAAGTTAGTATTGTTCTGGTGAAATAAATTGTATTGTTGTTGCACTACATTAGCAAACAACTTTCAACAAGATTAATCTTTTCTTTTACAGCACACTGGAACATTACTGAGCATAACTTCACACAAAAAAGTGGCTTACAAAAGTAAACTCACATTATAACCAAGCATCAAATCTATACAACAAAAATATTTGATAAATGCAAAATCAATAAAGGCACCTAAATATTTTTATTTTATCTAATTTAACAGTTTTGAGAAAATAATAATTAAATGACTGAAAGCACTTTTACAGAACATTATCATATTAACAAACAATCAGTAATTACTTTTTGATATCATGATAAAGCCCACTGCAACTTCAGTATTTGTTCATCCACACTCAGTAACGTCACCTGCGCGCAAGCGAACCGTCCACGGGAGCTCCGGAGCGGTTATTTATTTGTACTATAACAACTAACAAAGGGATTACACATATAAACACTTGAAAATCATTCTCTGAACTGTCACCTCACAGTTAGCTGAGCAGTAAAATGAATAAACACTTCTTTGAAAAAGGACTTTTACAGGGCTGCTCGCTAGCGCCATTTCAAGGCTTTGGTGACACACAGGGGGGACAAACTAACAGACACACAGGCCTTTGGTGACCACAGGCAACATAACAGACAACAAGGCTTTGGTGATACACAGCCAACTTTCAGCAACTACAGGCTTTGGTGACACGCAGGCAACTACAGACACAGGCTTTGGTGACACACAGGCAACTATACAGACACACAGGCTTTGGTGACACACAGGCAACTATACAGACACACAGGCTTTGGTGACACACAGGCAACTATACAGACACACAGGCTTTGGTGATGTGATCCTGAAAGAATATAATAAAAAAAGCATTATATGCAATGAAAATAATTTTTATTAGTAGTAGTAGCTATATACTTCCTAAAAAAAAAACGTATTTGTCACAGATTGTATTGAAGGGCAGTGAGGAAGCAGGATTCAGATTCAGCAGTATCTATTTGTTTATTAAGAAGATTACTGAACTCAGGGAAATGTAGGACAACAAACCATTCACATAAAAACGAATTTAGACAACCAAATACTAAAACTCTACTACTCTATACTGTAGGACTATAGGCTAATAGACCAAAGGAGAAAGGAACAAAATACAACAGAATGCAATAATATAAAAAAGAATCACCAAGCAAACAAACACATAACTAAATGTGACATTATATATTACATCTTATAATAATATGTAGAAACAACATCAGAAATCTGAAAATTAATGTAAATTATATACAATTTCTGATCCTTTCTGGTGTGCAAATTTGTGATTCTTTATTTATTTTTTATGCACTGTTACATTTTGGAAATAAAAAAGGATCACATCACCAAAGCCTGTGTGTCTGTAGTTGCCTGTGTGTCACCAAAGCCTGTGAATAGAGCTAGCGAGCATCCGATGTAAAGTCACGTTTTCGAAAAAGAAGAAGTCACGCTATTAGGATTGTTCCAACGTGCTCTGAAGCGAAATTATAATCTCATATGGTGTTTATTCATTTTACTGCTGAGCTAACTGTGAGGTGACACTGCAGAGTATATTGTTCAAGTGTTTATATGTGTAATCGCTTTGCTAGTTGAATTAATTTGTAATCCTGTTATTATTGATTGCTTATTAATATGATAATGTTCTGTAACTGTGCTTTCAGTCATTGAATTAATTATTTACTCAAAACTGTTCAATTAGATAAACTATAAATATGTATATTTTTTGGTACTTAGTTATAATTTGATGGAATACTTTATTGTGTTTAAGAATTGTTTAATGTGAGTTTACTTGTATAAACCACTGTCCATGTGCAGTTATGCTCAGTAATGTTCTTTAAGAAGTTTTGTTTACTGATATAGTGCATCAATAATAAAATACATTTAACCGAGAAAAAAACCTTCTGTGTGTGCATTAATAATTAATAAATAAATGATTAGTGTGTCCACTTTACTTTAAAGTTCACTTTCACAGGTTAATGATGTTCATAACTCATTAATAAATGGTTCAATGGTGTTCACTTTTAAGGTTCGCTTTCACAGGTTACTAACGTTTATAATTCATTAATAAATGGTTCACAGGTGTTCACTTTACATTAAGGTTCCCTTTCACAGGTTACTAACGTTTATAATTCATTAATAAATGGTTCACAGGGGTTCAATTTACATTAAGGTTCACTTTTACAAGTTACTAACGTTTATAGCTCATTAATAAATGGTTCACAGGTGTTCACTTTACATTAAGGTTCACTTTTACAGGTTACTAACGTTTATAGATCATTAATAAATGGTTCACAGGTGTTCACTTTACATTAAGGTTCACTTTCACAAGTTATTAACGTTTATAAATCATTAATAAATGGCTCATTACATTAAGGTTCACAGGTAATATTGGAATTAAAATTTTCAATATTAATATCTCATCAAGTCATGGGTGTGCTTTTATTATTTTTTCCCCAAAATAAAAATCAAGATGATCATTTCATCTTGATAAAAAAAATATATATATATTGGTTTCTAATCATTACTGATTAGGATAGGCATCATGAACTTTTGCGGAGAACCATGGGTAAGGTACAGAGTAGATTCTGGTAAGAAACATTGTAAGAAAAGTGACACGAGTCATGAGATATAAATGAGAAAACACCCTTCAGTCTTGCTATAATAATACATTTTTGCTGCATCATGAAATAAATCAGGAATCTGGTTTTGAGTGAAATAAGTATTAATAAATATATTTGTTAAGCATTTATAACATGCAAGTTAAAAATGGCTCACTATTTGGCAGGTATTGCATTAAAATCATCCTTTTACTCATGCATTTATAACTGCTTATCAATGATTTATAATGCATTTGTAAGTGAGTTATTAGTCATTTATTAACACCTTTATAAACCCTTTATAAAGGGAACCTTAATGTAAAGTGTTACCGATATTCTTTATGCTAATTTAAAAAGAACACTTTGTATATAAGCTTTGCTTTGTATTTTTGATTGTATTTATTTGTGCTCTTACAGTGGTGTTTGTATTTGTCTAAAGGTTTTTCACCTGCTTGACTAAACGACTGGCTGATTGATCACTGCATCAAAAAATCTGAAAAAATAAAAGAAAGCAAAGTATGGTCAATGAGTGGAATCCGGTCGAATTCTTGTAGTGGCTGTCTTATCAAGTGGGAGAGTTCTGCACACTGAAACTTTGTAAATGGTGAAACTACTTGACGAGCACATTTATCTCTTCTGGCTACTTAGTGCGCTACACCTTGCTATGTTTTTCAGTGTGAAAACACTACAAAATAGTAGAATTGTGCAGAAGCAAGCAAAATGGAATCAGTTAAAAGGCAGCTTAACTGAAAACTGAAGGCTAACTCAAAGCAAAGAATAGGAAATCTGTAACTTGACCATTTTAGCTTCAGTAATATGTTATATAGAAGACGAACATTTTCATGATTAAGCTTAAATACAGCTTTAAGCATTTTTCTTACAGGTGTTAAAGCTACCAAGAAATTTGTTCCACAGCAACAACCAAGTAAACTTTTGTAAGCGTTTTTTTGTAAGTTTGCAGCAAAAACATTGTCCATCGCCTTTGTTATGCCAGGTTCAGACTACACAATATTTTTGTCGGTCACGATAGTCACTGGCGGAATTAGCGACTGACTTCCAAAAACAAGAGTGTAAACATTGCTGAAGCGCTTCCATTATAGTTCGCCAGCATTTTTCTTTCTTTGTTCTGTCGTGGTAGTCCTTCGATGACACATCATACAGGCAGGAGTACTGTTGCCACAGCTCCACGAACCTTTCCTCCATCTCATAATTCCACCAAGCAGCACCATCATCTCTCTTTCGTTTCGCCATGTTTGAAACCTGTGTATGAAAGAGCTTCTGTGCTGCTACTGGTCAATGTCACCAATGTGACAGAACTGGTCGTGGACGACGGAAAAAGAAAAAAAATGCTAGTCTTTCTGTCGTGATGTCGTGAAGCATCGCAGACGCGGAATCGGTTGTCGTCCACTATGACACACTACACGTGCTGAAACGATGGAATCTTGTATCCCGACGCCCATTGTCGTTTACGAATCCCCACGACACCCTACATCAAGCAAATCGTGGCAAAATCGGGCAAAATTGTGTAGTCTGAACCGGGCATTAGCTAGCAGGCCTAGCTAGCATGGATGAAATTAGTCAATATGGCACTACAAAATGTTACCATTATTTGAACTTTGAGGCTCATGGGTTGTTTTTCGCGGTGGTTGTTAGTATGTCAATGGTTAAAAACAATGTCAAGATGGTGGATGTAGTGCGTCCAAGAATGCTGCAAAAAAAGTATTATTGCTAGCTAGCAAGCTGAGCTAATGATGCATACTCCACACCTGCATACTTACCAAATTCAGCACACACTATGAACGGACTATGAAAGTCCATGTGTAAAAATGTTAAGGCCAAGCCTAGCTCAGAACGTTATTGGATCTTACAAACAAATCCATCAAAAAAAAATGGCAGTGTGAAATTTACCATTCGAGAGTCAATGAGCAACACATTTATTTGGCTGTTGGAGCCCAGCAGGAACGTAATGAGATGGGAGGTTTTTGAAAAAGGGCCTAGGTAATTTCCTTCGCCTCCGTCCCTCATGATACAGCAACATCGCCAGGCCATCTCCCAATGTTTACTTACGGAATGATAGGATGATACGCAATTGCAGAGAGTGCTGAAAGCAATCAGAGGGAACAACTGCCGTGGAGGAGTGTAATATCAGCTTATAAAGAATGATACGCCCCAGCCTGTCCAAGAATAGCAATGGATTTATTGTTCTCCATATGCTCATATCAGCACAGGCTTTGGGCACTAGCCTCCTGAACACTCAAAAACAAAACAAAAAGCATGTTCAATAACATATATCTATGAAAACAAATAAATTTAAATCCTCGTTTGCATGTGTATATATATTTTTGCACATATGTTTGTGATGATACTTCCAATATTTAAGTTACACACTGGAGATTTATTCTTGCCCATTGTCCAAAAAGGCTATATAAAAGTTTCTAAAAAAACAGCACATTTGAGTCACTCATAGTGTCATGATGTCCTGATTTCATTAATATAAACAAGACAGTGCAGCCATAAACATTTCACGTTGAAAGCTTTCCTGCATATGCCACTTAACTGTGCGTTTTTATGCAGATGGAAGGGGCAGCGAGTGAGTCTAATGTGGCTATTTACATGGACTGAACCGAGGCCACACAATAGCCTCCTACGCCGTATGCTGATTCAGACAGTGAAGAGCCTGTCGTGGGTGGCTTAATGGCATGAGCATGTTCAGAACGATTGAAATGCATGTTTAGGCTTCATACTACAACAAGTTTTCCCAACCAATATTGTTCAGACTGACACTACATCTCCTGTAGACTTACTTTCAAGTAAACACACTATATAAAAAAAAGAAATAAAATTAAAATATAAAAAGTTACAACAATAAGCTATTTCATAAATATTCTTTTACCTCAGGCTCATGTACTTCGACCGCCATCCTGCTGGGAGGGTCCAGCCCACAGCACTTACATAAGGCAGTCGCTGGAGTCTGGACACGAAATGATTCATGTGACTGGATGAACTATGAACCAACTGCAGACACAATGGGTTATTTTTGTTTAATTTAAGAAATGGTTCATTCAAAAATGAAAATAATGTTATTCACTCACCCTCATGTTGTTCCAAACCTCAGTGGCTTCCTTGTATCCAGTGAAACGTACAAGGACAATTTTAACAAAATGTCCAGGCTGCTCTTGTCCTTTAAGCTTCAAAAAGGTTACTTCTGGGTTAGTTATTTGTTAAAGGGACAGTCCACCAAAAAATGAACATTTTGCTTTTTACTCACCCTCATGTCGTTCCAAACCTGCATGACTTTATTCAAAAGGAGATATTTTGAAGAATGCCCATTTAACGAAAATCATTGACTTTCACTGTATGGTCCAAATAAAGACATCAAAATATCTTTTTTTGTAAGGCAAGGCATTTTTGGGAGTGAACTATGCCTTTAAATTCAGCTGTAAAGCATTACATGTAAATAATTATTTTATTCAAACAGACAGCTATTTCCTCATTTAAATGCAAATCAGATTGTTTCAGTCTTGTTATTTTTATTTAAGGAACAGTTCATCCATAAGAAAATGTTATGTACTCACCCTCATGTCGTTTCAACATTCTATGACTTTCTTGCAAAGGAGTATTTTTGTTTTTGTCCATTCAGTGAAAGTCAAAGAGTTTAATGCTAATCAAGGCTACAAAGCATGACATGTAAATGATGTTTTTATTTAAACAAAAAAGCTAGAATTCCTCATCTGAATGCCAATCAGATTGTTTCAGTCTTGTTAAAAACTTCCACCCTGTTATACGTGCTTACCCGTGGGTTAAGAGTCCAGAGTGGTTTCAGATATAACTGTAATTAGCTTCTAAAACAAATTTCAACTTTGCATTCATAAGGGATACAGACACTCTAATTAAGTGCACATAAACTCACTACGATTCTGTCAAAAAATGTTGGCCTCCTGCAAGTCACTTAGGGAGCCAACCGTGCCTTTATTAATTTGTCAAAACACTGTCAGCATGAAAGGAATTGGGTAGAGAACGCTATGGTCCCTTGACGGGTTCGAGTAGTAAAACAAAAATAGGGCTTATTTGGGAATTGCTACTCCACATTGAAATGGTTGATTGTATTTTTTCTTTGACAAGTGCATCATGACCGAACCGCATTATTACTTCAACTTGAACTCTTCAACTTGGTTATGAAACTAACACTGCATGTGCAAGCAATTTTATGCTCTAATAAAGCTAAATAAATAATAGTCTGTTAAGACTGCTGCACGGCTTGAGAAACCAGAAAATGTGGCCTAAAATGAACCAATCTGACTGAAAACTAGTGCATTCACTACGTTTCAGTTTTTTTCAAGATAACTTAAGTGAATATTTGATCAAAATTTATAATGCTTTCCTGTCTGAGACAGTCTAAAAAGTTTCAACAGATAAATGGTTCAGAATATTTCCTTGACAATTCTTCAAGATAAATGAAGGCTCTTGGATGTTTTTAGTAGAGAAGTCAGTTTTAAAACACTGAACATTTTGTGATCAAAGAGTTATTAAGCACTGTTTTATTTAATTAGAAATTACTTGTGGTGAATGGACACTAATTTGAAGTGACAGCTTTGTGCTGTTTTGATTAATAAATCTTGAAGATTGACAGGACTGAATATGACAGGCACACGCAGCAAAGGGACAAGACAGAAATTAATTATTGATTACTCTGAAGAATTGAAATACTATGGGGGAAAAGCACAAAAAATACACTTGGGCAAAAATGAATGCCAAAAAAAGTAAAAAATTTTGAGGGTAGGCATGGTTCATCATCTAGTATAATACAGTTTAAAAACATGAGAGAGAATGCATAGCAGTGATTTTAAAACATTCTTAGGCAAAAAAAACTAAAACGTCCTTATACATAGTATAAGCACTGTAACTCACAGCCTTAAAGGAATATCATTTGCTGAAAATGTACTCATCCTTAGGTCGTACAAGATGTAGATGTTTTTCCATAAGAAAATATTTGGAGAAATTTAGCCTTACATCACTTGCTCACCAACGGATCCTTTGCAGTGAATGGGTGCCGTCAGAATGAGAGTCCAAACAGCTGATAAAAACATCACAATAATCCACACAAATCCAGGTCATAATGTCTTGTGACGTGAAAACAAATCCACACAAAATTATTTTGGCATCTGTGCTTACTAGAATAATTTTGTAAAAAAATACAGAAAAACTGTAAACACATTTACAGAACAAATGGTAAATTCTACAGTATAAAACTGTAATTTACAAACAAGACAAATTCAATATAAGCCAGTAAATTCAACAACACTGTAAATTCCAATTAGTAAACCTTACTTAAAAAAAGCATGCAAACCGATTGCCTTGAAAAAACCAAGTAAAGTGAATTAAGAATAATAATTTGTAATAACAAAGGTTTATTTAGTGTTGTAAACTTACACGCAAGTTCTGGTAACTCAGAATCACTATTTTCAACAACTAAATATAATAAGTACAATATACTATGTGCGTATTTCAAGCAACTCTTATTTAAGTTGAGCCAACTCGTGTAACATTTCCTGCAACTTGGAATTTCTAAGTTGTATTTACATAAACAGCAATCTGATTTACTTGCTAAAAGCATGCAAACCGATTGCCTTAAAAAAAAACAAGTAAGCGTTACTCCACTAACTTAAGTGCTTCAAACATCCATTACAAATTACTGACAACAATGTTTTATTCATCACACACACATACAATTACACATCAATTTAAGGTAGTTGAAAGTTCAAAGTTAAAGGTAATGTTTTTTTTTCTCAGTGCAGTTTTAACTTGTATTAAAAACATTTTGAAACAAAGCAAAAACAATCTGATTTAGGGTATGCTTCTTGTAAACAGTGGAGGTAGCAGTACAATGAATAAGTATGGCACTGGGTTGGCCGCACATGTTTCCAATGGTTTTTTGTTTTTTTTTCCTGTCCCAAGTCAAGCATCACACTGTAAGTGTTCTTCACAGTATTAGGGTAATCCAAATGTACTGTACCAGTGATCCAAACATAGCACATGGCAGTCCGGAAGCAAATGGCTGAGGTAGATTCTGGAGACTGTTCTTTGCAGTACTACCCTGAACAATGATGGCAAAAGACACAGGGTCAAGGCAGAGAAGATTTGGAGAAGTACTTCATCTTCAATGATAGTCAGCAACCCAACAGATACTAGTGCCCAGACTGCATTAACATCAGACACCTGTATAAAACCAAATAAAAACAATATTAGTAGGGAAATATGGATGATAAGTTGTCAGTGTTATCTGTCCTGCCTACACTACCATGCCATTGGGTTAGCTCACCCAAACTTAAAATTGATGTGATAATTTACTCAAACATGACTTTTTGGAACACAAATAAAGAAATTTTCAGTGAAATCCGATAGAAATTTCTGCCTATTTACCCAAAACATTAGACAGTTGATCATATAGCAATCATGTCTCTTCCAAAGATTTGAGCCACACCATTTTTGTTGCTTAACCATTCCATTTTGTGCTGATCCGGCCCAAGCCGATACGGATATGGTTGAATTTTTCACTGTTGGGCTGTTAACAGAGTTCTTTGGAATGCAGCATAAATGTGTCAGTCGTTACCTTAGTAATGCAAGAGTTAGAATACGGTCCTAGATGTAAATAGCACACGTTATGAAAAACTAAATATTTATTTTAATTTTACTATTAACTTGTTTACTTCGCTCAAATAGCAGGCTTGGCCAGCTACAGAGAAACTGTTGGCTAAGCAAAAGACAAATGACAATGAATGGTCATTTGAATGGTTTGTGATCAGACTATGCCTAACCAAGTTCAAGTCCAAGTTCACTCTCTCTGTTTAAATCTAGATTAAAGACACATCTCTTTGGCCAAGCATTCAAATAATGCATCTCATAATCTTTTACTGCAGTTATATCAAATCAAATGCACATTATTATTCTTTAGTTTGGGTTAAACAAATCAATTTTGCTTGGTTGGAACAGCAGCTACGCTAATTATGTCTCTATTTGTTTCACTATTTTTTGCCACGGGTGTAACTAGGATTTACACAAGCTTCAGTCTGGATCCAGAACAACTGAGAAGAGATTATGCCAACAACTCAGAGAACATCAGATGATGCCAACCCTGAAACAACACAGAACTACCACATTTTGCTATAAGTTTGATTGCATCATATAATAACTGCTGTTAATATTGTTCATCGTCTGTTTTATTACGTCTTAAATAGATTTTTCCATACTGCTGGTTCGTCTGGTCAGAGGAGAACTGGCCCCCCGACTGAGCCTGGTTTCTCCCAAGGTTTTTTCTCCATTCTGTCACCGATGGAGTTTTGGTTCCTTGCCGCTGTCACCTCTGGCTTGCTTAGTTGGGGACAATTAATTTCCAGCGTTACATTTGACTTGATTGCAAAGATACTATTTAAACTGAACTGGGCTGGATGATGACATCACTGAATTGACTGATGAACTGTCTTTAACTGAAAAATTAGTGTTTACTATTGTCATTTTGAATTATTGACACACTATTTTCCTAATTAATGCTGTTCAGTTGCTTTGACACAATCTGTATTGTTAAAAGCGCTATATAAATAAAGGTGACTTGACTTGGAAATATAACTGAAACTGCTCCTTACCATTCATTGAACAGTTTGGCCCAAAAGTAGATTACACGGCTCCATTCATACAGATTTATTTTATGGTTTCTTAGGTGTCAGAGTTTTGGGGTTAATATCTTCATTCATGTCTTGAAGATGCACGCTTTTTTATGGGATGGAATGACAGGACGGAGATTAAGTGGCATCATTTTCATTTTTTGTTGAACTAGGTATATAATCAACATGAATCTTTATTAAAGTATCTCAGTAATTTACCAGCAAATACACAAGAAATTTTCCCAAAATGATGTGCTTCTTTAAGGTGTAGCTATGAGAACTTACAAAGCAGGTTAGTTGTAGAAGTATCTGGGGTGATCATGAAGTAAAACAGGTGGGTGTGCACTGCTGTCAAATCTAGGTTCTAGAAGTAAAAAAAAAAGAAAAACAAGTTTAAGACATTCAAAAATTACAGTACAAATATGTTTGTCAAAGTGTCAATAAAGAAGTCAATGACATGGTTTATTTTAAATATTACTATTAAATATAATAAAAAATATTGAAAACATTTAAGGTAGCAACATTCATTTTTAAGGGTTGTAGGGTGTGAAGTGTTATCTTAGATCTGTGAAAAAAATAAAAGAAATACAGTGGTTACATGTATACTTCATCTGCAAGAAATTATTTGAAATTCTAAATAAAGTGTAGCACATGATTGAGTCAAAAACTTCTCTACTGCTGTATAAGAGATTAAAAATGAAATACCTTAACTTCAGTGTACTGAGGCCGAAACAGTACGGTGTTCACCAGACTGCTGTTCAGAGAAGACAGCTGCCACAACCACTTGTCCTAAATATGACAAATAATTCTTCAGTTAAAGGCAAGCTCCACTATTGTTGTGAATTGTAGATTACAGACACATTCATTCCTTGATCTTTGCATACTTTACAAGAAAGAAAGAAAACTTCTATACATATCTACTTGAGGCCTCAGTCATAAAAGCAATTGAAAAGCAGCATTTCCTCTGTATTACAGTAGTAGGAGTTTCAACACAGCAAAGCAATAATTACTGCAAGACAAAGACTTCATTCAGTTTAAACCTTAAATGTGTGATCACGTGATGACTATGATTGTGATGTATTAAAAATATTGACAATAACATGGTTAACTTAAAAATAACTTAAGTGACCAAAGCCTCTAACACGAAATTAGATTACAGTAAACAATGAATTATCAGTGGCACATACAGATTGACTTTAAAACCTACTGTGAGCTCATCTTGAGGACTTTTGGCATGTTCTTGAATTGTACCTCTGAATTTTCATTTTTTTTTAACTAGCTACAAATTTTTCAGTTTGAAAAGTTAAAAAAAAAGTCTTAAATTCGCCAAAATACGCCACAAGTTCTGTATTTCTACAGTCTTTTTTCTAACAGCAGAATGGCAAAGATCTTTGGTCAGTCAGTTAAAATTAGCAGCACACAGAAAGATACATTGATTGACACAATTATTTTTTTTTAATTACCTTATTATTATTGTATAGAAGTAATCAGTCTTTGTCCAGTGGTAAAAATGCAAGCAGTCTCAGCAAATTCGGCGCACAAATTCAAAAAACGTTGCTTGTTGCGCATGCTCTCAAACCTTCCGTATTTCTTCTTCTGTTGTTTTGTTGCACATTAGCAACACATTAGCGCACTCCACCAGCTCCCACTAGTGTATTAATGTCACCGGTTTTGTTGTGGCTACATGAATATTTTAAGTAAGAGTTACTCATTGCAGCAAGTAAGTTGTTTTATTCGCCTTAAAATTAGCTGTTACTTAATAAAACCGAGTAAGTATAACAACTAAGTAAAGATAACTAATTATATCCAAGTAAGGTCAACTATTGGATTTTACAGTGAACGTACACTGCTAATAAAAACAGTTTTGTACCTTTAGCATATAAGAGAAAGCCACTTCAAGAATCAAAGTTCATCACAAGTAGCTTTTCCACAAGCTGAAGTATATACTAATATAGAGTATATACTAATATATATGTTTCTCTACTAATTCAGATGAGACAACTTTTTACTGCAGAAATCAATATATTATGGATAAAAGACTGATCTTTTAAACACCTTGATGGATTTGTTTCTTATAAGCATGCAACTCTTCACTTCACTAAGACATTAATCGATGGACTGGATTCGTGTGGATTATTGTGATGTTTTTATCAGCTGTTTGTACTCTCATTCTGACGGCACCCATTCACTGCAGAGGATTCATTGGTGAGCAAGTGATGTAAGGCTAAATTTCTCCAATCTGCTCGAATGAAGAAACAAACTCATCTACATCTTGGATGGCCTGAGGGTGAGCAAATGTTCAGCAAATGTTCATTTTTGAGTGAACTATTGTGAGCGGCTTACATTTAAACCACCACTGCAAACACAACACTGAAAGACACAGATGCTCAAATAAACACATCAATTATTGAAGTAAACAATTCTTTCACTAAGTAATATAGTTCATTAGCCTAATTATAGGCTGTTGCCAAGCAACACATAAGCAGCATATTCAAATATGTTCAACTGCGTAGTCACAAAATGTAGGCCAAAAAGTCCATCACTAAATATCTGTGTTGTAGTATCTTTGTTCAACTGCAAGGTCCTTTCATGTAGTGTGGAAGCAGTGAGAGGCCCTTTAATTAATGCTTCAGTCTGAATACGCCGTCTTCTCTCCCTGAGCTCAAACCTATCGATTGAACAATTTGCAGTAGAATTGCAGCGTACTCTCTGTGGTGCTCATATAAGATAATTACCTCTGGGATACAAAGGGAAAAACGGCTGCTGAGAGTGATGCTGGTAAACCGACGCGTCACGGTGTCATCAAACAGCAGGGGATAGATGTCACTGCGTAGATTAAAGAAGAATGATGTGGCAGCTGTGTCGTCTGCAGTAAAATCGTTCTGCGGCTATACATTAAACAGTGCAGCAGTTCAGAAGCCTGTTGTGAATGTGTAAAATTTAGCTGGAGAAACCCTTGACTGAATGTGAAGTATCAGCTCTAATGCTTGAGGGAGAGTTAAGCTAAAGACACATCTGATCTGATCCCAAGAAAAACCACAAACTCATGCATCTGATTTAAACAACTGAGAAAAACAAGCAGAGAAAAACACATTTTTCTGATAGATGGCACACAAGAGGACAGAGGAACATCAAGACCTCCCTGTTCACACTTTAAAACCGTTTGAAAGCACTAATTGTAATATATATATATGTATATCATGTTACAGATATTAAATGCATACATAAACATAAACAAATGTTTATAATTACATGAATGCATTTTATTACATTACATTTAGTAGACGCTTTTATCCAAAGCGACTTACAAATGAGGACAATATATTCACACATAAAATAATTACATAATATATTTATAATACATTAAATACGTATATATAAAAATATATGTATATTTATACATAATCATAATTTTCATAAATATACTATTTACATTTATATAAAAAACAAGATATACTGGCCTCCCTACCGAAAGAAAGAGAGAAAGAAAGCTTTTACAAGCCACTTTTAATTCCAAAAGTATAACCCATCATACATAATTAACATCATTAACACATAAGGGGGGGGGGGGGGGGGGGGGGGGGGAATTACATTCAAACATAAATCTTAAGAGATCCATCATCATCAATTCCACAGATACATTGATTTACTCCCCATACATTATTAAAAGTTTCTAAATCTTCCAACAAGTGATCAAATGCATATTCTATTTTCAATCTTGATTTTATTAAACCCTTTAAAATTAACACAGCATCAGTTGACCCCACACCACTGAGTTTACTTTTACTTGACAGCCATATTGCCATTTTAGCTTGTCCAAACAAAAAAATAATTAAAACGTGAACTTGTTTTCTATTCCAGCAGTATTTGGGTCCATAAATAAAAAACATCATAGAAAAGAACCTCCCCCAAAGTTTGACACCATTCCTCTATTTGAGCAAACAATTGCTGTAGTCTCATACATTGACAAAATAAGTGAAAAACTGTCTCTGTTGCTCCACAAAAAGGACACCCTTCCCCTACCTGTGGATCAATGTGTGCTCTGTGTCTGTTTGTAGCTTATACCATTCACAATCCTCCACTGAAGGTCTCCAGACCTTTTTTCAATTGGAGGTTTGTACAAGGTCCTCCAGCTACCTTTAGGGGAAGCATCTAATCCTTAGAAAAATCCTGCCATTTAGACTCCTTAATCTCCCGCAAATCAACAAGACTTTTCAATAACTTCTGTGCCAGTCGAATTGACCTGACACCCATCTTCGTAGCCAGTCTCTCAGCCGACATCCATCCTTCTGTTGTGACTAGATCTCCAATTTTGAGAATTCCTGCATTCTTCAAAGCGTTCCTCACACATTGTGGTTGTAATATTTCCATGTCCATCACATGGTTAAACAACAACGGTTCTTCTTTGGCCCAAAGTCCTTCAGCTCCATTTGGTTCCCTTGAAATATGAAAAATTCTCCATGCTTTCATCATCGAGTAATAAAAAGGTGTCAAACCAGACAAATCAAGGTTTTGGGTATCCATGAGAAAAAGATGTCGGTCTAACCCCATCTTACCCGCTTTTTTCAAGAAAGCACAGGCTACTTCAGACCAGCTTATGTTATCTCCATAGAGGAGTCTTTTAGCTGTCTGGAGTCTAAAAGCCATTAGCTTGCTTTTAATGTTCACCAATCCTTGCCCTCCTTCTTGTCTGGGTAGAAACACTACTGGAGCTTTGAGCCAGTGTTGAACGGACCAAAAAAAAAATTATTTAAAGGGGTCATATGATGCTATTTTAAAGATCATTATTTTGTGTATTTGGTGTAACAGAATATGTTGAATGCTTTAATGTTCAAAAAACACACACATTATTTTTCAAATACTGTACAGTATTGTAAGTCCTCTATGCCCCGCCTCTCTCAAACACGTCGTTTTCAACAAAGCCCCCTCCTTTGACAAGCGCAGTCTGCTCTGATTGGCCAGCTGACCCAGTGCATTGTGATTGGCCGAACACCACAAGCATGCGTCGGAAATGTAACACCCCTTACCATAATCACTAGCTTCAGCTTTCAAAGTAAATACCAAGACAGTTAATAATGTCGTTAGTTTTACCATCAGTTCAAGCCCGAAAGGGCAACAGAGTCACGTGACAGACACAGTGATGATGCAGTACACAAGCCGCGGTTAAGACAGCTGACGTGCTATGATTTCTGACAGGCAGTTCACTCTCCTGTGATGCGACCCTGTTCCCCTCACACACACGACGCGTTACTCTGCACTGCGGAAAACTCAGAATTTGAACAGTCAATAGCAAATACTTAAACTAATAACAAAACAGTAGCTGATCAGAAGCGCCAGATTGTCATAGCAAAGTCGGAATTTACCTTTTTTTTTTTTTTAGACATAGCCTTATGTGCCCGCAGCCTTGTTATCTTCTGGTTCATAAAACTGAAACCACGCCTTCTTTCTTTGCGTGCACATTATGCTAATATTTCCACATAGTGACGTAGCATGTGGGGGGTGTTTTAGGAACGAGCTGTTTTAGTAGGAGTGGCTGCGGACTCTGAATTTATAAAAAGAATATTCTCTTTGAATTGAGACTTTAGTCTTTGCAACTTACAGATCTTCTTTATGCACAATCAGCTTGTAACACTCCAAAGAGAAAGGAAAACATGAAAACGCATCATATGACACCTTTAAATACTTTTGAATGACTTCCAATTCTTCAGGAGGTTCTAAAATAGTAATTTTATGCCATAAAGAAGAAGCAACGAGGTTGTTGCAAATAAAGTACCCTTCCCCTGTAGGACAACTGGGGTAGCAGCCATTGCCAGCGAGACAACAGAGCACACGCTTTCTCCACAAGCCCCTCCCAATTCTGTCTTCTATACTCTTCCTTTCCTAAATAGACTCCTAAATATTTAAAACCAGATCTTCCCCATTGCAATTTACCAGGAAGCAAAGGTTTCAATATCTGAACATCTTTATCATGTCTTATAATGACTGTAATATCATCAGCATATGCTGAAACTTTTACATTTATATTTGAATTTGGAGCAATCTGCAAGCCCATTAACTGTCCTCAATTTACAAAGAAGAGCTTCAATAGCTAAAGTATAGAGCTGCCCTGAAATTGGACAACCCTGTCTTATACCCCTCTGCACTTTAACAAGGACACTAAGACCACCTGCCATTTTTATCATACACGTTGCATCTTTATAAAGTAACTTTACCATTGAAATAAAATTATCACCAAACCCAAAAGCCTTCATGACACTGAAAAGATATTTGTGATCAATTCTATCAAAAGCTATCTCTTGATCTAATGACAAAATCCCCATGTTAATATTGTCATACATCACGCATAAAATACAGATTGTCAGTAATATATCTGTCTTTTATACAATATTATTGATCCCTATATACAATACTATTTAACACTTTATTCAATCTGGTAGTAAGACATTTTGATAAGATTTTATATTCGGAACACAACAATGCAACTGGTCTCCAATTCTTCAATAATGTAGGATCTCCTTTCTTTGGCAGCAAAGTTAATATTGCTCGTTGACAACTCTTGGGTAGAAAACCCTCACTCAGACATTCTTGCAATACCTCAAACACATCAATCCCAATTATATTCCAAAAATGTTTATAAAATTCACCAGGAAGTCCATCAATTCCAGGAGTACGACCAGAAGAAAGTCCCATCAGTGCAGCACTTACTTCCTCAAACGAAAATCCAGAGTCTAGGTTTTCTTTATGCTCAGAAGTTAAGCAGGGAAGATTCTGTATTAGTTCATTTTGACTCTGATCATCGGTTTCCTCAGCCGCAAAGAGCTGAGAATAAAAATCCACTGCTATTCTACGCATCTCCACAGGATCAGTCATAACAAGTCCATCCGAGTTTTTCAAACTTAACATTTGTTTTTCCTGTATCGTTTTACATTCCAAGTTAAAAAAATAATAAGAGGTTGGACCTCTTCATCTAGATAAAAATCTATTTTTCACAAAGAGCACTTTTAACCTTTTCATTTAAAATAGAACTCAATCTTTGATTATTTTCAGTCCACTCCTGTAAATTAACGGAATGGTTTTCCATCATATCATTTTCAGTAACAAGAATTTCTTTCTCAAGCCCTTCAAGAGTCCATTTCAAACATGTAGCTGAATACGATGTATATTGTTGACAATTCACTTATATGAGCTTTACCAACTTCCCACCATAAAATAACATTATTATATCTGCTCTTTTAATTTTTTCATGTTTCCCAGAAATATTTAAAATTTTCACAAAACATTTTTCTTGTAATATCTTAACATTAAAGTGCCAGTGAACACTTTTATATCTTCTCAATGTTAATAAAACATCAACAGTCACTAATTTATGATCAGTACTTGGTGTGGGGACAATAGCTGTGTGCACAACTAATTTCTCATATTCTTCGATAAATACAATCTATCTAAACGAGCTGCTGAGATTCTCTCAGCATTTATCTTCACCCAAGTGTATTGTCTTATTAAGGGATTATTTTCTCTCCACATATCTGATAAATTATATCTTTTAACAATACTAGATAAGACATGCGAAGACTGAATGCATGGTTCCTCTCCGTTCCTGTCTACATTAAAATCAAGAGTGCAATTCCAGTCTCCTCCAACAAGGATTAAATCCTCATCCTTCTGTTGTCTTAAAAAAATCCTGCAATTTGCTAAAGATTTTTATTCTATCAGATCCCCCATTAGGTGCATACATATTAATACAAACAAAACAAAGATCATTAATTTCTACTCTTACTGCTAATAATCTCCCTGGCTCAATTTCCTCCTTAAACAGACATTTAGCCTTAACTGATGGTGAAAAAATAATTCCAACCCCTGCACTCAGATTAGATCCGTGACTTAAAAACTGATAATTTCTCCACCACAATTTCCAATCAGTCTCATTATTAAAATCACTATGGATCTCTTGCAAAAAAATCACATCTAAACGTTTCAATTTAATAAATTCTAAGATTGTTTCAGCTTTCTTCTTTTCCCTCATCCCCCCATTTACGTTAAGAGAGCCCACCTGGAAAATCTCCATAGGGAAAAGATAGATAAGAAAGAAATAGGTCAGAAAAATTACCCATAGTGATTAGTTGTTTTTCCCCCTTTTCGGCCTCCCTTTCCCTTTTCGTATAACAGTGATGTGTTTCTTTAATCTATAACACTTCTGCTGTGAAAGCTCTTTGTCACTACTTACTTTCCTTGCCCACATCACAGAAGCCACAAACTTGTCTAAATCTGGAAAAAGATCACTCACCTCAACACTTTTCCCCTTTGTTTCATCAAGAAAAGCATTGATTTGTTCTACAGTATACAGATCTCTTTTATTAACCTTTGCCATCTCACATTCTTCGGACCACTGTTCTTCATCTCTCATACTGTCATCAGTACATTGTGACATTCCATCAAACTCATCTCCTGAGCCTTCCTCAACAGCCTGTATTTTTGTTTGATCCCCTTCCTCAATATTCACATTTTTCATTTTGTCAGTAATATAATTCGGATCCATGTCAAAAGCAGAACTACATCCAGCTTCTTCATCAATGTTTACCTTGCCAATGCTTTCACTCACCTCATCTGACGCATCTACTTCTTTTGATGACGTTTCAGCCTGCTCCTCTGCTCCTTTTCCATGCTGTATTACTGTAACCTCAATTCTCTTGTTACTAGCATTAGATACATTTTGAGTTATATCAGGATGACTGTTGTTGCTCTTTATAGCAATCTTTATGAGGAAAAAACCCAAAGCTAGGGATGGGCGATACCACTTATTTTGTTTTCGATACGATACCGATATTTTTCAAGGCAGTATCATCGATATCGATACCGATACAGTACTTCTGAACTAAACTTTTAAATGATTAAATTTATTCAATTATTAAATGACTAAGAGTAAAATTGGTAATGATAAGCACTTAACTTTGTTTAAAACACATTTTAACATTCAATACGCCTTAATTGTAATTTATTAGGTTATATTTTTGTTTACACATGGTTCAAATGTGTTTTTGTTTACACATGATTCAAATCTACAAATACTACAGTTGAACTATGGTCATTTTAGTAAAACCATGGTTCATTATCATAAGGGACTGCCAGTGACCAGCTGTTGCATGCATAAAATGCAACCTTTTTATTCTGACAGTGTATGATTTCTATTAACATTACAGAATAGAACATGACCAATATTATCTTTCAACGTTCAATTTAAATAACTGTTAATTGCAAAAACTATGTAGGCTACAATTTCAGTTTGTTTATTGTGAAATAACTCTGTTCTTCTGTCCTCTGATAAGCATTGTTTAGGGCTGCCGTTCCCAAAAGCTTTAATGCTTTCTTATGATACTTTTGGGAAACGAAGCCCTGTTTGAATGCACTGTCAGCAGTGAGACTCTCTGTGATGGATTGGTTCTGTCTTGCAACATCTGCGTGTTCAGATGAGCAGGAAAATAGTTCTATCCTACACAATTACTTGCGAACAAAAGTTATTCGTCCAATTCAATGCATATTGTAAGCATTATTTTTTTTGTTAAATAAACAAAATCACCGGTAAATAAAACGCACCTTAGTATCGATATTGTTAGTTTGAGTATCGATACTTTCGATACTCACGTCAGTATCGATATATCGATACTTAGGATCGATACGCCCATCCCTAGTGGACAGGAGAACCGTGTGTGTCCTAGCTCCCCACATTTCAAAAACAGAAAGGAGTTAGTTCACCCAAAAATGAAAATTAGCTTGTGTTTAACTCAGCCTCGATGCATCCTAGGTGTATATGACTTTCTTCTTTCAGACGAATCCAGTCGGAGTTATATTAAAAATTGTCCTGGCTATTCCAAGCTCTATTATTGCAGTCAGCGGGTGTTGCAGGTGAACAGTCCACAAGTCATCAAAGCTCGCGCATTCATAATAAAACGTGCCGCAGGCGGCTCCGGGGGATGAATAAAGGCCTTCTGTAGCGAATCGATGCATTTTTTTAAGAAAAATATCCATATTAAAAACGTATTAAACACTTTTCTCTCACTTCCGCTGACTTTCATACACTGAAGCAGTTCCGGCGGAAGACGCAGCACGTCAGCGTTGCGTGATTAGTGACGAACGCGGAGAGAGAACAAAACAAAACGCCAGTCATAAATTAGAAGTACAAACCGAGGATTTGCAAAAAAAAAATGTCGGAGGATTTCGATATAAACCAAAAGGAGACTGGTTTTCCTTTGCCAAAGTAAGGAAACTTTGCTTCCTTTGCTCCTATAAACAAACTCGTGAGACTAGCATATCTCAGAGGCGCGCGCGCGCTGCGCATACGTGCTGCGTCATCCGCCGGAACTGCTTTAGTGGATGACAGTCAGCGACTCGGTGGAAGTGAGAGAAAAGTGTTTATTACGTGTGAAATATGGATATTTTTCTTACAAAAAAACCCACAGGATCCGCGACAGGGGGCCTGTATTCATCCTGCGGAGACCCATGTGAGGGACGTGTTATTCTGATATGCGCAAGCTATTTGACGACTTGTGGACTGTTCAACTGCAACACCCGCTGACTGCAATGATAGAGCTTGGAATAGCAAGGACAATTTTTAATATAACTCCGATTGGTTTAGTCTGAAAGAAGAAAGTCATATACACATAGGATGCTTCGAGGGTAAGTAAAACACAAGATACAGTGGGGCACTAACAAGTATTTAGTCAGCCACCACTTGTGCAAGTTCTCCCACTTAAAAGGATGAGAGAGGCCTGTAATTTTCATCATAGGTATAACCTCAACTATGAGAGACAAAATGAAAAAAAAAAAAAATCCAGAAAATCAAATTTTAGGATTTTTAAAGAATTAATTGGTAAAAAAACTCGGTAAAATAAGTATTTGGTCACCAACAAACAAGCAAAATTTCTGGCTCTCACAGACCTGTAACAAACTTATTTAAGAGGCTCCTCTGTCCTCCACCAGTTACCTGTATAAATGGCATCTGTTTGAACTCGTTATCAATATAAAAGACATCTGTCCACAACCTCAAACAGTCACACTCCCAAACTCCACCATGGCCAAGACCAAAAAGCTGTCAAAGAACACCAGAAACAAAATTGTAGACCTGCACCAGGCTGGAAGACTGAATCTGCAATAGGTAAGAAGCTTGGTGTGAAGAAATCAACTGTGAGACAATTATTAGAAAATGGAAGACATACAAAACCACTGATAATCTCCCTCGATCTGGGGGCTCCACGCAAGATCTCACCCCGTGGGGTCAAAATGATCAAGAACTGTGAGCAAAAATCCCAGAAACACACGGGGGGACCTAGTGAACGACCTGCAGAGAGCTGGGACCAAAGTAAAAAAGGCTACCATCAGTAACACACTGCAACGCCAGGGACTCAAATCCTGCAGTGCAAGACGTGTCCCCCTGCTTAAGCCAGTAAATGTCCAGGCCCATCTGAAGTTTGCTAGAGAGCATTTGGATGATCCAGAAAGGATTGGGAGAATGTCATATGGTCAGATGAAACCAAAATATACCTTTTTGGTAAAAACTCAACTTGTCGCTTTTGGAGGAGAAAGAATGCTGAGTTGCATTCAAAGAACACCATACCTACTGTGAAGCATGGGGGTGGAAACATCATGCTTTGGGCTGTTTTTCTGCAAAGGGACCAGGACGACTTATCCGTGTAAACGAAAGAATGAATGGGGCCATGTATCGTGTGATTTTGAGTGAAAACCTCCTTCCATTAGCAAGGGCATTGAAGATGAAACGTGGCTGGGTCTTTCAGCATGACAATGATCCCAAACACACCGCCCGGGCAACGAAGGAGTGGCTTCGTAAGAAGCATTTCAAGGTCCTGAGTGGCCTAGCCAGTCTCCAGATCTCAACCCCATAGAAACTTTGGAGGGAGTTGAAAATCTGTGTCGCCCAGCGACAGCCCCAAAACATTACTTTAGATCTGCATGGAGGAATGGGCCAAAATACCAGCAACAGTGTGTGAAGACTTACAGAAAACGTTTGACCTCTGTCATTGCCAACAAAGGGTATATAACAAAGTATTGAGATGAAATTTTGTTATTGACCAAATACTTATTTTCCACCATAATTTGCAAATAAATTCTTTAAAAATCCTACAATGTGATTTTCTGGATTTTTTTTCTCATTTTTTCTCTCATAGTTGAGGTATACCTATGATGAAAATTACAGGCCTCTCTCATCTTTTTAAGTGGGAGAACTTGCACAATTGGTGGCTGACTAAATACTTTTTTTCCCCACTGTAATTTTCATTCACGGGCACAAACGTTTCTCTCACCCATAAACCACTCTCAGTTAACCGATTAATTAACTGCTCCGTTTTCAGAAACACAACAATCGCCTTATTCATTCGTGAAGCTGATATAATATTGTCGAATTCAATTTGTTCTCCGACTATGACAAGTACCTCTTCCACGCTTACACCGGGTTCTGGCACACACCTACACCCATTACGCCGAGTCAGGTGTGGCATATCTTGTACAGAGTCAGCCATGTCGGCCAACAACAAAAAAAAGCGCGGTCAAATTTACGCAACGCCACTCTAGTCTGAAATAATATCGCCAAAGAAAGGGGGAAAATAAAAATAAAAGAAAGATAAACAGCACCAAGTTTTTACACCCGCTTTCACCAACACGCTCTACTCTCACGCATACACACTCCCAGCATGCACCTCTGCAAGCAGAAAGAGAGAATGAATGAATTAATTAATTAATGGCTCCTATAAGAACATTCTCTAAACCTGCCTCAGACATACTAACAAACAAATGCAAATTGGATTTTTCTGGTAATTTCTCTGGAATTATATGAAAAAAAATTAACAATATATTTTTGTAATGTCTATTCAATCCCCAGTCTTCCACAATAATGTAATGTCTTCATTTGGGGGCTTTTCTCAACAAATACTACAATTAAACAGCATGCCATGTAATTAATTCAATTAAAAATGCACTGACAGCTCTACATTAAACAAATGGAATCATGTTACAAGCACAGGGAGTATGAGATAATCTATCGTAATAGTATTCAGGTCAGACAATGTGCTCTTGCCAACACCCGTTGTCATTCAAAGAAGGTGACAATGAGCCGATGTCAGAATGTGCTGAGGGAAGTGGTTTTGTGTGCCAAATCGCAGCAGGGCATCTACGTACCTCGACACCTCGCCTGAGGTTACCCCGAGGACAAGAAAGGCATGAAAGGCACACAATATCACCATAAAATTGCATCTACAGTCAATAAGACAGCATCTAAGCATAGCTTAAGGAAATGGAGCTTGTGAACCTAGAATAAGGCATGGCACCACGTAAAAAAAACAAAAACATATTGTATCGGCTCCGAACACACACATTAAAGGAAAAATCGAGAAATAGGGGATAAGGAGCTCCTGGTGCATAAGCGCTATTTCAGGCACACTAAAAACATGGCTCTCCCAAGACTCAACCGTCTTCTCTTCAAAAAATACCCAGCAGCAAAGAACTCCCAGCAGGCCATAGATCTGATACTTTGAAGGCTTTTTCCCGTTCTTACCCCTCTCAGAATCCCTGTTCTTCTCAAAGCTTCCAAGAACAATCACTACGATTTTCCCTTTCCGCCTGTTTATAGTTGTCAAAAACATTGGGGGGGAAAAACTCCCAGTTAGGTCAACAAGCAAGAACCGTTTTGATGGTCGGCCTGATTCGCTCCGTTCCTTCACACAGACATATGCACACTTCCGCAATGCCTCACAACTGAATTTAATGTGCTGGTTTCATTTGTGAACTTGAGACTCTTCTCAAGGGCATTTTTTTTTTCCCTCAGATGCAACCGGAAAATGCTTTCTTGTGGCACAAACAGCCGTTAAGAGAGTCCTTAGCAACAATCCACCCCCTCTTCTTCTCACGAAGAGCATGAACGGCGCTCAGGCCGGAGCCAGTGTAAGTGGTAGTGCCTTGAGGAGCGAACGCTCGCGTACTCATCACAATCAAGTGCTTGTAAGTTGTTTTCTACCTCACCAATGACGAAAGGTTAATAAGTGGAGTAAACAATGAAGTTTAAAATAGATTTGAAAACCTCTCATGACTACACAGAACTGCTAGTGTTTCAATTTATGATTGAAAGACAGAGGCAATTTTCAAAACTGCAAAATAGATTGGAGCAAATCCACTCAGCATATTGCACATTTAATACAAGTGTTGTCCAACTATCTTTGAAAATATTAATTAGCTTTTAAAAACCCAATTAAATGTAAAAGAGAAAAGCATTAATAGTAAACTTTTTTTTTCCAAGTAGCCCATATTGCGGCTATGCATACAATGTAAATTAATTACATTTAAATATACATTATTCTGTAATTATATATGTGTACATATATAATAAAATTATTTTTGCATTATAAAAAGATATACACGCATTGATGTGCGTGCATATAATTGTTAATATTTTATTATTAAATGTCTTTTTATAAAACAAAAAATTTATTACATTATATGCAAAATGTATAATGTTGTGTTATGCATGGAATATAAACATTTTTCATTATATGAATATGAAAAAACAGATGTATAATATTTCTGTGTAGACATGTGTGCATTTAAATGTTAATATTTTAAGTTTTTACATTATCGTTTTTTGCATTATATAAACTATAAATATCAAAAATAGATGTAAAATACGTATACATATATATTGTTTTTTTGTATGGAATGTTTCTGTGGCTCAGTGGTAGAGCATTGCATTAGCAGCGCAAAAGGTTGTGGGTTCGATTCCTAGGGAACACACATACTGGTAAAAAATGTATAGCCCGAATGCACTAAGTCACTTTGGATAAAAGCGTCTGATAAATGCATGAATTAAATTATAAAATGCAATTATATTGTGCAAAAAATTAAGGTTCATTGTATTTTTTGCATGTAAAATATCTATATAAACACTATATATAGTGCATAAGTTTTGCTAATTAAATAGACATTTAATATGTTTTACATGTGTATGTATATAAACATTAAAGAGCACAAAAGCATAACTTTACAAGAATTCAGTATTCAATTAAAAACAATTCAACACTTACCTATTAAAAATATTTTTATAATGTATGGTACATCAAAACAATCCAAACAAAATCTAAGTGAGCATCTGCCACCTATTGGCCAAACTGCATAGGACACTTTCAATCAAACTAGATGTACTACAAATCCTTTTATTTGGCCATTTAACACTGAAAACACACAATAGACACTAAATTAACTGAAGACAAGCAGCAATTTGGGAAGCCATTAAATGAGCCTGCCAGAAAAAAAAACAAAGCCAGAGAACAAACATAACGAACACATTCTGCAACCATTCTTGATTTGCATACTAGCATTAGTACACACTGCCATCATTAGGCCTCAGGAGGAACTACCTGAAAAAAGAAACAGGACTTGGAATATAGAGCTCAGGTGAATGAAAAACAGAAAAAAGGTGGTGAGTGAGAACTGTACCGTCTCCAAATCTTTGATCACCACGACACCCTTCTCTATTTCCAAGTCACTCTCAGTGTCATTGTGTGACCGGTATTCCTCACTGTCCGACTCAACCGCGCTGGGCTGCAGGAGAAAAGGAGCATCCCGATATTTGGCACAAACAAGTGATGCATACCAACAGGATTTTGGAAGTTAATGCAAACCTCAAAGTCCGGATCAGCTGCGTGGTCTTCCTCGGCCAGCTCCTGATTGAGCGCCTCCACCCAGGAGTGCTGCTCTACCTCCTCTTCCTCATCCAGGTCATCCTGTTTTCTCTTGCTGCCTTTGCCACAAGGCTTTGTAGGGGAACAACGCACCTCTAAAGCAGAAATAAAAACACACCTGCTGCATTTTTTCCATATCAGAAAACAGATTTTATCTGAAATAAAGGGATAAGCATACCAGGGGACACAGCACAGCCAATGCTGGTGCAGACCGGATAACCCAGTGCGCTCTGGATGCGCCGGGGCAGGATGGCCAACAACAGCCGCGTGACCCTGTGGAGACGCTTCCGGACTGTTCTGCACTGCCTCTCTTTTGGGGAGCCACTTTTTTCCTCCCGAGTGGGAGAAACGGACTTTACTGGTGTGGAGAACCCAAATAGCCACCACAAGCCACAGAGAGCCCGCATCTGAAGAAAAGGCATACTAGATCATTCAGAAAATATCTATTCAAGTTACACTATCCACCTTATTTGAAAGTAAGATCAGCCATGGCCATTTGTAACTTGAATGTGCAAGGCTTTCTCTGCCATCTGCTTCCAGTTATTTTATCTATACAAAAAAAGAGTCCGTGTATGCGCGATTTGGCAAACAGGGTTATTAAAATAGGGGTAAACTAAAATTATTAATTTACTTGAAAAGTAAAATGTTAACTGGAAAAAAGGACTCATTTGCCATCTCAAATTTTAATTTAACTTGATAAAATAACTAAAATGGAAGTAAAAATTAAAGACACATCTACAAGAATACCAACAAAAAAAAACAAAAAAGACGAAAAAACTTAAAATTAAAACAAAGAAAATGATTTAAAGTTTGATTAAACTATAATAGGATCTCAGTGATACTAAATAACACTGATTGCAAACTGGTATTCGTTATAATATTTTACATTTTTTAACGCTGGTTTGTGGCGCCACGGCGTTCTTCTGTGTTGCATAAGGCAGATTTTGAAATTAAACACAAAGGGAAAAGATAGCATTAATATTAAGATAGACAGATAGAATTTAATACTTAATTGGATCAATTAAGAAAAAAAGTTGGTTGTTTAATAATCTGACATTTTAAATGAGAACACAGACTACTAACAAAACCTGTACCAGAATGCAGCTTTTAAATCATAACAGAAAAGTAAAAGAAATAAATTAAAAAAAATTGCATAAGTAAAAAACAAACCAGTATGTAAACAAAAGTAAGTAAATCCAGCTGAATCTGGTTTGTTGGAACTAGCTGGTTTATGCCGGTCTCTCTCCAGTCTGGTGCTTAATGGTTTATCTGGTTTCCCAGTATGCACACTTTAGAGGTGGAAAGTAACTAATTACAAATAATTTCGTTACAGTACTCGAGTACATTTTTTAATTTTTTCTACTTTCTTGAGTATAATTAAATTGTGGTACTTTTACTTGAGTAAAATAAAACAAGTATTCAACTTCGCTACATTTATTTTTCACCAAAACTACAAAGAACAAACAAAACAAAAACTTTCAAACTTCTGGGGTGGAGCCCTGCGCTTCAGCCAATAACAGACAGGTCTGACTCTGGTTATAAAAAAAAAAAACAATCAAAACTTCCAGTTCCGCTGCCGGGGCGGGCCGTTCAAACCATGTTTTGCTTTGACTGTCAATCACTGGTGTTGTCGTTTTGAATCAGCATAGCGTTTCAATATTTTAGTGAATGTGACCTATGTTCCGATTTTAAATCGTAATTTTGTCAGCTCCTGAAATGGGTCATACCGTTGATATTACCAGAGCACACAGCACTAAGTAAATAGAAAACTTGGTTGATAGAATTATTGTATGGACAGAGCAAGAACAATGTAAGTGTGTAAAATACATGCACACAGTTCAGTTGAATGGTAAAAATTGCCCTCTTTAACCATGTAGTTAAACTAAATTTACGAAGGTAAAATAACCTCAACATTAACAATAACATTGAAATAAGAGCGCATGCATTTTTACATGCATCTGGCAGATAGATCAACCAGGATTTACCTGTCAATCAGATGCATTTTCACTTTTTCATCCATGTGCGTGCTTTGGATGCGTGTGCACATGGGCGAAGAAACATAGTCCATGTATGACCAGACAATTTATTCATATCCAAAACGAAACGATGTGAACATGCAGTGCAATGTTTCATTCACACTCTAAGCCGGAGGGCGCTCTCGCGCAGAAAGTCCAAAACGGCCTCATAGAAGTAAAATATAATAACCAACTTATGACATGCAGAAAATCCCTAATATGGACAAAGGCATACAGTGGCTTAGCTAAAAAAACAAAAAAAAAAGGTAATTTCATGTCATTTCCAGGTAATAAATATAGTATATGAATAATGCAGTGATAATTGACAACATTACAATATAGAAACTATTCTGCCTTATGTGTTTGTATAAACCAATCCTAAAATTGTCATTAGCAAAACACAAAGAAAAATATTATAGAATACAAATGATTGTTATCGTCCAGCAGTGTATTTGATTTCTTAGGCTTTATTTTTTTTATTTTTTTTTTTATACATTTCTGTCCCCCCATTCTGACATGATGGCTACGCCCCTGGTGGCAATACAGAAAACAAAGGCACAAGTCAAAAGCCAAAGTCCAATCAAAGGGATAGGATGATCCTTCATTTGGAAACTGCCACGTTGAACTGGTTCCGGTACAAATATCGTACCGGCACACCCCTACCCCACATTATTTTTTACTGGCACCTTTCTATTCACACTTTGTTTTCTTTTAAACCTTCACTTACCCTTCTTTGCTTTTGCCCTTCTTAAAAACAACCACAATCTTATACGTGAATGTACTTTTCAAAATTAGTTATAATAAAACAGTTGTTCCTGGCAACAGGGATCGGTAGTATGTTTGCTTAACATAGCATCAAACATGACAATTTATGAGACTAATATCATGTTTTGCTCCAAAATCACTATATAACATCAGTCCTGTTTAAAACAGGTAGCATCTGTGGTTCCATGTTGCTTCTTATCACAGTGAGACAGAAAATATTTTGTATAAAATTCGATTCTGTGATGCAAGCTATGTCAATTACCATTGCAGTTGTGCGTTTATTGTCTTCCACATTTCATCAGTCAAAGCGTCTCTATCTGCATGTTATTCAGCTGTAGTGATATCTGATGCATTTGTCCATAAGGGATTTCCTGGGTCTTACTTGTGAAACAGACATTGCAGTACATGGGTGCTAGGATTAGGGTTAACCCTGCTCCATAATGCTCACATCATCTCATTTTGGGTAAAAATGGGAAAAATAATACTTAAGTACTTTGTAACTTGAGTAGTTTTTCAGCAAACTAATTTTTTACTCTTACTTGAGTCATTATTTTTCAGTACTTTTACTTGTACTCCAGTAAATCATTCCTTACGTCGCAATACTTTTACTTAAATACAATTTCTTAGTACTCTTTCCACCACTGGCACACTTGAAAGGTGTCCATTGAGGCCAGCAGACCACTTTATGCTAGTTTTATTTAAAGTTTAATGAGATAAATTGTTTGAACATTTACTTAATACATTAAATAAGTTAATTAAAAGATAATGCCACAAGGTTGTTTGTTCACAGTTTGACATTTAAAATGAGTTAACAGACTACTAACCAACCCTAAGAGGTACTCAGACCCGGGGTGCAGCTTGTAATCACTTTAGTTCACTAGCGAGTTACTCACAGTAAACCTGACTGGCCAAAACTGTGAAATCCGACAGAAGATGGCTGAAACGACTCCACCTCTCTTCGCCACAGCTTTCTTCTGTCGAGAACAAAAGTTTTGTCTTAACAAACGCTCATTTTCGTCCTGAACGTCTCGTATGAACAAAATACACACGGTTTTGTCTCGGTGAGATAAACGTAATCAAATAAACTTGCCTCTTGGCCCTCAAATTCCTCTGACTCAACGGCGTAGCCGCACTGGATAGTCATCTCGATGCTCTCTGAACTAATCCACCGACTGTGGAAACGCGATTCACCGCCAATTTACAAGCAGCCATGCACGTGCTAATTAAACCAGGTGAGTTTTCCCAGCCCACCGTGGCTTGTGCGCGACTACGCGTGTGTACTGCATAGTGCGCACTACGTGCTGGTTTGAAATAAAGTATGGGGGGGAAATATACCCGCGTTTGGTAAACCATATACAAAGCAACAGTTGTTACCTAAAAACAAATTTATGTTTAAAGTTTGGTAAAAACTAACATGAAAAATTAAATAATAAAAATCAAAAATACAATGGCTATATTTTATATAATAATTTAATAAGGGAAATTTCCCTTTTAAATTAATTAATTAAAGTGTAACTTACTTCAAATAAAGGACATCAAAATGATTGCACATCAAGAAGTCATAAACAGCTAAATATTCCTAAAATATATTCATACAAATTTTCACCTAAAATCCGTTGTTTTGTGCACACTATACCATTATATTAAGTAGGCCTATCTTAGAGTACAAATATATACATGTGGTAATTATTTGTGACTAGGAAAGTACCCTAATATACTTTTTAAATGTAAAATCGACTTAAATATAGTTTATCACTTCAAAGAGTTTTCATAATCTTTCTGCCATTTTGTTTGGTTTTGTTTTCCGGTTTATTCTATTAACAGTAATTGCAGTGACTATGGTTACCAACAGGGCCGGATTTACGCATTCTAGGCACGTGCCTATGCTCGCTCGTCCAGGGGGCCCCAAACACAATGAAGAGATATATAATATTTTTGTTATACTATGGGCTATCTACAACAGTAAAAGCAGTGTTCGAAGTATACCGTGGACTTTGGGGGAGCCCACTTGTTTGTTTTTTTTGCTTGCGCTTGGGGACTTACAAAGATACATAACAGCTGTGTATGTACTACTTTTAGTGATATTATGAACCCAAAAGAGCACTATATAGGATAAATCACTATACAGGATTTACCCTATTATGCTTTATCGACACAAATTGATAGGTGAAACAACAATCAGCCACCCACAAATAGTCTATAAACAAAACATCCGGCTGTCTTTGAGTTCACATGAACAAAGGTTGAAGTTACTCGTCGTCAGGCTACAGAAGAATACCATAATTCCTCCGTTCAGTTAGGCCTAAGACATCGAGAGTCACAAAGACCTATAACAACCCAGCCACAACACAACATGCCGTACCTTAACACAGAATCGACCACAGAGTCCAGCGTTTATATTTGTTCTACGAATCTTTGCGTTAACATGTACTAACCATGAGTGGAATTTGCACCTCAGCGCCCCCACACCTTGATGCTCATAACAAGAATAGCATGTATAGTTATCTTAATTTAAGTGAATTAGGTTTAAATCGCCGTCATGCATGAATGAATGATATTTTTGCAGTTTTACACATAATAATCCACGATGATCAAATTACACTAAACTGAAATTGCACGTCAAAATAACTCATTGTCAATATTTTTTGAGACCCCCAAAATTTCACAAATCACGTTTTCAGGGGAGCCGCATGTCTTAATAAGGGGAGCTGAGCTCCCCCGTAATTCGCACCCCGAGTAAAAGAACCAAAACCCAAGAAGACATTGAGACCCTCCGGCGCAAATAATATAACAAAATAGGGCCAAAAATGACCAACGTAGTTGCCATGTTTCAACCTTTTTTTATTGTATAGGCCTAGGAAATAAGTTCTTTCTCTGTCTCTCGTCACGGACGCGCACACACGCGGAGATGCGAACAGAAACTTGTTGTCAGCTCTGCCCCGCGAATTTATTAATAAAATTTTCGCAGCTGAAAAGCTACATGACATTTCTCAGTAGCGAGGTTCTTGAAGCAGTTTAACTTAAAGATTCGCTATTAGTAGACGCTGCTGCTGAATACTGCCGAGAGACGCACAGACGCAGGTATTCACACGCACTTAATCTCTCCCTCTTATGTTCTCTGATAGTGCATTAGAGCTGCAGTTAATACTGCATTCGCATGCATATTCATGTCTCACGCCATATGATTAGTAGCGCTAAAAGACAGTTTGGGACATTTGCGATTGAGAAGGTTTGAGGTGCGTGAAAAATTAGTTCAACACACACGAGATTTCAGGACGGAAACATGACAAATGTCTTGAAATAAATCATCTTAACAATGTCTTGATGTGTGGTTGTGACTCCAGGTCGTTAAAATTATTAGAGCGATAATGAACTCCTGAAGTGGTTATGAGGCCACGACGCTGCGCCTATTAATGGTATGGTCTTTATCGGTTCTCAAACAAATTAAGAACTAACGTTACTTTCGATTTTTATTGATTGAACGCAAGCGCTTATTGCGATAGAAAACACTGTAACCGTTTCCTTTGATTAAGAAATATTTTTGTTTGCTGGGTCGTAGCTAACTCGTTACGGCCCTTTTTATTAAAATCTAAGCGTTTGGGGGGAGGGGGCTATGTCACGAAAAGAAGTAAATCCGGCCCTGGTTACCAAACTACAATTTCATGAGGGTTTCGTTTCTGTCATTAACGTCAGTCACGGAGGATAGCCTTCAGGCGGGAGAGAGCCACATTTGGGCATGTTTCCACTCACGGCTCCCTCGTCACATTTACGCACGTCTAAAACAAACGGAGAGGGGCAGATTTGAAGGGTCTGGAGGACTATAAATATCTGAGGCTGCTCTTTCAGTCACAGCTTTCCACAAACAGGTAATGAACAACACTTGTTCATATTGTATATAGTAAGACCGAGCACAGCATGGCAGCACTGCACATGAACATGACAGTAACTCGCACCATCAGTGCTGGAAACTGCACGGGGACGAGTGCCGACAGCCAGTCAGAAAAAAGCGCGGGATTCCCGTTCGCGCGCAGGCACAGTTCCGCGGGAATACTCGCCCTCAAATGGGCCACCGCGAGAAGTTGTTCTTTCGGAAGTTCGCTGGGGTCAGAAAACCGCGGTAGTAAAGACAGTATACGAAGTATAGTCGTGACACCGGACAGCATCCCACAATTCACCATTCCAAAACTTACCCTGGAGGATGGCTATAGATCCAGAGTGAATGAGAAAGAACAACAAGGTGAAGAAGATGAGGACTGGGGGAGCATTGACGACATTAGCGGTTCCTATCATCCCAGGCTTTCTCTTTCATCATCGGTGTCATCATCATCATCTTCCTCGGGGTTCAGCGCATCTCCTGTACCTGGAAGAAAAGCCATTTCGGACATCAAACGGGCTCAAACTCAGAGAGACTGTTCTTTCTCTAGTCCTCTGGTGGAGGCTGAACATTGCTCTGACCCTGCCAGTCGAGCGGCTCTTTCTTTACCTCACCTTCCCAAGGTCACCACTCCATACGGCTTCGTAACTTTAAGCAAAAGCCCACAAATGGCCAATGAAGAGGCGCTCTTCTTCCAGGGCCATAGACGTCGGGGTCATGATGAAGAGATAAACCCATCCAGACACCCTAAGCTGGAAATGAAAAGAAGCGTCATTGTCAGGACATCACCCATCCAGACACATGGCAGCACCCTTCCACATGAGCCTCCAATCACTCATCGTTTCTTTAGAAGCCACAGCGTTACAGGAATCGAGATCCAGAAGCAACTGGCTAAGAGCAATGAGTCAGTGAAACAGGTCAGCAAAAGCAAGCGAAGCCTTTGGGGAATTCTTCGCAAAGCAGACAGAAAGTCTTTCGATTTCAATTCAAACCTCAAATGAACAAACCCAGAGCAGTGTTGCTCAATAACATGACAATCAAGCACCTTCTATTATAAAAATCACAAGTTTTTGATGCTGTCTGTTTTGTTGTGTGAGAATTGTATTTATTTTATGCATTAATTTCTCATGTCTAAATGTTCAGATTAGTAGTTATACATGTTATCCATGACTTTATGAAGAAAATAAACATACAAGTTGTTTCAAAAGCCTCAGTCTTCTGATCAGTGACCCTAAAAGGCCTGTAAACACACAAACACATTTTAAACAAAACATTTTATGGACACGTTTCTTCGGTTTCAAACCATACTGTAGAAAATTTGTTTTTTTAATGAATACACAAAAAATCTAGTTGGTAAAAGCAAAAAAAAAAAAAGAAGTGAAATTAGTTCAGAGAAAAATATACAATACTCTCTTTGCAAATGCCATATGGTTTTATTTATTTATTTTTAACTTCTATCCACTTGCCAACCTTACTATGAATATGGTGTAATGAGATTCCATTTAGGTTCAAGTGGGTTCCTAAGACATTTTGAAGTTTGTCAGCGTTGACTGACTGCATTACAAGGCTGCTGACGTAAATCCGTGGTAAAATCTGTGCGTAAGAAAGCCCCAGCACGCAGGACCACAGCATGTGAAGAGCATATGAGCTTAATGATGGTCCACTTCAGGGTCTCTTCAGTGCTTGCTTTGTTATTGTCCCCTCCTCACCCTCGCACTCTCCTTGTTTCTCTTTCATTTTGATGAGGGCTCTTTCCCTGCACTCATGTCTTAAATTAGAACTGTGCAATTCATCTTTTGATCTGCACTTCATGAACACAATGGACTTGTAAGAAATGCACTCGATTTGCGCATCAGAACATGCAAATCCCAAATCTGGATTCTATTAGACTCTTTATGACAGCTTAAGCAGAGTAGACTGATCTGCAACAGTTGTCTTGTCCAAAATAAAATTTATAATAGAACACAAAAGTTCTGAATGAATATTTGTTTTGAAGTTTCAATGCATAAATTACATTGAACCCTAGTTTACATTATGCTATTGCTTGATAAAGTTGAGTGTATCTCATCAAGGTCATGCTAGGGCCTGCCTGTACAAAATATTCAATTGCATATGACCCAACTACACTTCACACATCCTCATTATTCACCATTTAAAAGTAAAAAAAAAAATGGACTAATAGGCTCACTTGAACTGATATACCACTTGGTTCTACCTTCTGGGTAGAGGTTTGGTTCCTCCTAAGGATTTATTCTTAGACTTGGGGAGGTTTTTGTTCCCGCTAGTGCCACTCTGTAAGGCTCTTATGGGATATTGTGCATTGTTAAAGTGCTGTGTAAATGGTGCAGTTCAATTAAACAGAATAATCTGAAATTCAGTTTAACTTAACTGAATTAAATCTTAATTGGGTCTTTTGAGCCACACAAGGTCTCATACCTGAGGTTGCTTATTATGTATAAATAGAAAAAACAGCATCCTCTAGTGTTTGAAAAATGAAAATGCTGAGAGGGGGGGGGGGGGAATCACATATCTACTCCAAGCACAGGTATCTTGCAAAGTGTTTATCTCCAAGCACTTTCCAACTCAATTTGGCAAGGAGTTTGTGATATTGGTGCACTTTAAGATGCATAGTTTTCATGTTCTGTAGAAAACAGATATAAAATATAAAAATAATAAAATGCTCAGTAAGAAAAACCGTTAGATTAATTTTTAACACAAATTTAGCCCAGTATATGAGCACAATGCATATTAGCATGTCATCCAGTGACAGTAAGAACTGGTTCCTTATTTCTAAGTTTCCTTATTTGAAAGTACAGAGAACAGATGTGCACAAAACGCGCTCAGCTTTTCCGCTACCAACCTCAGATGCTAGATATGCTGTGGCAATGTCTCAGACAGCCACAGAGAGAGAGTGAGGTACTGCATGTGTGCTAATGAACAAGAAGAAAACTACAGGAACTGACAGTTGGAGGAGTGTGAACCATATTCACGAACACTCACACTTTCACACGCTAAACTACAATGCATCAAGCAACAGACTACACTCTCCTGGGAGCATCAGGAGGGACATCACCACCTGCACTGCCCATCAAACAGCGCAGGTAAGAGATGCTAGTGTTATGACTTGACACGCATTTGAGCTGTGTTACAGGAAACCTCATACCACGAAAGTTGCTCGCGTCGCTCAGTGTAGTGAAATATCACATAAGTGAAGCAGGTCAGGCCCAGTAACTTCATGTTGTAATGTTTCTGGATTTCTGTAATTACGTATGTGCACATTTTTAGGAGCAGGTCTTCTTCAAGCTCCATCCAAGATCTAGAGCTGAAGATGGGAGATCTACACTTGCCTGGACCTCAGACCCCAGTGTCTCCATTTAGTGAAGTATTCACTCCTACTTACTGTAATGCAGTCCACTGTCCAATACATCATCGCTATGGTAAGCACTGACAACATGTTTGTATACTTTAATACAAAAAGGTTAGTTTTGAGGAAAGTGATAAGGATCTAACTAAAATGAGAACTGGTTTCTGTAACTTTTCACATGTATAGCCTTCTTCATTTCTGGTTGTTCTTTTACACTTTATTTCTTGAATACAAAAGTATTATTGAAGGAAGTAACACCTGAAACCAATACAGTAAAGCCGCTTACAGACATCTAAACCATGTGTAGTCTGTTTTTCATGGTAATGTGGGAACAGTTTCCACTGAATTTCATTTCATGGTTCCATAATACTTGACATGCAACAGCATTTGAGCATGTGTATTCTTTATGTCTTCCATTGCTAGATGTATTTTTTTTTTTTCACTTTATCTTTATCTCTCAGAAAATCACCAGGTGAGATTCTTCTCAGATGAAATTCCTCCTCCAGTACCCAAAAAGAGTCTGACGAGAACCCTATCCCTTCCAGCGGAGACTCTGGACCCACTTTACCATGATCATACAAGAACCTGCAACTATGAAAATCCCCTATACATGATAGCACCATTCCATGACACACTTAAACTACAAGAGGAAGAGGTACAAGTGGAGGAATATCAGGGTTTGTCCATGCACAAGGTGACCTTTGATACACCAGATGAGCAACTTCAAAGTGTCTTCAGAAGCTTCCACAGCCATGAGCAATTTCCCATGGGCATCCAAGAATGTTATCTTCAGTTTCTCAAGAACACGTTGCAGAGCATTGAATCGAGCCTCTTCCTAAATGAACAGGAAATGGAGATAGCAAAGACTTCTCAGCCTAATGACTTTATTTTGTGTGAGGAGCAGTGGACTGAGAGGGATGCTTTCTACTTGGTGTGTTGTCTGAAGGTTCCTGGGAAACTGTTTTCAGCAAAGGTAAGAACATCTACAGTATAATAACATAAGAGACCATCAATCTAACTAGATGCACAAGGAATCTAGTTAGTAACTGTAGGAATCTGAATTTGTTAAGTGTATATGTGGGCGATAATGCACAAGGGTTTTCAATCCAAAGCTGTAAGTAGGCCATCAATGCTTCCCAGGCAGAGACCCCGAACCACAAGCAGAATGCACACCCTTATAAGGCAGCCCTAGCTTGATGTACAAAACCATAAAAAAACCACACAAAAAAAAACCCTTCCTTCATCATGCCAGGTGTTGAGCAACAGCATCAATAGTTTGAAATGTGCTACCAAGACTTTAGAGCACGTTTTTAGTCACAATGCAACAGTTTTTGTGTAAAGGACTTCAAGAATCCTATAAGTTGCGTTACTTAAATGAATAAAAGAAAATGTGTGAAAACTAAAAATTACTCCTAAATTTTTTTGTCAGGTTCACAAAGGGGATTCAGTATCAGACTGCACCATGTCTATGCCACATCCTAACGTTGAGCAAGGCTTGGTCCATTTTCCACAATGTACAGCTACAGATCAAACTTCCATCTCACAGCATGTTCAGACAACTCCAGAGCCTTCACATGGGGACACCACTGAAGTATGCCAACAGAAAACAGTTGCTGATCTTCTGGAGAATGGTGTTAGTGTGACTGTGGTAAGAGACTTTCCATTGGGAACACTGGAGGACTTTGTTGAGGAAGGACACTCTTTGCACTCCACCCTTCCTGAGGTTTATGAGAGGAGGCTTTGTCTTCTTGCCCTCCAGTTGGTACTAGGACTACAGCAACCGGGACGTTTTAAAGTCATTCACAGGGAACTGAAACCACAGAGTGTTACATTAGTGTGGCCTAGTATCATGCGCAAAGTGGCTGACTCTAGGGATTACCCTAGTGAGATGAAAAAGGGAAGCATGAATACAGACACTTCTACAGGTACACCTGTGATCACAGTATCCACAGAGCAAACAGACAACGAGAGAATGAAAACCTTATGGGAGAAGTGGGGCACCCCTCGTTTGGTCCTGAAGAGCCATTTTGAGGATGAAGTTTTGCAAGAAGCACCATCCCAAGAGTTCCAGTTGGGGACTTTGCTGAGGTACTGCCTACATCTCACCGACAGTTGCTCATCTGTGTGGAAGGTGCCACAAGACACTCCATACACTCCAGGTTTGCTGTGGCTGGTAACCCAGCTTACATCTGAGAAACCTGAGCTATTATTAGCCGATGTGGTAGGTGTCCTCCAGGCCCTGCTTTGGGGTCCTCGACAGGGACTCTTTCAGCAGAACCAAATGGAGAACTCTGTGCTTTCTAATTGGCTGTTACTTAAGCGATCTCTTTTGGTTCTCAAGCTAGCCGAAAAGGGGCTCTTTCAGGATCAGCCTGGCTTGGACTGGGAAGACTATCTCTGTCTACAATATCTATCCCTTATTGACCCAGAGACTATGCATAGCATAACTGAACGTTTGGACCTTCTTGACTTCATTACACCTGCTTAACAGATAATGAAAATAGTAATGACAATAATTGTGAGTTAGTGAGCCTCAGATATAACTAATCTATACTTCATAATATAGCTATATGATCTAAATGAACAGTTTTACAATCCTAAGAACAGATCACCTTGTCCCATATTTGTAATTCATATTCATGAACTGCTGGATACCTCAGGAGCTCTGCACAACATGCAGAAAAATCTAGATATCATGGCCACAAATTAAGAATTTGTCTCTTATTTTAATTGAATTGAGGACGTTTGATTATTTTGTTCCCTCAGTTTTTGGTAAACCATTGCCATGTTATACTGATTTAATTTAGGCAAATCATTGGTAAAGGAACAAATTCTTAATTTGTGGCCACGATGCCCTTTTGTTGTTGTATGCGAGGTCTATACATACACATCAGTACTCAATTTTTTACCCTAATTATTCTTGCTATTAAGTTAACATGTAAAACACTTGTTACAAACACTGCTTTACCATATTCAGAAAGGTCAGGTTACTCCTATTTACAGTAAAAGCCTATGTAATAAACTATTGCAAAATCAGCTTATTGTTGGACTTTGACCTTGTGGCGTTTACTTATTAAAATTACCTGGAAAAATTAGCATTACGAAACATTCAACAGGGTTAAAAGTGTTCTGAAAACACAGTAAGGCATGGTCTAATAATTTACATTATGCATGTATAAATGAAAAGAGGTAGCAAAACAAAAGGTAGTGGTAGAGGGTGAGCATTTTTATTCTGCACACTGTTGAACATGCAGACAGATACTATAGAAGTCATAACTAAAAACTCCAAGTCATGCACACATTAAGAAAACAACTTGAAGACAACTATAAAAAGAAATCAACATCAATGAAAACCGTTGTTGCTATAGGGATCTTAACTATAAATATTACGCACTAAAAATGATCTGTGTGGGAATGGGTTAAGAGGAATTGGCAAAGAATCCAACTACACTGGAAGTTAAGCCCAGTGGTAATGGTTTAAAAACTAATGGTCACTGTGGAAATTTGGTTTACACTAGTGCAAATACGACTGGAAAAAAATCAAATAAACCCCCCCCCCCCTACATTCATACTAGGTTTCCTTTAATGGTGACCATGTTTAGTGAGATTCAGCATAATAATTAGACGCAAGATGTGATTGAAAAGCTTTATTCGTCACTGTCGGAGTCTCTTTCGATGGTGTAAGCCATGAAGAAAGCGTCGGGGCGGGTTGGGATGAGGGGATGACCCGGTCTCACAATCTCAAAGCCCATGAAACTGAACGTCCGCAGCAGCGATGCTGGAGACGGAAGCAGAAAGGGGGTTAAAAACAGGCCAAAATAACAATCATGAATACAGGAAGAAAAGAACACATAAGCCTTACCTCGGTCATCTCGGCTCTTATGGAAGCAGATGAAAACGTGATCAACCTGTAATTTCTCCTCTGCAAACTCCAGCAAGAGTGAAAAACTGTTGCAAAAAGGGACAATCAGTTTAAGCCACACATAACATTTTCAGCAGGGATAAAAAAAATAATAAAAAAAATTGTAAGACAATATTAATTTGACTAACCTATCTTTGCTCCCTTCCGGGAGGACACCAGTGGGGATTTCGATGTAAAGGTTTGCCCCTTTCAGTGCCCCCCTCCAAACTAAGTGCTTGCTCACAGAGCAGTGCCGCTCAAAGAGCAAAAAACGTACACGGCTGTTCACCTGAGGGGGGGGATTCTCAGAATCCAGTACTGAGCATCCTACAAAAGATCACAAGTACAGTTATAATATGCATGCACTCATGGAAACAATTACTGCTGTACAGCCATTTAACAAACTGTAGCACTGGATGACACATTTAAAGGGATAGTTCACCCTCAGTTGCTGGTCCCCATTGACTTGCAGTGGTTTTTTTCTTTTTCTTTTCTCCATACTATGGAAATCAATGGGGACCAGGGGGCTTATTACAGAAACTACGTCTTAGGTCTTAACTGAAGATGTGAATTTATTTTAGGATTTTTCACAAATTCATATTACTGAAGCAAATCTTAACTTGATTTAGGATTCTTATCTTATGTCCAATTAGGAAACCGCTTGATCAATCAACTGTCAAGTCTGTTACCAAGCAACCAACTATGTGCAAGCGGCTGCTGAGGTAAACCTAAAATCAAAATGGAAAAACAACGGCATGCTTTTAACTTGCAGAATGACCGGTAGTGATCATGGGCCTCTGTAATATTGGTTGAAATTGGTCAACTAGCCACACACACACTATAGGCTCTCGGTTTATATAATTTTTATTGGGTTATATGTTATATGCAGGGGCGTCATGCATTCATTTTTGAAGGGGCACGAGACACACAGTAGCCACAACAGCACTTAGGTTTTATTTATTTTTACCTTTTTATTCAAAACATCCCCAAACGCATTAACTAGATCATGAAACATCTTGATTCTCACCATTATAGATTATATTGATGGTCAAAGTAACCTAATAATGTAATCTATTAACTATGTAAAAAACCTGTCTGTTTACTTAACAGATATGGGTGTCATGACATTTTTTTTATACGATATTTAATGTGAATAAAAACATTGCAAGTTAATGTGAATAAAAACATTGCAAGTTAATGTGAATAAAAACATTGCAAGTTAATGTGAATAAAAACATTGCAAGTTAATGTGAATAAAAACATTGCAAGTTAATGTGAATAAAAACATTGCAAGTTAGCAATCAGAACACTTTCATTGTACAGAAACACAGCAAAGAACATTTACATTATCAAAGAACATTTTCACTGACAATCTAGTTCAAGCACTCAAACTCCCATTAAAAAGCAATTGTGAAGCAGTTTACATTTGCACCTGGTGTTTCGACTAGCGAATTTGCCAGGAAAAAAGGGTAGTCAGCAGTGACCGGATTTGTGATGTGAGTGAAGAAAACACTGGCATTTTAGTGATGACTCATCTGAACACCTCTGATTGGTCATTGCATTCATAAGCTCAACACCATCGTGTGTGATTGGTTAATGCCAGTGCTATTTAAATGCGTCGGTCTTTGGCTAAGTGCCAGCCAGCAAACAAACTCAGATTTGAATTTAGCAACTGATGATGACATGACGCACTGAACGTTCCAATGACGCCGGTGTGATTGTATTAAATAGAAAATATTAATCGGCTATTTTTGTCCTTTGGAAGCTGCATTCAATATTGACTTGCCTCAAATCTGAGGGGGCACATGCCACGTGCACCCTCACTCTGAATGGATGACGCCTCTGTATATGTATATGTAGCACTCTGATCCTGTGAAGCATGACATTTGTACATCTGCACATATAGCGGAATGACAATAAAGCTCACTTGAATTTGAACCAACTGCAAAATCATGTGTGGTGGGAGTCTGTAATCATTTACGAGTATTTTATCATCAAAGTGCAACATCTTTTGGGTCCTTCAAAAGTTTCTCCACCATCAAACTTCGCTTCTCTTCGTCTTGTATGATTAATAAATGTTATGCCATTCTCGAAAAGAACTAATGTAATGTGTTTTTTTTTTTACAGTTGGATTTCAAAAAGGTTTGAAGTTGGGACACCAGTGGGGTTATCCTAAAGTTAAGACTGTTTTGTAGAAATTACTGGCGAGTTAGGATGCTTCTGTAATACCGTTTTCCTATCTGTAGTTAAGATAAGATAATGCACTTAGGAAATGTTGTTCTGTAATAGCTTTTGTCCTAAATGAGGTCCTAACTGAAATTGCCATGGATATTTAACTGATAACATGGGATTCTAAAGTTAAGATCTTTCTATAATACTCCCCCAACTGAAGGTGAACTATCCCTTAGTCATTAACATGAGAAATCAGGTGAGGTGGAACGTCCAACATCAATTCCCACAGGTGATGAAAATAATATGTAGATAAGATGACAACCCTTGCACAGTGAGATAACTAATAACATACATCATGCACACATTCTCTTTGCCTTTTAAAATGTATTCCTGATATTCAAATTCCTAATAATACTAACTGAAAACATTATCAAAATTAAAACACAAATCCAATTATATTATTCACTTAATTACTGTATTCATTATATCATTTATTCACACAAATGCAATTATGCGATGCACAATGTGAGCCAAACCTCTGTACTCACTGAATAGAATAGCTTAGCTGAAAGACTGTGATCCCGCTGATCATTCCCTCGCCCACCTGGGATCTTCAGGGGTGGGAGAGGGACATCAGGAACACCACAGAGGCCCCGGACACGGGTTACTGCAGCGATGGGAACTGTAAACATAAAACACAACAACATACTTAAACATACACAGCATGGCATTAATATACAATGTTTGGCTATAAATTGTAATGAAATCACTGAATGATTGCGTTCTAGTAGCTCAACTGGTAGAGCACAACACCAGTGCAAAAGATTCAATACCTTGGGTGTGAATAAATAATCAAATATTCGATCCACGCATCCAAACTTTGAGGATAGCAAGAATGTGAGGGCCTTAGATACGGCTTTGAATGAGACTAGCTTAGCGAGTCCCGTACATTGTTCGGTTCCGTTTGCACAGCCCCCGCAGCAGAGCGACTGGGTGACTGTTAGGTGGCATAGATGCAGGACAAAACACTGCTCTTCCATTCTGATCAAAGCATTAAGCAGGTTCTCCCCACTCAGTGACGCACCCACTGAGAAACCCGATTAAAATGCCCTAATTATTGGCGATTCTATTGTACGGAACATGAAAATAGAGACACCAGCCACCATAGTCCAACGTTTACCGGGAGCCAGAGTGCCTGACATCGTGGCAAATTTGAAAGTGCTGGCTAATGCTAAACATAAATTAAGTAAGATTGTTATTCACATCGGCACTAATGATGTTAGACTTCGCCAGTCGGAGATCACTAAAAAAAAAAATAAAAAAAAACCGCACATTAAAGAGGTGTGTGAACTTGCAAGTTCGATGTCAGACACCGAATATGGCCTGGTCACTCTCCTGCGTCGTGGTGACGAGATGCATAGCAGACTGTCGTCACTCAATGGCTGCATGTGGTGCACAGAAATAACATAGGGTTTCATAGACAATTGGGGGAGTTTTTGTGGCGACCTGTCCTGTTGAAAAGAGATGGTTTTCATCCCTCCAGGGCTGGTGCCACTCTTCTCTCTAGAAATATGGCACATAGTCTTTGAGTTTGTACTTGACTAACTGAGGCCCAGGTCAGGAAGCAGACAGATTGACTGAACCAACCATCTGCTAGCCGCCTCACGTCACAGAAGTCAGTTAATTCTCAGTACATAGAGACTCTTCCACCTAGACATCATAGACTGTGTGTGTTCCCCGAACTAGCAAATACAAAAAAAAGCATCCAAAACTATTTAAGTGAAACAATTTAATTGATTTTCAACATTAAAAAAAAAAAAAAAAAAAAAAAAAAAACCTTGGGCCTATAATACAGATAAACAAATGATAAAACTTGGCTTAATGAATATTAAATCAATTTCTACAAAAGTGCTTTTTGCAAATGATATGATCATAGATCATAACCTGATTACACAACTTTAAATGAGTCTTACCCCCCACGATTACGGTTATAAACATGAGCTGCATCCAAATGGTAAAGGAGTTGCTACAATTTATAGCATTATTTTCAGTATTTCTCAGAGGCCTAGTCTCAAGTATAATTCGTTTGAAGTAATGTTGCTTTATATAACATTGTCTAGTGTAATAAGTGTTAATGATAAATCCCTACTGACGTTTGTACTGGCTACTGTATACAGGCCACCATACAGATAGGGATGTCACATTAAGCAAGATCATTCCATAAATCGATAGGCGTTTAAATTCTCACGATCAGCTTATCATCACCTTAATGCTGCAAAATGAGCTATGCGCCCCGCATGACAGTGATGTGCAAAAGTACTCAAACAATCACAAAAAAAACCAACCGCTTTCGCACACAATTTAACGGGATTTAGTCTTCTGTAAATGGTAGTAGCAGGATTTGGAAAATGAGAGAGGAATGTAATCACATTGTTCTGGTGATTTCCATTCTGGTTGCCGGTTGGTCACGAATTTCCACAAATTCAAAAATATTTAAGCATAGTTTCTTTAACTAAATCCTCACCGTCTAACCCTCTAACTTCGCAGGTTTATTTTATTGTCATTCACTTTGTATCACCGTTTTCGCATCTAAGGGAAATTAAAGATTATGGGCATGAATTAAGAAGTTTGATTTATTAATTTGTTCCCTCATTTTAGTTAAATCATGGGTTAAGGCACCAAATTATGAACATGGACAGGTGGTCCCAAATTACTTAAGTCGTAGGAACGCTCCTGAACAAGTTGAGGAATGAATAGCCTATCTGTCCTTGGTTCCACAGCCTGCATAAGCGCAGAGCCTCGCTATGAAAGGAATATAGGGGAAATCTCGTACTACTTTATATTGTTTCCATGTTTGAAGCACTTTGGGTCATTTCTATTTTTAATGTACTAAGTTTAATCACCATTAAAAGCTTAATTTGACCATTATGGAAACTGAATGCTGGATTTATATACCGTACCTTCCACAGGGCGCTCGCAGTGTTTTTGTGCATGATCGACACAAGACCAAACAATTAAACTGCAATCGCCATAGATAAGCAATCGATTATCGACTTAATCGGATCGATTAATTGTTGACATCCCAATACAGGCTTCATCTGCAGCAGGCACTAACTACAGATAGAAATCAAGCAAAATTCTTTGATAAAGTTCTAATTGTTGGCGATTTTAATATCCATGTAGATAATGAAAGAGCTTCGCGTTATCCAGCATTTATAGACTTTTAAAACTTATTGGGGCAAGAAACACACGTGTAAGGACCCTATATTGTCAACATCATACTTTAGATTAATAATTCACATGGAATGATTTGTCGATGGCATTGAAATTCTTGGACCGCAGGACAATGATAGCTCAGATCCTCTCTAGTCTTCGTAGACGCCATATAGCTAAAGCTGCCAAAAATCTGGTTCCAACTATGGTATAACCATCACTGCTTACAACAACAGACTGCTTTGTAATTGAACTTCTGACTGTAGGCAAATTCCTTATAGTAATGAAATCAAAAATAACCCACTTTTAGAGCCACTTTACTAGTCTTGTGGGACCATGAAACCATGCAAGTAATACACTGGAAAAAATTTAATTGTCTGCCGTCGTATCTTTCATTTCAAAACTGAAAATGGCTTCCCGCTCTGGGAACCATTTTCCGACGCCCGTTTCGTTCTTGCTCGGACGACGTCAGTGACGAGTGAGAGGAGATCCTCTTACGTCAAGTCATGCGCCAGGGACTGATGATACCAGGTGCCATGCCTTACTTCTTTCACTTGAGAATAACGATACTCAAAGCCATTTTAGCATTTTTTATTAAACCAATTTAAATTAAGCCATTGCAAATTTGCTGGGCACACTCCAGTCCTCCGTGATCTCCAGTGTTCTCAGGACACTATTTCAGCCTGAATCGGGATTTTCGTCTGGAGATAAAGGTTAGGGTTCTATTTGGCAGTAGTTACAGGACAGGTGAGGGTATATGCAGTTGTGTGTTCTGCATCTGGCGCAGAGCGTTATGGGAACAGAAGCAGTGAAAAAGACAGGGAAGCGTGATGGTCAGACGTAACCAAGCAGATTATTCTTAACCACCTATTCCAACCCATGAATCTGCTAGGAGCAAGAGGTGGAGTGGAGGTGCACCACAATAAAACCCCACCCTTTATCAATTACGTTTGGAAGACTCAACACTGAAGGTCAGTGCAAGCTCCGGTTCACGAGTAAGTCGATATGATATTTTTCAGGTATTGACGTTAGAAAATTCGCATGACGCTAATTCACATACTTTGAACAAAAACCCACTTATTTAAGTGACAAAGTAGCTATTATCCACAGAGATCTTTGATATGAATATTTTTTGGCAATTCATTAAATATCGCCGGCTAAAAATTAACTAGTAACTAGTACTCTGAGTAGTTTTTGAAAGGAGTACTTTTACTTAAGTACTGTTTTGACACCAGTACTTTTACTTGTAATCGAGTATTATTTCAGCAATGTAACAGTACTTGTACTCAAGTACAAAATTCAGTACTCTTTCCACTACTGACCATTACTATTAGAGGTCGACCGATAGTGGATTTTGCCGATACCGATAGCTAGGTTGGACCACACTGGCCGATACCGATTAAATAACCTATAGTTTTTAAAATGGATACTGAACAAAAACTAAAATAGTGCTTTATTAACAAAAACAGTACTGAACCATACTAGTAAAAATAAATAAATAATAATAATAATAGTAAATGTTGAAATAAACACACTCTAACAAGGAACAATACTAACACAGCTTTCATTAATCTTAATGCTAAAACTGGACTCTTATTTTAAAGTGTTACCATTTCATTTCAACTGTCAGGCTTAAAGATGCACATCTTTAAATATATATACACAAAGGCTATAGCATTAAATGTTATACATATGGATATTGTTTGTATACTCTCACACTTTAACTGCTTCCATTCTTGAACACTTGATTATCTAATCAAAATAAAAGCGCAGCGCTGAGTCTAGGAGAACTCACCGGTATAATCACACACTCCGGACACGTCGCATTCAATTCGAGCAGCGGTCTAAAACAGTTTATTTAAACACCAAACAGACAAGTTACCCATGAACCAGTGGCATGGAGGAGTTGAAGTTTGGTGTTTTTAAAAAAAAAAAAAAAAAAAAAAAAAAAAAAAAAGCTAAACGGACAGACAAGGCACGACCGATATATAGCTCTATAAATGAAGCACACAGACTTTTATTAGAGCCACAGAAAGACAAACGTTTTGCTGAAAATACACAATACATTAAGTACATTAACAACGATTCGGGACCAATATAATGTCATTTAAAGGAAAACTATGTGAATGTCGCTCTGTGGCGCGGCAGGATTTTAAAATCCGCGTCTGAAAGTTACCGCTCGTTCAGCGTGCACGTGCAGTCTTATCACGTGTCTAAACCCAACTCGCCGTGCAGTAGTGATTTCAACCACTAGAGGCCGCTCTTGCAGTGTAATGACAGCAGACCCTTCTCAGCTGTTCCAGCAACGGACGCAACCCGGAAAACTTATCGGCATGGATTTTTGCCAATGACCGATCGTTCCAGCAATCAACTATCGGTGCAGATTAATCAGCAAAACAGATACATCGGTCGACCTCTAATAACTATGTCAGCATCACTTGGCTACTGAGTGTAGTTTGGGCTCCCTTCAAGTGGTCTATAAAAAGGTTGGTCTCCTAGGTCCTGCAAATCCAGTCAGTTTTGTATTGTAACATGCAATTATGGTGTTGGAATTTTCCGTCAGCTCTTGCTTTTTTTTTTTTACGTCAAAGGTTAAGTAAAAATATGCATCTGCAATAGTGCTACATTTATGACAAATGCTAATCTATTTTTTCTGGATGACTAAGGAGCTTAGGTGAAGCCGCAATGGTTATTCTGAGGTAAATGTATCGTTACGTGGCATTGTTCACAAGCTTTACGCATTTTCCACAGTTTGAAACGCTGAATGAGCGATTACATCAGACATTTCAGTAAGATGTACTGGATCTTATAATAAACCTTTTGATGTCCATTCATGTTTATTTCGTGCTATACTAGTAAAAAGAGAAAGATGATGGGTTCACGTGCCGCTTGAACCGAGGCGCTACAGCGATCTGTCAGTCATGCTGCATTAGAGCACCCAAAAAGGTATGTATCGTTGAATTTCGTCTGAATTTGGAGAATTGTAAAGCTGATACTTGGTGTATTAAATTGTAACCAAGCACAAAGCTTATCGATTGACTGGATGGCCAGTGACCCTACAAATACTGAAGTTCACACTTAACAGAACACAGCATTTAGACCTAAAGTTATTGATAACAAGAAGCCATATAGTACGATATAAACAAATGTTAAGGTCCACAAGCTGACGTTTAACTGTTGTGTTTATGAAGTTAATGCACGAATATACATGTGCTTTCTGATCTGTTGACTTCGCGCGTCTCCGCTCTCTCATGCTGCACAGCTGGAGCTGCTTTCAGCAGATGTGCCGTCAGCGCTGCTGTTCGGCAGAGATGAGGACTGAGTGAAAGGCTTTTTTTGGTTTTTTTCCCCCCTTCACTAAAACTTTGATGCACTTCGTCTAAGTTTTACATCAACGTAACAAAAGATGTGAACGCAAAACAATCAGAAAAAAGTCATTACATGCAAATTTTAAATGTAAATTTCTCTAGTGACCTTTATTGGCGACCTCAGCAAATACGTTCACTCGTTAACTGAGATTTTGTCACAATGTGAGTTTAGTGCCCCCCGGGAGCCCTGCATAAATGAAGATTATAGCTTACTTGTTACGCAGGAGTAACAGGGCTGATAAAATGTATTTGTTTTGAATTATAACCGAGAATAGTCGGTCAAGAAAGCGGAATCATCCAGTAATGACCAAGTAACTATGCAGGGGAGTCTTTAGCATTATTAATAAATTACATGTGATTTGTAGTTGTCTATATTTTTTTTTTCAGAATCATGAGAACACAATTCCATGGGGAGGGGGAACATTTTTTTTTTTTTTTAATTTATCCGAGCATCATGGCATTCAATATTAGAATAATAATAATAATAATAAACAAAATCACCTTTGACGCCATGTGATCTTCGGTTAGGAGATCTTGTGATGCTTTTTAAAGCAAAGTTGGGGTTGATTTCGAGTTCACATACAAACAAAAATAGAACAGGCTAATTAAATTTGTCAATTTTAATGTAAGACAACATATTTTTCGTCAGTGATAAAAATATGATTTAAGACGTGTGTAAGCAAGTTTTGTTTGAAAACGTTTAATAGTAAATAAGAGACAATTAGACAATATTTGAATAAAATAATAATATTAATAATAAATATTTATTTGCAACAATTGATGAAGTACTGAAAGCTGCACGCACGCGCAGCATTGTCAAGGTAACATTTGGTTTTTTTTCCCCCAGGGGGGGGGGGTGGGGGTCATTCCCTTCGCCAAGGGAGTTTCAGACGCTTCTACGAGACAGTACGCCCTGAACCATCACGGGCGCTGCACTTAGTATAGGGTGGGTATGCTCATTCGTCTGGGAATTTCGCCACATGTCTCTGGGATCACGCAGAGGCGGCTAGCGTATTCATTCAAATGCAAGTTCGTCTAAGTTGATGACTTGAAATGAACTCAGAGGAATTTAGTATTAATACTAGTATAATTTTGCTGTAGTGATCATATTGTCCTGATGATTGTTTTGTACACTTTTCATAATGGATTTAAACGGGTAAGATTTCAAAACATTAATTTCAATTCAATATTTCATATCCCCGTAATTATATATTATTTTAGGTAAACAAAAAACAAAAAAATTCTGTGTAATAAGTTAACTATGAATATACAATACATTATCCCGTAAATGTCAACCTGATAGTTTGAACGTTCATTCCTCTTGGCTCAAAGCCACTTGCTGAGAAATTTTCTTCGCGGAAGCTTTGCGTTAAAGTGAGATAACGAAATATTTAATCTCTAATAAATATTTTTTGTCCAAGTATTTGCCCAGTTAGTTTTGGTATTGATGTAAACGTTACCTTGAATTCGCTATATAACAGTGAGTGGTGGTCACGAAGATGACGGAGCAAATTTGACACGTTTCCCCCTTTTGCAGCTAACGTTACTTTCTTCTTGCAAGATCTGCAGACACGGTGACCGTCCTCGATTAAATTGCCTTCAGGACTCTTGTTAAAGCCAAAATTACGACCAGACCACGATTGGTCTCGTAGATGGCTGAAAAATCTCTAACACGAGGCGCATAGCACACGCCGCATCCTCTATGCAAAAAAAAAAAAAAACACAACGCCTGCTGCTTCTGCGTCAAGATGATGCTGGTGAAAGGAGTTTCCGCGATGTTTTCCAAAAGGCGATAATAAAACACGGTGTGATGATACTTAAATTTTTAAACAGTTATATACATCAGGGCATTATTAATCGTGGAACCGGTAATCGTAACACTATTCCGCTCCAAAATGGTTTGCAAAAAAAAGAGGATAAATGTTGATATGATTTAGGCATAATCACATACTTGTTGGAACGAAACGAATTCGAGAACGATGGAAGCAGAATCGGAATCAATAAAATAACCAGATACCCAAACCCTATGAGTACCACAAGGTTTAGTACTCGGAAAGTTGTTTCCGTTTACCTCTTCCTTGGGCAGATAGCGTGCGTGGAGGACACCTAATCTATATTAGCCGAGACATACGAAACATACCAATTCACAAAACTAACAGAATGCATAGCTTATATAAAAACAACTGGATGACTCGCAATTTCCTACTGCTAAATTCTGAAAAAAAAAAAAAGTTAATTATCGGACCAAAAACTTTTGCATGTAATGATCTCGAACGCTGTATAAACACTGAGGCTGTGTAGATGTTTCTCATCAGTTAGGAACCCATGCGTGCTATTTGATTGCAATCTTTCCTTCGAAAGTCATGTTTCTAGCATTTGTAAAACCGCATTTTTCCATCTTAAAAAAAAAAAACTCTAAAATAAGACCATGCTTTTAATGTCAAATTGAGAAATGTTAATTAATGCGTTCATGACCTCAAGGTTAGTTTATTGTAATGCTTTATTGGGTGGTTGCTCTGTGTGCTTAGACAAACTCCAGTTGGTCCGAAATGCAGCAGCTAGAGTTCTTACTAGAACCAGGAATTGACCAGATTAGCCCAGTTCTGTCAACACTGCACAAAATCCTTAAACAATGTTAACATTTTAAAATATTGATAATTACTTATAAAGCCCTCAATGGTTCAGCCCCTCAGTACTTGAGCAAGCTCTTATTGCATTATAGTAGGGGTGGGTGCTACACCGGTATGAAAGAAACACCGGTATTATGTTGTTGCATGATATGGATTTTGCTATACCGTGGATACTGTTATATATTCATGAATTCAAATTTTGCATTTATATACCGTATTGACCATAATATAAGATGATGTTTTTTTCTTGGAAATGCATCTGAAAAAACACAGGCGTCTTATATTCAGGGTCTAGACTTTGACATGTCAATAATACACCCACAATAGGTGGCACCAAATACACATTAAACAAGTGTGCCATGAAATACGTAAATGCGTGTTGTAAAAAAAAGATCGGACCATCTCACTTTGTGATTTTAAAACGTAAGACAGTACCCAGATTTGAATCCTACAGTAAGATTTAACTTCTACTGTTAATAAGATTTTGGTAGGCTACTATTAGATGGATAGCCTAAATGTCCTAATTCTGATGGGCTACCCGTTTTTTTTTTTTTTTTTTTTTTTTTTTAAGATGGTCGTATCAAAAAAGTGCATATTTTTTTTAAATGTGATTGGTTGGTACAGTTTACACCATACTTTCAAACAAATTTATAAATAGGAAAAATATTGCGTATGCAAATAATTGCGACCAAATGGGGTGTTTACTGCGAAAAAACAAATTTGGTTTTTAAAAAGCCTTTTCCAAAAGGTACATCTTGAAAAAAGGAGGGTCGTCTTATATTCGGAGCCAATACTGGTATGTTGTTAAATGGTTCCGCCTTTGCAAAATTTTTACACAAATGACGATACGAAAATCAAACGATTTGTGTCCTCGTGGCACCCACCGTCCTACACCAGGCTTAGTAACTCAAACAGGAGCACGTAACGGACCACAATTAAGGAACAAATGCCGACTCAGGTGTGGTTCCCAACATCGAGGGATAGTGTACAGTCAGCAGATTATTTTGCAAAAAAAACCTCTGCAGGGTGATAAAGGTGTCCCACTACAGAAGTTTCCCGATTATCATGCGGCGACTTGCTGCTGAGTACCGATTGAAGCGAAAAAAAAAATATTAATTTGACATTTATACTCAACAGGGGCTAGCAGTCCGCTTGCGCGCTTTTCAGTTGTGGTTGTATCAATAACAAGACCATAGATGGGCAATGAAAATCAGTTGCATCAGTGCAGGGCGCATGTAGAAACTATAAATGTATGGTTTGCTTCCAAGCATAAAGGTACAAGTTTGTGAAAGATCTTCCCGCTGCAGGTAAACGTCAAAGCAGAGATGATATACTTAAGATCCCAAATACCAAAACAACGTCATCCACGGCGTGCCAAATCCAGACGTAAACTGTGCACCATTATATTTCTGACACCCAGCTCGATACCAAAGGATCATTTAAAATATTCATAAGAAAATCTGTGAGTGAAGAGAAACAAAAAAAAAAAAAAAAAAAAAAAAAAAAAAAAAAAAACAGTTTCCTCCTAAGGCCCCGCACAAATGTTTAAAACATTGATAATCAGAAAAATGGGTACGGAGCAGCAACTCCGCATATTAGAATTAGTTATGAGGTATGTGACACGGAATATGGAGTACTGAGCTGAAAAGCAGCTTGATCACAGGAACACCATAGACATGTTAAAACATTAAATATCTTTAAATTGACAATATTTACGGTTGTGTACGGGTTTAATCGGGTAGGGTAAAACAAAAAAAAATATTGATATTTCGATATTAATCGATTCTCATTTTTAAGGAACGATATCGATTCTTAAATGCCAGGAATCGATTATTCTAGCCTGTTTTCATTTAATGGATGGAACATTGAAGGGCACTTCCTATCCAAATAAATCGCAATAAGACGTTTCAGGTGCCCTGTACAATCCCTTTCCCAGTTTGTGTTTTTATCAAGGTTAAAATATTTGCCATTTTTTTCTATGGCGCAATATAATATGATATGTGCGGGACAGTTGGAAATATCGTGATATGAATTTTGCTCCTAACCACCCCTTACATTATAGTTTTTTTTTTCTTTTTCAATTCTGCTGCGCTAAAAAGCAAAACAAACACCTAGAATATCAACTATCAACTGTGGGCAGAGATCCTTTTCTTTTAGCACCCCACCCAATCTGGAACAATTACTAGCAGGTGGGAGGTAGCACACATCTGTCCGTTAAGCCTAGTTTAATACCCCATTCTTTAACCTGGCATTCAATAAACACGATCACTTTCTATATTAATTTTCTATAATTCAAAAGGAGTGTTTGGCACGCATTTATACATCAACCGGAGCCTAGCAACACTTCCAGAAGCTACTCGTTAAATCATAGAAGCAATGGCGGATCTACAAGAATAGTAGTCCGATTATTCTTTTTCAAGGACACCGATTAGCGCACTCAGCTCCAGTCCATATCCAGATAGATGGTCATGTCCCCCCAGCACCTGTATCCAGTCCAGATGGTGGGATCCGCACCAAGCGACGACCTCTACCGCCATGAATGAAGGCGAAGACTCATGTCATTAGATGAACCCTAGGACAGATCCCCTGTAAAGACTCGCGGCATCGGCCAAGGCCACAAGACCCAGCCGCGCCTTTCCTCTGAGGCGGGTTGCCAGCTGGAAAAACCCCACCTTGGGCTTCATTGGCTCAGGGAGACCTGGGCCCCCCACCTGAGCCTGGTGTCTCCTCACGGTTTCTTCATTTCGGTCCCCGATTGGCGTGTTGGTTCTTGCACGTGCCACCTGTGCCATTGGTTGTTCTTGGGGGGACACAATGTCTGGCCCCTTGTGACTTGACTGACGCACTCTTGGCCGCGAATGCCATGAGTCGGCGCGACCTCCCTGCCTCAAACTGCACTGCACTCTGCTCGCCTGCTTGTTTCTCTTGCCTCTGAAGTTTTCCGCACCCCGCTTTGTCCCCCGTCACCGTGCTTTGCCTCCTTCTATTGTCAAAAGTGCTGGCTACTCAATACATGTGCTTGCTGTGCGGTTGATGCACCGTTTCGCGACCCCCTCCTTTGTGGATCCTTGGCCCTGTTCCCAATCCCAACCCTGTGCTCCTTGCCTTGCCCAGTTGACCACCACTTCCTAGCTGAGAGATTTACTCAGACATTTGTCCGGCTGGTTTGTGTTTGTCCTGGCACACCATGGTAACAACGGTGGGGGGGAGGGGGGGGGGGGGCAACCAAACACAACCATAAAACTACAAAATACAAATTACCCAAAAAAATATGATATATAGCATAAGCTCTTGTTTTAGTATTTGTTAACCCTAGTTAAGAAACGATCTTAAATGGTTTGAATCAATGTGCAAATGGCATCGCTTGCACCACATTGGAATGGGGGGGGGGGGGGGGGGGGCAGGACAAAAGAGAACTTTGTAAAATACAGCACAGGCCTAAACGTGCCTATGCAAATCTTTAACCTGAACAAATCATGGATTGCGATCCGTCAACCAGCGCTACCTCATTTCACTTCATAGCCACTTGTAGCAAAGCAATGTGAGGGCAGCAACAAGAACTTTAGTTTGCCCCATCGAAAACTGCCTAATCCCTGAAGTCCGACTAACTTCGCTCTCCGTTCACAAGGGACACAGTGAGCCTGTTACACATACTGGGATCACATGGGAAGGGATGAACGGTAGTTACACAACAGCCTGTAGCAGGTGAATGAACACAGACATCATTCAAACCCGATGAGTACAAAGGGTTACTACAAGACCAGAAAACCTCTGATGAAAGCGTAGGCAAAGTACAGGAAGCTAAAACATCCACCCATATTTTTAAGATTTGTGACACATCACTGCATGAAAGACAAATAATCTGGTGGGCAACTTCCTACCAAAAAGGAGACAAGAGGTAACTGGTGTTACTTGCCACGCATTTGCCCACATACAAGTTGAGACATGACTACATCTAAAACCAGATGTACTAACCAAAATGTCCCCTTCAAACCTGTTATTCTTTGAGGAGAATGCATCAAGACAAACAGAACCAAAATGGATTTCTCTATGTAGATAACATTTGGATTTGAGCAGTTAACGTTTCATTCTATTACAAATAAACTTAGTTTAAGAAATTAATTTCCGAAAACCAAGAAAATCATCATGGTCCATACAGTACAGCAATGACGCATGACAGAGGAACAAACAGGGGGGGGGATGGGCGAGCATTAGCACATTACAATTCGCGTCACACCGGTTTTAACCACCATTTTGTGGATAATTACTCATTTATATGACAGTTCATTATTCTTACTCGACGTATTATTCATAACACAATTTTAGCAGTGACTCAAGTGCAATTTACCCAACGGTTTTCGCTTTATCCAGTTAGCATTTAAACGTTAGCCACCTCGCGAACACCCATCCGTCAATCAATTGTTGAGCTGTGCGACACCTCAATATCCACGCTAAACATTTGTAAAAATATAAAATATGATATAACGAATAACACGTTATGATGCTACATAACGACGTTCAAATCATCTGGTATTAGCTCAAAAGCCAAGTAGAGACTACATAGACTTCTAAAGACATTTAAACTGACGATGGCAATGACAGTTTGAATGGGTGGTTTGTAAGTTTCTCGAATGTTCAGCGAACTCCGGTTACCTGGCAACAGGCCTGTCAATCATTCTAATCCGTGCCTGACTGACAACACGATCCCAACTGAACAGACAGGCTTTCTCGCGTGATTTTAACAATTCATTCAGAAATACCTTTATTAAAGAGTTCTGACAAGTGAGTAGATTTAAATCTCATTATGTAAGCAAAGGGAAAATAAAACATGAAACCGAACATAAATTAAATTGTATTTCGTCATACAATTTATATAGCTCGCTAGGCTGAACTGCTAAAACAAGGCCGCGAGCGAACTATCTACATAAAAGTCCCACATTACCTTTCACTCTCGGGTTTATTACGGGTCATTTCGATCACTGGCATCTTGGATATATTACTCTCTTTTTCTCTGACAAAACAGTGGCTATTCAGGATCGTCTGGAGGTTGGATTTAACCATCCGGCCAACGTCAAGGCCCGATTCTTCTCTGTCCGTGCTCCGACTGAAAGTGTTAACGGCTGTAGTAGGCCCGCTGTATTTATACTCGGAACACGAGTAGGCGTGGCTTATGCGTGACGTCATGCGCTTTAACACAAAATTAGTGATGATAAGCCTAATGTCTGATTTATGAATGCATAATTGTGTAGTATGCAAAAACTAGAATAGGATAGATTATAATTTATATCTAATATTTAGGTGTTACTGTTAATAATAAACCATATTTCTCATTGTTACATCATTAGCGGTGCAAGATGTAGCCTACTATATCTAAGATTCATTGTAAGTAATGCATTTAAACAAATTATTAACTGTAAAATAGTAATATTAACAGGAAAATATCTATACAATGACTGCTTGACGCGATTGTATGTTTATTAGCATAAATAATACCAATAGTCCAGGTGATATGTGAAAATAATAATGTTCACTTTTTCATAAAAGCATGAAACTTGGTACACTTGTATAGTTTGCGGCCCTAAACATTTTCAGAAATGGAGCCATCGCAAAAACGCCTCGTGGTTGCCATGGCGACCATTTTACTTTCCACCATAACCAAATTATGTATTTTGTGTCATAGCTCCTGAACCAAACATGATAACACAGAAAAGGTGATGTCTACCCCTATATTTTGATGGTCAATGATTACAATGATACCATATTCAGCAACATAAACGGTTCAGGTGAAGAGTTAATGGTGAAATCAGCTATGTGAGAATAAAATCACAGTATCTGAGTTTCACAGTATCACAGCATTAATAGTACATATTACGGCTATTAATTTTTTATCTTTGATAATTAACTAATATTTTATTTAACAATACATTAAAAGATTGTTTTCAAGAATACTATCATATATTTCAGAGATATAAAAAATCATCTCAGGTAAGTGTATTTTTCCTTACCTCTGACCTTACGCAGAGTCAGGTAGGCGGTAGTGTGTTTCCAATACATTCTTGTTCTCTCTCAACAATGCTCTAACATCACACGCAGACAGCAACGCGATCAGGTGAACAGTTAATGGTTAATTCAGTGACTTTATGAGAAGGATTACAATGAAATTTCAAACATATTTCATGTAAACTTAATTTACAATCACTCTCTGGGGTCAGAGTTGTCTATCATGTTGTCCACAGGGGGGAAGCCAGAGTCCTGCATGCGGACGGGTACATGCAGGTGAATCGCTAATATTTGATGTAATGGGTGGAATAATATTTATGTGTAGGGTGTGATGCGGGTACAGGCCGGATGGTGACAAGCACGGGCAGGTTGGGAGTCCAATAACCAATACTATTTTGACTCGGTCCTGTACACACTGAGAAATGTAGCCAATCGTGCTGCAACTGATTGAGAGCTGTAGTGATTATAATCGATTATATTTGATTATATAGCACTATATAGATGAGAAATGGGTGGGTGAGGGAAGAGAGGATGACACTACAGAGGAAAGATGGAAGGGTGAAAGGGACCGTAGGTTTTGCCTAAAAGTAACTGGTAGAGGAATTGGTGGCACACAGGTAGTAATATGTAGGTTAAATGTAATAAAGAAATGATCAGAGATGTCTAGAGGTTTTACCAAATGTTGTCTGTGATACAATTGCATGTGTAAATTAAGTCAAACTGGTTGCCTGATTTGTTGTTGAGATTGAATGAAGCTAGGAGTGGAAGTGGAAGTCTGCAGTGTAAGGCTTCTCCAGATGGATTTCGAAGTTACCAAAGACTACAAGTGGACTGCCATCAACAGAGAATGAAGACAGCAGCCCATACAGCTCATCTATAAAGGTGCCCAGTTGACCAGGAAGGCTATAAATCATTACAATATGGAGTTTAACAGGAGCTGAGTATTTCCAATTATTAGAAATGAGAAGACCAGTACCCTTCCAACCTGACAGGGGTGTGAGAGAAAGGAAAGTTGTTAGAGAGAACAGCAGGGGTTGCGGTGTCTTCTGGACGAATACAGGTCTCAGTCAAGCCCAAGATACTAAGAGTAGACTGAGAAGCAATGGCCAGAATGAAGTTTGTTGACAGCTGACTGACAATTCCAGAGACCCACAGAAAATGACAGGTGCAGCAGAAGAGGTGCAGATAGGATGCAGCTTAGCAAGATTACGTTGCCGTCTGCATGTGATGTTAGAGCAGGGGTAGGCAAGTTCGGTCCTAGAGAGCCGCAGTCCTGCAGAGTTCAGCTCCAACCCTGAAAAAAAAACTCACCTGCCTATAGCCTTAGTAATCCTGAAGACATTGATTAGCTTGTTCAGGTGTGCTTGATTAGGGTTGGAGTTGAACTCTGCATGACTGCGGCTCTCTAGGACCAAACTTGCCTACCCCTGTGTTGAGCTTGTTGGAGAGAACAAGAATGTATTGGAAAAAAAAAAAACATACTACTCCACTCGACTCTGCCTGAGAGTAGAAAAATACACTTACTTGAGCAATGAATATTTGTTTATATCTCGTATTGTATTCTTGAAAACAATCTTTTATTGTACTATTGAATAAAATATTAGTTAAGCTGGTGTGTGGTGGGCGGTCTGGCGGAATGTGGCTGCTGTCACATCATCCAGGTGGATGCTGCACACTAGTGGTGGTTGAGGAGATTCTCCCTTTCTATGTAAAGCGCTTTGAGTTCCCAGAAAAGCTCTATATAAATGTAACAAATTAATAATTAATTAATTAAAACCATCTTTTATTGTACTATTGAATAAAATATTAGTTAATTATCAAAGAAAGAAACAATTAAGGGGTTAGTTCGCCCAAAAAGGAAAATTAGCCTGTGTTTTACTCACCCTCAAAGCATTCTAGGTGTATGTGACTTTCTTCTTTCAGACGAATACAATCGGAGTTATATTAAGAATTGTCCTGGTCCCTCCAAGCCTTACAATGGGGGTAAGCGGGTGTTGGTTGTCAACAGTTCAGAAGACGTGAAATAAAGTGCGCACATCCATAATAAAACGTCCCTCACACGGCTCCGAGGGGTGAATAAAGGCCTCCTGTAGCGAATCCATGCATTTTTGTAAGATAAATATCCATATTTCAAACGTAATAAACACTTTTTTCTCACTTGTACAACCAGTCAATTATTATCGCAAAATAAACCCTGACATTGTACACTATAAAAAAAAGTCCAGTAAAAAATGGTAAATGACTGACAGCTACGGCTGCCAAACAAAAACCGTAAAATTAAAGTAAAATATCATAAGTGAAACAAGGAAAAATCTCGGCCGTAGCTGCCAGTCATTTACGATTTTTTTTTTTTTTACAGTGTAAGGGCCTGAGGCGTCTTGTATCATCCTGAAGGGATTTATTTTGCTTACCAAATACAATATACTGCTGTTCAAATGTTTTGGGTCAATTAATATATTTATTTAGCAAGGACTTTTCATCATTAAACTGATCAAAATTTCCACAACTGAACAATCTGAATCAGTATTTAGGGTGTTTTCATGTGTAACAGAGACAATAGAGCCATTGAAGCGACAGAAGATGAACCTGGATCACAGCTTCAGCTTGGTGAAGCAGAGGTAAGGCTCATTTGAATCTGCTTGAACAGTTTTCAGCTAGTTCATTGTTTCTGAATTGTCTGTTTTTGCTGTAGCCTGATGCATTTTGGAACTGGGGATCTGAGGATAAACTCAAAGAGTTTAAAAAGAATAGAGAAGCGAGGCCAAAGCAGGATGGAGAGAAGGTTGGACCACGGAAGATCCGTAACAAAGATATGGCTAAATGATTACTCAGGGAGAGGGAATAGTCTGTTTTATTCCTAAAAGTGTTATTAAGATGAAATTAATGTTATATAAAAGTATACACTACCAATCAAAAATTACAGTAAAACAGAAATATTCCGTTTTTTATATATTATTTTTTACAGTTTAAAATGTTTCCTATTTTAATATAATTTAAAGTGTAATTTATTCCTGTGATGTCAAAGCTGATTTTTTTATCACATTATCCCTCAGAAATCATTATAATATGCTGATTTGCTGCTCAAGAAACATGTCTTATCAATGTTGAAAACAGTTGAGCTGTTCAATATTTTAGAAGAAACTGTGATATACTACCATTTAAAAGTAAATATTAAGTCCGATTTGGAATTAATTAATGATATTATTCAGCAAGGAAACATTAAATCACAATAAAGACATTCACAATGTTACAAAATATGTTTATTTCAAATAAATGCTGTTCATTGAACTTTCTATTCATTGAAGAATTCTGAAAAAAATTTATCAATGTTTCCACAAAAATATTATGCAGCCAAAACTCTTTTCAACGTTTAGAATAACAACCATTTTTAATAATTGATAATCAATCAGCATATTAGAATGATAGAAGGATAAGACTTCTTTCAAAAACATAAAATGTCTTAATTATTCCAAACTTTTGACTGTTAGTGTAAGCAAATGTAATCCTCATCTGAAATGGTTTATATAAACCACCTGTAACATTTAGAGAATTTAGCAAATTGTGTTATGGAATCATACAAATACGAATACAAAGAGAAAACATGCTTTATGAATATTTACTTTATTGTAACAGCAAAATAATTTTAATGCGCTCAGCACTGATGCAAATCTATGTTAACAGGACAACTAATTAATACAGCTAAAAGTGGTCTAAAATGTTGTTTATATTATTGAATATGCAAATGTCCCCACTAATTACCCAATTTACACTTCAAATGACAGCTTATGTTGCATGTCAGTTTGAGAAAACAGAGCTCTGTTGTGTATTTACAAGCAAAAATAAGTGCAGATGTATGAGAGATTTTATTCATATTGCTATACGCGCATGCATAAGCGCATTTCAAAGAGCAAAGGAGGCCATCAGCGACATTCACACTTGGTCGCTACCACGTTGGTCTTGAAGAAGATGTTGGTGCCCTCGCTCTCCAGCTCAATCACACACAGGTCGTCAAAGTCGACTGGTACGCAGCATAGAGAGCGATTGACGGGTTGGCCGTTCTGAATGTGGCTGTTCAGGAGGATGGCATGGTTGTTGGCGTTGGTCAGGGGGAATCCACACACTCCCTCACAGTTGTTGATGTTGGCTGTAGAGGGCTCAAGAAGAAACTTCCTCAAGGACACGGTCAAGCTCTGAAGCCGACACTGACTGGGCACTGATGAGCCATCTTCATCTGCTCTGGCTGCTCTCTGAGCTCTTTCCACCTCCCAGGTAAGGAGTACCACCTGCAGGGCCTTCAGCAGCAAAATGGACCGGTACTGGGCCTCTTTGCGATCCTTATCCACTATAAATGAATCATAGCTTAAATTAATTATAGTATTTTAGATGTAATTCAATGGTAACATAGGGCAGGGTTTTGTTTGGAATATTGGTGCTTAAAAAAAAAATCATAATTATTCCAAACTTTTGACAGGTAGTGTATATGAAAAAATATTTACTGCTCACCTGCTTCATCATCCTCTCCATCTGGAGAAAGGGCACTTAGTTCACTCAGTTTCTGAAGCCTGTCAATCACCTTTTGCCCCGCCTCCTGCTGTTTCACCTGAGCCATGGCTTCATCCAGTCTCATTCTGAGCACAGACAGCAGAGGAGAATTTAGTGTCACCTCCACTCGGTGAGTCTGCAGGCCTTGCTGCCTCTCAGGGAAAACAAATACAGTCGGCGTGGAGGAATTCACCAGTCCTGATAGCAGGGACACTGTGGATGACACTCCAAGGCTGAGAGGTGGAAGGGAATGCAGCGCATCCAAAGAGACAGCGTTTGCATCTCTCTGAGGTGCCGGCCCCTCTTTCCGAGGAAGGATGTCACTCAAGAACTTCTGCAGCTCACAGAGGAAAAGATAAGTTCTGGATGGGGGTTTCTCATCGAGTGGATTTCTGAGAAAAAAAGATGTCCTGATTCATGTCCTGAATGGAATATTAGCTGACTGAAATACCATACTACGTACAAAGCACATTAAACAGTGAGGTCAAGTGACAGGAAGTGGTGTCCAATTAAATGACTAATTCACATTTTTACATTTTGTGAAAATATTCTTTAATATATGTCAGATAAACAAGGATGAGAAAAGTGAAATGTAACGGCTGATATTCCAATTCAATTGTCGGAAAATGCATTGTGGGACATAGAACTACATGCAGTTTTATATGCACTGTATACTGCTGAAAGAGATGTATTGTAGTATGCTATTCCATTTTCATTTTAACAGTAAGGCGGCACAGATTTAAATGGGTCATGGCTTAACATCTGGGTCATTATCTAATAACATAATGCAGGATTAAATTGAGCAGTTTAAACCTTTAGCAAGGGAATCATTTACCTGTGATATTTTAAGTGTGGTGTTCTTTGCTCATCACGGTCAGAAAGGAAAACCAAGATCGGCCTCATTGACATATTGCTGCCATCTACCTTTCTCATCAACACTTCCTGAAGCTCAGACACACTGGGTTTCGGCTCTAAGATGTAACAGAAAGAGTTCAAATTTGCAGTGTGAATGGATTCTTTAGAGAAGTCTGTTTTTGAAGGGAAAAAACTGTCTCACCGTTTTCATCCTTCCATGTCTCAATTGTTACACTCAGCTTAAGGTGAACGTGGGCATGGCTTTGTCCTCCCGTAAGGATCAGGAACCGTGTGGCCTCAGAAAAGCAAACTGTCTGAGAGGCAAATAAACAGAAAAAAAACATATCATGGAAACTTAAAATGTGCATAAAAATCTAACTGGAGCCATGCTGTATTGGTTGGCAGCGAAGGAATGATGTCAGTATACATTATAAACCTCATTATCATGAATATTAATTAGTTAAGACTACGCAACGTAGGTGGTTGCTACACCCCTGCTTTGATATGCCAGCAATATGACATTTCACAGTCCCGTTGCCCCCTTTTCACCCCATCATTTCATGTTCTCAATAAAAGTCAATAAAGTGTCAAAAATATACAATCATTATCATGAGGTTAACCTGTGTATTTGGATGGATGGAATGACTCTTGAATTTCACTCTCAAACCATCTCCTTTAATGGAATCGACACTGAACAGGAGCGTCACAGAGGCTGGGCTGGTCAGTTGAGAATGCCTTGGGAATGTGAGGGTTAAAGTCATCTCTCCTTCCTTCTCAGCATCCCAAATATCTACTAAAAATAACCACAACTCAATGTTGTCGACTAGTCGACAAAGATAAACATCCATCTAAAACCAGAGTTTAGCTGGAAATCCAATTACAGAAGCCAAAAAAATATATAATAATTTACCTTTTGTGGCATGTACACCCTTGAGACCACTTCGTTTTTGGTCCAAATTCTGTACTAGATGTGAAAGCTGCAAATCTGGAGTTCCGAACGAACATATTCCGAACCACTGGAACTCCATCCTCCCTAGTTCACTCTCCCGGTTCAGGGCTGACAGGAAGTCATCCATGGCACGACTGTGAGCTAGTTGCTCTTTATCACATGCCACTTCTGTGGCATGTGTTGACTGTGCAGATGGGCCGATCGGCTGTTCACTGGCACTGCGGGGTACGCGTGCCATATCCTGCTCATCTCCATTCCATCCTATTGGTCAGTTTAGACAACCATTCAAGGGCAGGACATTAAGCAATGGTTCTCAATTACAGTCCTGAGAACTACTGCTTCAGGTCAGTGGTTCTCAATCCCAGTCCTGGGGACCCCCTGCTCTGCACATTTTGCATGTCTCCCTTATTTAACACACCTGAATCAGATCTTCAGTTCGTTATAGGAGAGAGATTCTTGAACAGAACTGAGTGTGTCAGATAAGAAACATACAAAATGTGCAGAGCAGGGGGTCCCCAGGACTGGGATTGAGAACCACTGACCTGACGCAGTAGCTCTCAGGCTGGGGACCCCTTTATCACTGCACATTTTGGATGTCTTCCCCATTGGTCCAAGCTAATTCAATGCCTTGTCCAAATACCCACACTTGTGGTCTTGGCCACTTGAGAGCTCTGTCCCAGGTCTTAAAAACGCCAGAGCGCAGTGCCCTTAACACACACTATCTCGAATACCGCTACGGAGCACTATTCAAGGCTTAGTGTATCCCATCATGCATCATGTTCTGGAAATAAATCGTGAGACTTTTTGCCGAGATCTCACGAGAGGTCACGGAAACCTTTCCAATTTATGTTAAATATTAATAATAATTAGATATTACATATAATTTGGTAGTAAAACAAAATGCTACACGTTTTATTGGTGCAAAGGTGAGTATATTTATTTTGTACATCATTTGCAACTGCTTGTTATCACTTAGAAGCACCAGAATTTTAATTGTGTCATCTCTGTTTTAGGGACTACTGAACAGACATTTAGAAGTTTAATTTAAAATGCAAAGTATTGAAAATAAAAATTAAAACTCTGTAAACACTTGCGTTTTTACAACACTAATGTATAAGTGTGTCCCATCAGGTAATGAAAAGTTCTACACACACTTGTGGTCTTCATGCTCACTTGAACACTTGGACCAAATACAGGAAATACGTCATAGAAGTAGTCAAGTGGTCAAGTGCAAAGACCGCAAGTGTGGGTGGGTATTTGGACAAGGCACAAGTCTTGCAGTCTTTACTAATAAGCTGATGAGTTGCATCAGGTGTGTTAGATAAGTTTGAAAAGGACGGACCTAAAGTTGCTTTCACATTTTGGTAAACAGCACCACCGCCTTAATGCGATTGATTCTAAATGTACTTGTAGACTGTACAATGACTGACACGCTATGACGCGTAGGCTTATGACGCACGTTGCATAGAAGAATAAATGTCATTAGCATGCGCTAGTGGTAAACAAAAAGAGCATAATTAATCACACTTTGACAGTTGTAGTTTTTATGTGTGCTGAAAAAAAGTGGAAGTGGTGAAAGAGGAAGGAATAAGAGCTTGAGGTAAGCAGTTTTATGTTTTAGCGCCATGTGTGTTGATTTCATGTCACATTTTTACTGGTTGGTCAGGAAACGTGGTCGTAACTGCAAACATGCGATGATCATGCTGAATTTCTGACACACTGTCAGAAAATGATCGTAGGCTATCTTTTGGTCGCAAGACCGGGAAAACACCCGTCTTTGAACCTCTCTCACTGTACGACATAGGACCAGCGATTAAGAGCCACAATCACAGAAATCGCCAATCTTTTGTCTGGGACAGCCAAAAATCGTGCAGTGTATCCCGGGCTTAAGGCTACGTTTACACGACAATGATGTAGTCAAAAACGAAAAAGTTTTTCCCTTGCGTTTTTAAAATGTTTCATGTATACGCGACAACGTTTTCAAAATGATTCACGTTTACACATATCTGCGAAAATGGCCAAAACCGCTGCATTACGTATATGCCAGGCCAGTAGTTGGCGATGTCACAAACAGGGCAAACAGGCATAAAGTTTTTTGCTGAAAACATCGTGTAAATGGCCCCTAATCCTGCTCCTGGAGGGCAACCTTCCCTACAGAGTTTCGCTCTAGCTCCAATTAAACACACCTGAACCAGCTAATTAAGGTCTTACTAGGCATACTAGAAACTTCCATGCAGGTGTGTTTGATCTAAACTCTGAAAGAAAGTGGCCTTCCAGGAGCAGGATTGGACACCCCTGCTTTAACATGTTCCCTGAAGCTTATCAAATGGTTCCTAAACCCCTGCAACTACTTCAGGGAACTACATCCAAAAAAATATAATCAAGAAAATATCAAATAACTATCATAATCACACAAAAACGTACAATCTATTGCTTTAGCAGGTTCATTGATCTGTGAGATGCAAAAATGCAAAAAAGTTCCATTAATGCATCAGCGTACACCAGACACAGATGCGGGACAAATGGAAGATCTGACCTGATATTGGGGTGACCATCGGGCTGTTATCCTGCTCTTTGTGTCCTATTTTGGCTCCACACGACCCAGTCGCCACAGTCAGCAACAGTATCAGCCAAAATCGTGCGTAGAAAAGCATATTCTCTGATTCAATCACAGAGAAATCCAGCACTTGTTTTGGGGTGGGTCAACAGAGGGGATGCGTTTTATATGCACCCCCTCCTGCACTCCTGAGCAGAGCCAGCCTGCCAAGAAAGTTCGTCCTTGGAGTAACAGTGGGTATTCAAGGCATGCAGTGGACGTGTGAATTTTGAGGGATAGTGAATGGACATCACATGCCTTTGAGCTTTGATAAGGTGAGGAGGAACTCATCCAGACAATGGAATACTCTGTAGGCCCCAGACACACAGCTGTAGTAGTGCATAACAATTTGATCCTGCTTGCTGGCAAATTGCAACAAAGTTCTATTTTTAAATTTGTACACAAATTCTCATTTCCATTCCCATGAGACCAAACCATGGGTGCAGCAGGCGCAATGATATTACGCAGCGCCTGAAAATAGTCCCCAGCACGCTCCCTGTGCTAGCAGGTTGTCACCCATGGTACGGCAGCAAGGTTGCTTGATTATTACGCCGGAATGAGAGTATAGTTCCTAGCCATATCGGCCTAGAAAATCGCAACTTTTTCTTTTCCGTCGGTCTGGTCCATATTAACTACCGAAGAGTCCAGTTTTTTAAATATAAAAATATAGAAACTCTTTGGTCATTTTTTGAGCGAGATGCTAACGGTCTAATCAGTTTCAATGATCTATGCTAAGCTACAGCTTAAGGTGCTACCGCCAGACCCGGAGATCGATTGAATGGATTTGAAAACGGTAAAACTAAACTTTTTAACTCTAGGGGAGTTGGAAAATTGAGCCTATTTTCAAAAATAGTGTAGAGTTCCTTTAACTAAAAGCCCCATCCTTTAAAAGTCGCCCTAGCGAATCGATGTGTTTTTGTAAGAAAAATAACCATATTTAAAACAATAATCAATTTAATCTAGCTTGCGCTCAGTTGTACCACGAAGCATCTCCGGCCTGTACGATGACGTGAGGTCTGCTTTGCATGCCCCGCTCATAAGTGACGCCCGCGGAAGCGCAGCGGAGAGTCACAACAAAACACTGCATCCTTATTTGAATAACAAAACGAGGATTTGGACGGAGAATGTCAGAGTTTCGATATAATCCAAGATGAGACTGGTTTTCCTTTGCGATGTAAGGACACTTTGCTTCCTTTGCTCACTGTTACAACATTGTTTTCATGAGACTCACTGGCGCATGCGCAAGGCTGAACTCATACACCATCCTCCGTGTAGGACTGTTGGTGCAAGCTACATTAAAGTGATTATTACGTTTTGAATATGGCTTTTTCTTACAAAAACGCTTTGATTCGCTACAGAAGGCCTTTGTTCTCTCCCTGGAGTCGTGTGAGACACTTTTTTTAATGGATGGGCGCTTTTTATTTCACTTCTTTTGGACTGATGCACTGCAACACCCGCTGAGTGGCATTAAACAGCTTGAAAGATCAAAGACATTTTTTTTTTATATAACTCCGACTGGATTCGTCTGAAGAAGAAAGTCATATAGACCTAGGATGACTTGAGGGTGAGTAATTTATGGACATTTTCATTTTTGGGTGAACGAACCCTTTAAACATATTGCATGGTAAAAGGGCATATCTGGGTCAGGAAACAAAAAGGTGTAGGTTCAAACCCTGCAAGGAGCTGATCCATAAACCATGAACAAGGGGCACAGTTGTGTTTATATAGCAAGCCTTGTACTGCAAAACTCTTCAAAATGGCTTTTCAAAGTGGCAAGACTTTTTGCAGAACATGGCATGGTATGCCATCTAGACATGACAGTGCCATGACTCCTTTTAGTTCTCGTATTGTTAGCAAGGTCTCTCTAAAGCAACCGGAGTTTATGTGCCTTGAGGTCTTGATTAGTCATGAATCACTGTATTATCTAATAATAAGGTATATTATTATTATATATAGCACGTGTTGACTGCAACACGTAGAAGCTGTAGTGCTCAAGGGGACCTAGGTTTGAATATGACAACAGACGACAGAAAAAGGGGGCCCTTCAATTAAATTAATGCTAAAGGTTGATTTGGGTGAATTGCTGAGTCCTCCCATTACTCCTAGCCCTGATTTCTGGAAGACACACAGCTGCGCATGTTTTCCAGACTTTCAAGGTCCTTCTAGCACTAGTGTGCTAGATGTTTGACCAATCCCAAAAGATAAGGCAGGTATCTTTTAGCCAAAATAATGGCTGAGAACAGGAACAAATCATGGAGAACAAAATGCTAGATTATTTACCATATCTGGAATTCCCAATGAAAGGAAAAGGGGTATTTCTTGAATGCTAACAAGCTTACTTTAGTTTTATGAGGAGTAGTATGTGATGCATTTTTACAAAATGTAAACACTTTAATATTTTAAAAGTTGTTAATTAAGGTTAGTATATATTGGTACATCAAACTGCAAGTGTTCTCTTATATCTGTTTTGCATAATCTTTTTTTTGGCCTGTTTGCTGCAAGGGAATGATCTTCATCATGTATCAATAACATGTTCTTTTTAAATTACATTCAGCAAGTGTTATTGTCATTTATCAGCAGCCCCCAGGGAAAATGCGGCTACAGAACCCAGGATGTTAATAAAAGTGTAGTGACCTTCACAAAAGGTCACCTGCATTGCCTATGATTTTTGTGATTGTTTTATTCCTAAATGGTTGAGCTATTACCTTTCCCAACTGGACATTAATCTTTGTACATTATGCTAGTATGGCAATAAAAAAAAAACCCAATCAAAATGAGCTTTCTTTAGAAACACTTTATTAAAAGCTGAGATTAAAAAAAACTTAACTGAATTAGGCTGTCATTATAAGTCTTTAAGTTAAAAGCACCAACCAGTGACACAAATCTGACAACTCTTAGAAGTTTGCTGCTGTTGCACAATTATCCTGTGATATTTCTGCTGAACCATGAAAAAGCACAAGAATTTTTGCATGTATTACAAATTCATTCTAATAACTTAAAAGGGATTACAAATTACAACAGACAAACTTTAAGTTGGTGACTTCAAAATAGTATACGCCATTCAGTGGAACTTTCTACCACAGGTAAATAATGCACAGTAAAGCAATCTCATTCTCATTTTTAGCCGTCATCTAGGAAGACAGCCAATATTTTCAACATTCTCTTTCAATATGCAAAACTATATGCAAAACAAAGCCAGAACTGATGTTCCTGAGACACTAAACAAAGCCTATATGAATTTACATATTTTGACATATCTAAATTTATATATTCAGAACATATTCTTTAATCTATTTATAACATACGAAAGGATTTGAGTTGCCTTTTGCAATGCACAACCTCATACATGTACCTGAGAAAACGCAACATCAAGAATTATGATCGGTTTACCTTTTAAATAGCTTAACATCAATTTCAACAAGAGTTTAACTTCCACTCCAACAGGAAACAGCGTAGATGGACAAAAGAGTTCAAATGAGACGTCACAATGAAGTAAAACAAGCAATGCTTGCATTGACGTTTAATAAATGCTTACCCTCTTCGCAATGCAAGAGGTGCATGAATTTCATAGCTGCATTTTCATAGTTTAAAGTGTAGGAGAGCACCTTACTGTTCTAAAGAGTATCCAAATGGTCAGGATTATGAAATCATAATAAAATCATCATTGATAAACAGTCGCAAAGATATCAAAACACAAATTGGCCATTAAAACAGGTAACATTAACAATGACTATTAATTACTACCAATAATAAAATAAAAAAAAAAAAACTCAGTGCTGGTAACAATGTACTCATGTACTGGTCAACATACCATTTCATCAAAATGTCCTCATATTAACTGGACAGAAAGACCATTTACAAGTTTTTTTTTTATTTGTATTATTATTATTATTATTATCCACCATAGTCTATTAAACAGCATCTCACTAAAGCTTAGGTGAGGTTGATTTTTTTCCTGAGCCATCTTGAGCCCAAAACACAATAAGATAAGTCAGGCAAACATGAGGCAATCCCACTCCTGCTTTGTCTTCAAGTTGGCGATGTTGCACGCCAATGTTACACGCCAGTTAGTGATAGACCGATATATCGGGCAAGTGGGAATCTCCCAAATTTTGGTCCATAATCAAGTCAAGGGGTCCAAAATTTGGACCCCATTGACTTTCATTGTGTGAACAAAAACAGTTTCCCGCAATTTTCTAAATATTTTCTTTTTTGTGTTCCGCAGAATAAAGTCGTACAGGTTTGGAATGACATGAGGGTGAGTAAATAATAACAGGTCTTTTTTTTTTTTTTGGGTGAACTACCCATTTTATTGTCCAAATATTTCACATACGTTATTATATTAGCCTATTCTCTAGAGATGATAACAGTCATTGGAAAACCCATATCGGTCAACCACTAGTACTAGCCAACTGACAGAACACTAGCCAAATCTACGATCGGTCACATCAGAACAACTTCACATCACCACAATATGCAATAGGCTCAAACTCTAGGTTACATGACACACTCTAGGACAGGCTTTGATAGTGGATTGTACGGTTTTGGTACGGGCTCACTGGTATTTTCGACATCCTTGTGAACAGCAGCACCAGTTTTTGTAAGATGATTTGTTTGCGTTACATTTGCGAAGACGACGACGATTTTAAGAAACAGCACCGAGCCGTATGGGCCCAAGATGGTAGGCAAACAGGCTTAGCACATTTTCTCCTTATGAGAAATCAAAAAGGTTAAGAAACAAAATGCCATATGACACCAGTTTCAACATGTATAATTCAAAGCATTCACTACCTGTCACACAGGTCGATTTTGGAGCACCATTGAAGTAAACACTTCAAAAAAAAGAAAGTTATCCTATAAAGTTCAGCAATGTACTTTCATGCTTCTTTAAATTCGATTAAGACCAAAAGGTGTTTCTTCTAGATAAAAACGCCACTGATCCAAACAGGCAGGGGCTGCTTGTTGCTGGGCGCCAAATAATACATTATAAATATTGGAAAAATAAATGCCGCGAGGCTTGAAAACATCCCTGTGTAAAAGCACCACCAAAAATCTTTATTAATTTCTTCTTTTTGTTGTCGTTGTTGATGATCTTAATATAAATAAGCACAGTTTAAAGTTGTACAGATTGTAGCACCATTTTTTTAGACTGCGAGTCAAGTACATACACTTTGCACACGTTGTGCTCTGCTCAAATACAAAATAAGAGCAAACACAAACCAAAAGAAATTACAAAAAGACAGAAAATTAAAATGATAAATAACCCAAATTATATACACAATTATACAGTCCAAGAGAGACTACCATTCACAGTACAGAGAAGAAAAAAAACATATACAAAGGAATAAAAGAGAAAAGTTGAAGTTGCCCAGTAGTTCTTTGTCGTTTTGTGATCTTACATTTTCCCAGTGTGTGCACATCTTTTAATCAGTGTGTTTGTATGTACAAGCGTGTGCTGGTTTTCCAGGTTGCGAAGAGCACCACGACAACATCGGATTTGGGAATCCGAAGGAAAACACCTATGAAATCTGCACCAAATCTGCATGAGGAATATGGTTCAGCACCAGATTCACCTGAATAAGCCTGTACCGTGTAAGACACCGCGACCCCATTGAACAAAATATGTGCATTGTATTAAAGTTTCAGCAGTAACTGTTAGGAACATGGAAGCTTGAGAATTAAAACGGGGCCCTAAACCAAACCAAACGGTAAACCTAGTGATTCAATAAGATCTGGTAGTTAAAGTAACTAACCTGATTAAATATCTCCTTTACAGGCTTTCACTCATTCTGTGGCTCGAACTGCTTCTCTCCCTGCAGATTGTGTTCTAATTGTGTATTCCTGGAAGGTGCATTTGTTTGTTTCATATCTTTTTTTTAAAATTATAATTGATTTTACATGCATGTAAAATTAAATTTTTTCCCTTTGATTCATAAAAGCTTACATTTTAAAAATGACGTGCCGTTTTAATACGTTTGTCATTAACAGCTCCACAGGTAAATGATCCAGTGTAAAAAAAAATAATAAAATAATGAAATTACTTCATTATCGGTGCATCTCATGAAGCCCATCAAGAACATGCCCATGTCATATTTCACCCCCCCCAAAATAATGTAAAATAATAAAAAAAATACTAATAATGAAAAAAGCAGCACATTTAAAGACCATTGTTTTTTTTTTTGTAGTGACTTGATTTTCATGACAATCCTTTTTTAACTTCCAACACCGTAATGCAAGAAAAAAATTATGTGTCTGCAAAACAGAACACACATAGCATTTTTAGCTACGCAATGCAAAATAGAATCGATTTAACTCAATTATAAATAATTGACATATTTGCTAAGCATTTATAATGTTGTATTTGTTGACTGAATTGTATGTCGCACTGATATTTGAGTAGCATTTATATATATATATACATATCTATTATAAATAATCAAAAAAATAATAATTAAAAAAACTATTCAGATTCATGCTTTTTTTTCCATTATTGTAATGACAATTTTGGGAAAATGTGCTTAACAGTCATGAAAAATTTTCACAATTACAAAAAAATAATTGGTTTTAATATTATGCAATAATTTCAAATAGTCTTCCTGCTGAGGTAAAATATCACTTGGAAATTCACCCTTATACAGCTGGAGCTTGTGGTTTCCTACATATTTCACCTTATAAGGCAAACACAATTAATATGATGAGATGTTAACATTCCAAAGCCAAGGTAACTACTACACTATTTGTTAACATCAATTTCACTAAAATAGTAAGTTCACAGCACAAGCTCAGGCTGTAAGGGTGATGTCCCAGCATGGGAATTGTATCAGGCTCCAGGGGCTTCATGGAGTCCATCCGAATAGGAGTTGTAAATCACAAAAAGCCACATTTCTTTCCACTGATAACAGCAGCAAGGTTACAGAGATTCACAAGTCCTTTTTTTGTGTATGGCCTATTGAGACCGTACTGACTGAAATGATATTCCTGACATTTAAACCACTTCCTGTGGCATTGATTGTGAATCAACCAGAAGATGGCTGTACATTTAGTAAACCACCCATCTGTAAGGCCGTGTTAAACTCGCAATTATTGATAAATGGCTGTTAGCATCAGCCCAACATGGTGCCACCTTAAAACACTCTGAAAAACAAGGAAGCTGCATACTGTGTTAATCTGAATCTGATTCAGGGGCCGTGTGTGTGTGTGTGTGTGTGTGTTAAGCTGCACCTGTGATAAGTTCTGATACCCATATCAGGTTTACAGTGGCGGCTTTAGCAAATGTTTGAGCACCGGCGAGCGAGTCGAGTCCATTGGTCCACACCTGTCCATTGCATAGGTTATGCTGGGTTGAGGTAGATTTCTTCAGTTACCTGTAACATTCGGGTAAAATCCAGGAATTACACGAGATGTGGACAGATATTTCATCAACATCAGGGCCCAACAATTTACATGCTTGACAAACTTATACATTTGGACTGTGATGTTTTTTCACAGTCTGCAAGGAGGCTCTGCTGTAAACCCCTTTACAATAGGCAAAAATTATTAGAAAAATTATATGTTTTGATATTTTTATACAATAAGGAGAAGAAGATTACTTAACAAAATACTATGACACTATTTTATAACCCTTTTTGCGGATGATTTATGATGACTTAACTGTGCGAGAACATGATTTCTTATGTACCATACACAAATATCAAAATATGACTAAATTAACTGTTTAATTACGTTTTTTGAATCTTAATTGACATTTATTTAACTTTAATTGGTTCATATTTTATACTTACAGAAAAAATAAAAAAAAGTATAAATCGCTTCCCACTACTCAAATTCACCACACTATTTCTATTCGCAAAATTTCAGTCCACTTGACCTTCTCTTAGGTTTTATTTCATTCAAAAATGTATCTACTTATATCACATAAGTCTTAAATCACAAATTATCTTAATAAAAGGTAATTAATTATAAGATGGCGCTCACACACATATCAATTAACTAATAAAATAATATTATAATAAAAATAGATTTTTAAAATAATTTCTCCAAATTAATATGATATTATATTATATATAATATATATCTATATATAATACAGCACTACCCACACAACACACACCACAGCGGAGAGAGCGCGAGCAGCGAATTCAAATCCAATTTTGCACAAAAACCATTTAACAATCCGCCCGCAAAAATGTTTTCTGAACTTAAGTCTAATTACTAGAACATTTTATTCAATTGAAAACAGTAAAATATCCAAATTAGCCATTTTAAATTTCCTTTTTTGAGAGGGGAAAAAAAAACTTTAAAAAAAATATATATATTTTCAAAATCTTACATCTTACAAAACTACATTAATACATTGTGTACTACAATGTAAAGTAAAATAAAATATAATTTTTGTGGGCTAGTAAAAGTAGAAATCACATTGTTGAGCCCTGAACATGTAATGATATTTTCAAAAGACAAACAAAATGGCAATTCTGACATAAATAGTCTAACAGCTGGTTTCTGAAACCCAAAGAACTTGCAGGAAATGCAGCTACGAAAAAAAAAGAAAAGCAGCCAAGCGTGTTGCTTATTTCCATGCCAACACCACATACCTTGTTGGGATCATAGCTGGCAGAGCGCAGTAGCTTCCCTGTATCCGTCTAGTAATAGTCTATTTCCATGTCAAACCCCCCTTCCCCCACCCTCCTGTGCCCGGACGTGTGCTATCTGGGGCGATTGCTGGGGATCTGCGAGGCTGTGTAGGACGCCTGCATACCCAGAGTCCTCCAAGACGCCCCAGCCCCACCTGAACCTGCACTGCCGGGAGGGTGCGGAGGAGGCAGATGCGGGGGATAGTGCACAGTGAAGGGCCGGGAGGAAGCGGAGGTGGTGGCGGAAGCAGATGTGGTGGCCAGAGACGGGGAGGAGGTGGAAGCGGGGAGGAACGACTGCGACTGGTGGCACTCGGGACATGGGGAGGAAGGTTGGGACGGGACAGCGGATACGCGTTCCGAGGGGAGGAGCGGGGAAGGCAGGGCGGTTGGGATGGCACGTGTAATGAACTGTCTGTGTGCGGCTGTGCTGCGAGGGGCCAGAGCCAAAAACAAGGCCCCCGGTTTGGGGTTCGTGTCCAGATGCCTCTGCTGGGAACTGAGGGCCCCAGGGCCTGGGAGATTGGCCCCAGACTGCTGTGAGGAGACTGAAGGCACCATGTGGTGAAAAATCCCTGCAGACATACAGCACAGAGAGGGAGCAAAAAACAGAGACACAGAAAATGGGGGCTCAGCCAGCAGCAAGCCAGTCCAACAAACAAGCACAGATAAAGCGACGAGGCACTGCACTGATGGACCAGAACCACCTCACACCAAACCTGCGAGCTGCACACCTCTTCTATAGCAGGGGTTCTCAAACCTGTTCTGGAGGACCCCTAGCCCTGCACATTTTGTATGTCTTCCTTATCTGCACCGCCATTCCATGTCTTGTTTCTACTACTAGCGCATGAGTTTGAAAATCTGTGTGTTAGATAAGGAAGACATACAAAATGTGCAGGGCAGGGGGTCCTCCAGGACAGGTTCGAGAACACCTGTTCTATATGGTACATAAAGGCTAATTAATCATTTGCACTTAATGCTTGGGTTTTTCCAAGTGTATGCATACATTTATAGCTGTCATGGAGATTACAGCTACAAATAATATAGTTTAATTTCTACACTTATCTATCCATCTATATACCCAACTATCTATATCTGTCTCTCCATACATAACCAACTATCCATCCATATCATCTATCCATTTCTCTATTCATATCCACCAGTCTATAACTATAATCTATTTATATCCATCCATATCTACATATCTATATCTTTATATAAATCTCTCTACCCATGTTCTATATCAATCTATTTATATCTATTTATCCATCCATTCATCTATATCCATCTACACCAAACCTATCTATCAATCCATATCTCTATTCAACATCTCTCTGTCCATCTATTTATATTGATCTATATCCAATGACTTGAATCCCGATTATACTCTCTCATCCATTTTCCATCTAATCCATATCTATCTATCATGTCCCTATCCATTCCATCTCCCCTCTCAGCATATTTTCTATTCATCATCTATATCCACTCCGTATATATGTCATGGGCCCAAAAATATGGGCACCCTTGGTACATATATGATCAAAGAGGCTGTGAAAATTAGTAGATGTTTTAATTAAAAAAAAAAAAAAAAAAAAAAAAAAAAAAACATCACAAAAAAAACCTTTCATTGGATAATACGAATTAAATGGGGAGGGAATATCATAATGAATAAATGTTTTTCTCAAATACAAGTTGGACAATTATTAGCACCCCTAGAAATTCTTATGAGTAAAGTATCTCTGAAGTATATTCCCATTCATATTAGCACACCAGGGTGACTATGAATATGAAATTATTCAGCCATGGCTTCTGTTTCACTGCAGTATAAATATGAGGGAAAACAAAGGCCAAATTCCCTTAATCATCCATCACAATAAGAAAAAAAAGAATATATTTCTGATGTGCAGCAAAAGATAATTGAGCTTCACAAATTAGAAAGTGGCTTTAAGAAAATAGCTAAAGCATTGAAAATTTCCATTTCCACCATCAGGGCAATAATTAAGAATTTCCAATCAACAGAAAATGTTACAAATCTGCCTGGAAGAGGACGTGTGACTATATCGTTCTAATGTCCGGTGAGGAGGAGAGTTTGAGTGGCTAAAGACTCTCCAAGGACCACAGCTGGAGAACTGCAGAAAATAGTTGAGTCTCAGGGTCAGAAAACCTTAAAAAATATTCAAACAGCACCTACACCACATGTTGTTTGGGAGGGTTTCAAGAAAAATTCACCCAAAAACAAACTCCAGCATATTCAGTTATCAGACACGACTGGAACTTCAAATGGGACTGGCTTCTATGGTCAGATGTAACAAAAAAATTAGCTTTTTAGCAACAAACACTCAAGATGGGTTTGGTGCACACAGGGATAAAAAGTACCCCATGTGTACAATGAAATATACTGCTGTATTTTTGATGTTGTGGGTCTATATTTCTGCTGGAGGTCCTGGACATCTTGTTTAGATACATGGCATTATGGATTCTATCAAATACCAACAGATAAAAAATCAATAAGTGACTGACTCTGTTAGAAATCTTATAATGGGCCATGTTTGGATCTTCCAACCATACAATAATCCAAACACAAACCTCAAAAACAACACAAAAATGGGTCACTGAGCACAAAACTAAGCTTCTGCTATGGCCATTCAAGTTCCCTGACCTGAACCCTATAGAAAATGAGTGGGGTGAACTGAAGAGAAGAAGCACCAATATGGAGCTGTGAATCTGAAGGATCTGGAGAGATTTTTTATGAAGGAATGGTCTCTGATCTCTTGGCAGGTGTTCTCTAATCAGGCATTATATGAGAAAATTTAGAGCTGTTAAACTGGCAAAAATGGAGGTTTCAAAAAGTATTGAATAAAAGGGTACCGTTAATTGTGGCCAATGTGTATTAGAGAAAAACATTTATTTCATAATGATATTTCCCCCCATTTTAAATTCTTATTATCCAATGAAAGGTTCGATTTTTGTGAATTTTTAAAATAAAATATCAAAAGGATTAACAATGCAGATTAATTTTCACAGCCTTCTTTGATCATATTTACCAAGGGTGCCGATTTTTTTTGGCCATGACTGTTCTATATTTCCAACTATCTCTATATATCCACCTAGACATGTCTATCCATCCATCTCTCTATCCATCATGTCTCTCTCTAGCCATCCATCCATCTATATCCATCTTTATCCGTCCATCTATATCCAACTACCTATATCTATATCGAACTACATCTATCCATCCATCTCCTTATCTAGCCATCCATTTATATCCATCTTTATCAGTTTATCTATATTCATATCCAACCATCTCTATCTACATATCTATATATCTGCATGTATCTTTATAAACGTCTCTATCTAGATTTATATATATATATATAGATACATCTCTCTCTCTCTCTCTTTATCCATCTCTCTATCTATCTATAGAGAAGTGACATTATTCAAGTAGGCTAACTAATTTCATCTTTGTGGACTGCGAGGTGTTGGTACATAGTGAAATGCCTCAACACCCAAAAACAAGACCTGCAATTAAGACAAACACCCAGAGAAAATGTGAAGGCTTGAAATACAGCCATAAAAGTAGAGCAGTCTCTCGCCAATCTCATAAACTACAGAGAGCTTGACAGCTCTAACATATTTTCACATGCCTTTAAATCAGTTTACACCATCAAGGCCAGTGAAAATTATTTAAATGGCCTGAGCTTTTTAAGTTTTGTATTAAAATAGTAAATGTTTTATTGGGTGAATCCCACAAAACATGTCAAGAACATGCCCGGGTTATATTTCACCACAAAATCAAAAGAAATTAAAGTCAGCAAAATAAATAAATAAATTAAAGTGGAATTTTTTTTTAATGATATATATATATTTATATACACACACACACACACACTTTCTTTTCCTTTCGACTCTGGGGTGAAACATATGTTGGACATGTATTCGTGAAATTCGCCTTATTACAACCTGTTGTCATTTCCTCTAGGTGTGTAGCTGTAGCACAGTCAGCACAGCAAGCAGTGTGGGAGAGCCAGGCAAGTTGGCAGCGCTGGGCCTTAACTTACCTTTTCTCTACACCCGAGCGACTGTTCTGACCATAAGCTCAGTATTCACAGGAAAACAGAAAAACAAGACAGAAAATATTCAACTCACCTCCTGCAGCGCCCCCTGCCAGCCCAGCACTGGAGAAACTGCTGAGCGCCGAATGTCCGTTGACCAACCGAGGGGCTCCGCTGGTGGTTGGTCCAGGTGTCTGAGCTCCAAATAAGGACTGGAGAACTGAAGCCCCACCCAGGGGGAAGTACTGTCCCATTGAGGCGGCGGATGAAACTGTGGAGGCCCCACCCACTTTCCCACTCAAGATGCCTCCACTGGCCGTAGCGGATATAAAGAGGTTCTGGCTGGCCAGTCCACTTATAGATTTCAGGTCCCACTCCCGCGATTTCTGTTTCTGCAGCGGCCGCTCCAACGTGTTGACGACCGAGCGACCACTGCCATCCTGACTGAGGAAGAGGTTTGAGTTCCCGTAAGGCTCACGCTCACGTTCCCCTCTCCTCTGCGATTTCTGGTCCGAGTCGGAGTCCGTACCGCATCGGGAAGCCCCCACACCAAATGGCGAACCACCCTGGCGGCTATCCGGAGGAGTTGGCTTGGAGTCAGAGATTGGGGAGAAGGTGGATTTCCACTTGCTGGCTCCGGAGGAAGATGATACCTCACTGCTCACGCTACTGGCACCTGATTTACGTCCTTGCATGCCTGTAAAATGCCACGTTCCATGACAAATAGCTATTATGTCCATAAGCCAAAATCCAACGCACTTACCCCTTTCCACATCTCTGATAGGTCCGTCTCGATCTAAGGAAATGGTGGCGATTTTCAGTTCAATTCTGAAAGAGAAAACAGTCAATCCATCAAAACAATCAACCATATTTTCGATGATCTGCAAAGTTTAAACACCAATGAACTGGATTTGAAAGAAAAGAGCTACTACCGGCTTGAACTAGAGGTGTCCGGGGCATAATTGGTGCCCTCTTCATCTGAACTAGGGGTGGAGGAATAGCGACCTGTGTTGTTGAGCTCCAGGGGACGCTCTCTTTTAAGCACGGGAGGCTGATCTAGATCTGTCCCGCACGGGCTTCGTCCTGACTGCTCCGGGGAAGAGATGGCGGAGATCTCCAAAGGCTGGTTTATGTTGTTCACCTGGTTAATGAACAAACATTTTGGGTCTGATTTCAGGTCAATCGTAAGTTTGAGCAATACTAACAGCCGCCATTTTTAGTCTGCTCACCATTGAATTAATATTGAGCGGTGATCCAGAAGAATGGCTTGAGCAGCCAAGTCCCGGAAATGCCCTTCTTTTGGGGGATCCACTAATGGGAACGGCCCCAGATGAGCTGCGCTTCCGCCGCCCTCGTTTCCGCCCCTCTTGGCTGTGGGAGCTCGGAGAGTGATGATGGTGGTGGTGGTGATGGTGCTTACTGTGATTATGGTGACCCTGCTTTACCGACCCGTGGTGGAGCCTTGAGTCTCCCGTGGAGGACGAAGATGAGGAAGAAGAAGAGGATGAAGAGAAAAAGATACGCCGACGAGCCTCGCTGTCCAAGGGCTCAGTGTCGGATTCGGGGCCCTGGCGATCATGGCCGTCCTCGGGGGGAAGCCTTGGTGGGCCATCGGCGTACTGCAGCACGCCTCCAGTGCCCAGCGCAGGACTGAGGCCAGAGCCGCGAGGCTGGAGGCCCATGATGGGAGTGCTGTAAGGGGGAGGGGATGCAGCGTCACAGTCTTGGTCCTCGGTCAGCATGGCGGAGTGAGAGCCATTCACCAATCCTGAGCTGGAGGAGTACCCTAAGAGGAAGCAGATTTTGGATTTAGTATAGTACTCGTGTAAACAACACGGATGGATGATTTTAGATTAGAGGTTCTCAACTCTTTCTGGCTCAAAGGCCCCCCAATGTCTACAACAATATGCAAAAGTTTTTTAACGTATGGACACTGGCTGGTTCTGTGAATTAAATTTCAGAATTCCAGATGTTTTAAGAGTGGATGGTTCTTTTTTTTTAACCAATGAATTTACAAGCCTTTTCCTTTTGCTCACAATTTTTACCTGATAAAAAACTGACACTTTTCAGGATTTTTGAAAAGGCTTGATTAAATTGTGGTCACTTTTAAACAGAATTATTTATTTCTAAAAAGGAACAATAATAATTGTATTAACATGCATTTAGAAAATAAATAGCTTCATCTATGACAAACAAAGCAGGCCAAAGTAGGACTGTACCCGAGGTAGGCGTGAGAGGTGGTTTGCCGTTGCTCTGTCCTGCTGGATTCGAAACTGGACTAGGAGTGCTCCTCTGCCAAAAGAAAACCACAACTTGAATAATTGCAGAAAACACCCACAAGACTGTATACCATGACTGCTGCTCACACAGATTCGTACCAGTCTTTCTGCACGGTTTGGCAGCACCACGCTGGCCAGTGGGATGCTGACAGGAAGTTTGCTTGGATGCACAGTGCTGAGGGGGATGCTGATTGGTAGACTAGTTATAGTGTCGCCGGGGGCAGTCAGGCTCTTTTCCTTATCTGTGCTCTTGGGTGTGGTGGTTGCTAGAATATCAGTTAAACTGGGTGAGGAGTAAGACTGTTTTAATCCCAGAGTTGGAGATGAAACAGCCCCAGTGTCTCCCCTGAAAAGAGCCGTGAGTGATCAGTGACCAATCAACAAGCATTTAGTCAACTAAATGTGTTAATATTACTCACCGGTGGATGTTGCCAAGGGCTCTAAACTGATTGGCAGCCGAATCTTGGTTGAGGTGCCTGCGGAGGGCGATCTTGGCAGGAGAAAAACGGGTGTAGTCAGGCAGGGGTTGCCCTAGCTGCCTGGTTCTTGAGTCTGGGGTGGGCGGCACAATTTCGTGGTCAGGGGATATGGGCAGGTAGCGGGTGAGGAGCTCGTTTTTTCCCATTCCGCTCCCACTGCCTCTCTCGTAACCCATCGAGGCTGTACCATTGATGGATAGCTCAGGGCTGAGGCCGTTGAGCCCCACAGAAGCTTGTGGGTTGAGTTTGGGTGTGTCAGAATCCAGTGTGGGCCGGGGCTCTGGGCCAGGGAGGGCCTTTTGGTAGGGGGACTCCTCACACGGATTGTAAGACTTCAGCTGCAGGAGCTCTTGCTGCCTCTGGCTCTTCTCTAGTTCAACGATACTGATCTGCAAAGAAACACCAGGGGGAGCCATTGATGTAAACATAGACAGAGCCAACCCACACTGCTCAAGGTAAAAATATCCCTGTAGGAGCTGGTTCAGTTTTCTGTAATCAAGCTTTTGTCAGAACATTTACAAACAAGACAATGACAAGAAAAATAAAAGATAAAGAAAGGGGGGAAAACTACTTAAAATAATCTATAACACAGCTTTTTTTTTTAAACACAACACCTGATAAACCTGAAACTAATTCAAATAAAATAATTACATACTTTTTTTTATTATTAATTTATGAATACTACTATCATTAATAATTACATTGTATATAAAAATACACATTTTGCTGGGATGCAGGCTGTACATGATAAATATTATAAAAAATAAATAGATAATTATTAACAATTATTATCTATAATAACATTTATAAATATATCAAACAGATCTGAGTTTTTTTTAAGTGCAATTGAAATAACTGAAATCTACTAAATCTAAGAAATAAAAATGATTAACTGTGATGATTAAGTAATATGTTTATCATAAAGTATAAATAGATCTGGATTAAAAAACAACTTAGTCAAGGTTATTTGCTAATATGGACACATGTACAGATTTTGTTAAAGCTTTAACCAATCCGACATATAATTGGTTATAAAATGATAAGTACACATGCAAGATAATTTCCAACTATGACAGAGTTACAACAACAAAATCTGTGTGGCTGTCATCCTAGTGCATCTTGGTAGGGTTTACCTTCTGTTATTAGTAGTGGAGAAACAGGAAATTATTAAAGGCCAGGATTAGCATGCCACAGAATCAGATATAAAACAAGTCTGCAATGCCATATTAGCTCTGAGATGACTGAGAAAAATGTGCGTGCAGGTACCTGGAGCTCCAGACAGTGGCGCTGTTTCTCTGAGATTTGTCTTCGCAGAGCCGCTTTCTCTTTCAAAAGAGTCTCCAAACACAGAGATCCCCAGTCCAGCTTGAGCTCCTCACACCGAGCCTTCAGCTGACAAACACAGAAACATATGTGCAATGGGCGTTCAGTTCCACTTCTGCCAAACAAACCTTTCCTTTCTGAATCATAAGTGTCCTTCTGCTCTGTTGAGGCATGCTATGATGGTTTATTGTGGAACACTTACCAGCACCAGGCTCTGATCTCGGAGCTCCGCCATGTCCCTCTCCAGCTGTTTGGTCTGCTCCCTCAGCTGTATGTTGTGGGCTGTGATCTCCTTCTGAGCTTGTACTAGGTCCTCCACAGTCACCGCCTTCAAGCCCAGCTGTAAGAGAGGCAGCAGAGGGTTTACATTCAGCACGATGCCTACATATCACTGATCTGAAAGTGTTGTCTAGGTAGCTCACTAGGTTGTGAAACAAGTCTTACCTCCTCCAGTTTGGACTGGAAAAGGTCTCTGATCCTCTCCTTATGAGTGTGACAAGTGTTGAGTAGCTGCTGTGCTTGACCGGACAGTTCTGTGTGTCTCAGCTGTCACAAAAAACAGGGGGAGAGAAAAGTTAAGCAATGTTATGACAAAACCAATAAAATGTCGTTAATTACTTAAGTTACAATATATTTTACATTTATATTTATAGATGAAATTCACAATAAAAATTTAGTTTTTCTTTTTATTTTATTATAGAATAAAAATATTATATATATAAAGTAAATATATGTTAAATGTATAAATAATTATATATTTAAATAAGACAAATATATTTTGTTTCTCAATGTATTATTAATTCTGCTATTAGCAGTATTATTATTAAACAAGTAATTTTAAAACAATTAAATAAAGAAATGTAATAAAATTAAAATATTTTTTAAACTAAATAGCAAAAAATACACAATTTTGTACAATAACTTATACTCTTTAATATCTAAAATATTTTTATTATTAATTTCTACTATTTATTATTAAACATGCATATTATCAATTAAATATTATTATACAATAATTGCAAATAGTAAAACAAAATTGTGTATAATTTTATTTGATTCATTTTTATTAATAATAATAATTATTCAGTTATAATATCAAATACACCACATACATACATATATATACACACACACACTATTGTTTTATATTATATATTACTTGCTTAGTTCATTTATAATACTTGTTTTAGTTTACTGTTATAAATAATGTTTATCATTATTAATAATATACACACACTAGGAGACAAGATTCACCTTTTCCTGCTCAAGGGCTTGCTGCAGGCTGGTACGGTACTGTGGTGTCTTCATGTAGGCCATGAACTGCAGGTACTGGACTTTCACGTTATCTAGAGCACAAGCAAGGAGGTTTACGTTAACTGGGTGACTGACTATGAAACTAGAGCAGATACATTAGCATGTCTGTGGGACTGAAATGGATCTCCTCATGCTAAATATGGAAGGAGAGCAGGCGTAAGTGAGGCTGAGTGAACTTACCGAGAAGAGCCTGCAGGCCTGGTGGAGTGCTGCCCATGAGAAGCTGGCTTGATGTATAATGCTGCACTTTGGGAGGTAGCTGATAGAACGGACTCTGTGGTGACCTGTATGCATCTGTGGATTGATCCAAACCACAAAAGTCAATGTCAAAGGTACTGATGCTGTTAAATAGCCAGCAATGACGTGATGGTTTTAAGTAGTGCTGGGCAATGATACATTTTTTTAAACCGCGATTAACCGCATGATTTTTCTGCGATTAATCACATTACGCGCAAAATTCAATAATGAATTGTAAATCTCAACTTTAACATTAATGTAATCAAATTAAAATCTCCTTTTCAAACAACTCGTGTATTCTTCTTGTGATGGGGCGTTTTGAGGGAGGCTCATTCGTTGCGATCATAAGAACGTTCGCCTATTTTTGACGGACCCCGCATCCAAGCCGCACAGTAGAAACAAAATAAATAAAAGTTCCCAAATCCTGCAATGTCACAATAACAGCAGAAACGAGGACTGCCCTACAAAATAAACACCCGATCATATTTCACATCACTATATCCTTGCCAGGAGGCCAAAAATGGTATGTGAAATGTAGATACAAGATAATTGAGGATGTGTTTTAGACGACTATACGGAGCTACAAATCTTTTATCCTTGTCGTTCATAACTGGACTTTTAAATTGTATCAACTTTGTAGTCTACAGCACAACAAAATAGGACATAGCAATAAATACAACTATAAACAGAATTAAACTGGACAAAACTAGGGATGCATCGATCCGATACTCAGTACTGTTTCGGATTGAGTATCGGTCACACGAACCGATCCAAATCCGATATTGTGCGTATACTATTGTGTTGTTGTTAAGCCCCACGAAAGCACAAACACATTATAAAGCACCATAAAGTCAAAGTTCAAGTGTTCTGAAGCTGCTCCATAGTTCAGTGTGAGGTACAGATGAATATTCAAGTTGACGTAAACTCTTTTCCCCCGCTGAGGCTGTCTGTCATCCTCCTTTCATTCAGCATTCAAACTGCGTGTCGCGTTTGGTTACGACAGTCAAGACGATGAAACTCTCTCCAAGAGCGCACAATAACTGAGATTTAAAACTGTTCAAAGAACAGGCTCAATAAACGATCACAGATTTAATAAACTACGCATCAATATCTCTTTCCTTTCCAACATGGAGTCACTGCTCGCTGTGACTCTGTGTTGCTTCAAGCGCATCATTCTGCACACGGGATGTGCATAAGTGCTTTGTGCCGCTCTGTATTGGAGCTTTTCGTATTATATAATACTTCTGTGCAATGAAAGATATATATATAGCATTTCTTGTTCTGTCCTATAAGGCTATTAATAATCTAATGTATAGCACAGTAATAGAGGCAGCAACATATGATAGATAGACTCCTCTATCTATCATATGTTGCGGTCTTCATTACTGTGCTATACATTTAAAAGAAATGTCTTTTAATTTTAGTGAAGTGACATGTGGCCAAGTATGGTGACCCATACTAGGAATTAGTGCTCTGCATTTAACCCACCCTAAGTGCACACACAGCATTGAACACACACACACCGTGAACACACAACCGGAGCAGTGGGCAGCCATTTTTTTTTTGCTGTGGCGCCCGAGGAGCAGTTGAGGGTTCGGTGCATTGCTCAAGGGTTTCACCTCAGTCGTGGCATTGAAGGTGGATACATCTGGTTGTACATTCACTCCCCCCACCTATAATCCTTGCCGGTATGAGACTCGAACCCACAACGTTTGGGTTACGAGTCCGACTCTCTAACCATTAGGCCACGACTTCCCCACCCTTTATAGTTTATATATAAATACATTTACTTGTTTTCAGTAATGTATTTTGCAACAATACAGAGAGCAATGTGTAACATTTTACCAGATTTAGTCCTACACTTATTCACTTTTATTTGTTCCCCACTAAATAATGTTATTTCACTAAATGTTTAGATTTTATAAAATTGTGCTTTTTTATGATTTTTCTAGAATAAATTTTCTGCTAAATTATCCACTAACCTAGTTTAATAGTATTTTTGTCATAGATTATTATATATTTTTTTCATTTGTTATTTTTTATTAAAATTACGTCTATATTTAGTAGACTGTGTTTAACACACAATGAGTGACGATCAGGTCAACACAGAAGTATAGGAATTCTAACCTGATTACAAAAACAAAAAAAAAAAAAAAAAAAAAAAAACGGCGCTGACTAATCGGATCGGATCGGAATTGGTCGATACTCAGAATTCTCTGAATCGGATCGGAAAAAATGGAATCGTAGCATCCCTAGACAAAACACAAGCATTTAGCCAACTTAGCCATGATAGAACACGAATAATCAAGACAAACAACACAACGTCACGGGTCGGACAGGAAAATCACATGGTCTCGTGAATCCTGTCGCTTTGCTTCCGAAATGCTCCTGGTGTGAGTTGGCAACACGTGGAGGACGGAACAAAACCTCGCCAGAGCCGTAACATGCCGCAGACGCGTGCAGTGTAAATAAGGGGTTGCACCATGTCCACACCGGATGTGACAGTTGTCGCCCGCAACAGCTAAAGTCTGTCTACACTGGATTTTGTGTCAGCACATCATAAATAGAAAGACGCAGCAGTTTACTGTCGGGGATTTGTCGTGTCGCGTCGCGCCGCATCCAGTGTAGACAGCATCACTGATTATAATGGGTTCTATAGTAGGCTATTTTGTTGCGTCGCGCCACTCGCTTCCGGTGTACGCGGTGTTAGAACCCACCCCAAATGCTATCATTGGTTGAGACGCATGATGATGCCCATCCCAAACCAGTACTGATCAACATCCCACCCCTCCTGTGAACCATGCTTTGTCTGTATGTGTATTCAGAGCCAGTGTGCAACGGACTTTCAAAATAATAATAAAAACTGCGTTAACGCGTGATAAAATAATTGTCTACGTTAATTAATGCGTTAACGCAATAACTTGTCCAGCCCTAGTTTTAAATAATTGTCTCACCCTGATGGGGGGTCGCTGAGAGGGTCTTAGCGTGCAGCAGATCAAGGGCGCTCTGGCTCTTCTTGCTCTTGCGCTCGGCTGCAGTGGCAGCAGCAGCCTTCTTAGGCCGCCCACGCTTCCTGCTACCTAGCTTGCGGCCCCTGGGCAGCAGTTTGGCCCGGCGGGGTTTCGGTGGCGGTTTCACTGGCACGAGCGAGTTTGAGCGCTTCTCCTCACCACCAAAATCATGCCGTGTCTGGTGCACAAGGATAAAGAGATATTTCATTAATATGATAAAAAAATTAAATAAACTGAATGTTAAATAATTTAATGTCAATTTAAAATAAATGTAAAATGTATAAACTTATAATACATAAATGAATAAACATAATATGAGTGATTCCATATATGATTAATAATTTAAAACAAATAAATGTATTCATATGTAAATTTTAAACAAATTTATAAATAAATGTAAAATGAATAAAAATGAAAAAAATAAATAATTTAAAATGAAATAAATTGACATACACACGTGTGTGTGTGTATATATATGTATATATATATACACACACACACATACACAGAGAGAGAGAGAGAGAGAGAGAGAGAGAGAGAGAGAGAGAGAGGGAGAGAGAGACACACACAAAATAAACTTTAAAATAGATCAAATTTGAAAATAAATTCATAAATATTCAAATAAATAAGCTTGAAATAAATGTATAAAATGCATTAATATATACAATTAAATAATGAACTAATAATAAAAACGAGTGAAAAATACAATTAATTAATTAAATGAGCGATTCCTGTAGGTCTACCTTGTGCTTGGTCGGGGTGGTGGTGTTGCTCTTATTCTCCTTACTGTCCTTCTGCTGGCGCCTTCTGGCTGCCTCTTGCTCCTCCTGGAAACAAAAACAAGCCGCATGTGTTGCGGGAAGAGATATAACTTTATATTTTGTCCAAAAACCCATAGACAACATGAGGATCAAACAAGTCTTACCCTGAGTTTAGGATTTTTGAGACTAGAAAAATAGTTTTCAAGCTGCAAAAAGAAAAAGTGTTTGGTTAGATAAATATGTAATAAATCTACATACATGTGAAAGTCACTGCTCAAAGAAGTCTCTTTTTGGACGACTGCGTGACATGAGAAAGCCACACTCAATGTCTTTTGCCTAACAGTGAAGGTTAATGCAAATCAGAGACCCATTGTACACAGGGAGGAACGGCAAAACCCATGTGACACAAATGAAAGGGCACTTACTATGGTGCGGTCTATTGTATGCAGATAGTACGACACTGGCTTCCCCGTCCATGACACTGATCCCCTCAGAGGGGACAGCTCAACTACTCTCATTATTGTGCCAATATCTTAAAAAAAAGAAACACAAAGACCATTAAACATTGGAAAGGTGTGGTCATATTTACCTTTGCTCTGCAAAATTTCTAAACCCAGTCTTTTCAGTACGAATCTGAATAATTGGGAATTTCGCGTAAGGGCGAAACTCCTCTCTACGCAGATTTTGCATAGGGTTCAGGTTTTTTACACAAATGGCCAACAGAAAGCTGCTTGGTTTGACTTTTGAGAGAGCAGTGCTTCATACATTACTACAGTAATGACAATTTTTTCCGCCAAAATTTTCGCGCATTAGTGAAGTTTCACACGAAAAGTCAATAGCTTTGAGATGTATGACCAACTTTTTCACACTATCAGAACGGCTGGATTTAGTCTGTGAAATTTCACAGAGCAATGTTAAATGTGACCGCACCTTAATGCTTACTATTATCATGGCATTACCGTGGTACCAAAGTAATATATCTTAGAGTTAAGAAGACTACCATGACAGTTATTGTATGGTTCCATCTTTTTGTAAGAGAAACCTACAAAGTTTTATACTTACCACTCAAGTTTCGGCTGTTTATTCTGAAGTTAAGAGGTGCAAAAGGTTTTGAGGATACAATTTTTCCACCTACAAGAGACGAAATGGAGTCAAAACACTCCATAGTAACATAGAGAGAAAACCTAAGCACATATCATCCCAACATCTGCAGATCAATGCGAATAAAAAAACAAGACTGACTGGGGTCAAAGGTCAAGAATAACGTTGACACAGGTGCCTACAAGCTACACTGACACTAATCACAAAACATTAGCAGCTAAGTGCTATTTACTTCATGTTAGGGCTGCACAAAATGGTCAAATGTGATTATTTAGACAAATTTTGAATCGATTAAAAATATTTAACGCAAATAAAATTACATGGAAACACCACGTACCTTCCTTCATGTTGGCGAATCGTTCCTTCAGCTGGTGGTCCACCTCAGGACCAAAGGCAAAGTTATTCACAAAAATAACACTGCAAAAGAGCACATCACACTACAGACTTATACAAGACACATAAGCAACATGCAAACAGTTGAAGAAATTATGATAAAAATTAAAAAAACGCATGTAAATTGGAAAACGCTAACTGGTTATGTGCATCTAAACATTCTGTATGTGATCATACCTTGTGTTGGCAATTCGTTCCCTCCATTCTTCTGAAAGGAAATCTCCCCTTTCCAGCTGCCACACAAGACCAAACAACATCAGTATGCACAGATTTCATCCCTTCAGTCACAATAATGAGGTTTTCATAAGTGATGACATCTGCTGTGATAAACGAACACACACTTACCGTGTACTCGCCATGTTTTTTGCCATACCACTTCATCCATCTCTTAAACTCCCTGTCCATTGACTGTAAACACATTCAGACATAAATATTAGTGCAAAACGTACACTTTGATGCAGACTCGAGAAGTTGGCGTATATAAAGAGCATTTAATGTTGGCTTCCTGTTGGTACCTCTGCATAGGTTGCTGGAGTGTCTGCTTTCTCCACGCCGTAGTAGTGTTTACAGCAGGTGGCTGCAGCGACTTGCAGGACTACCTGACCAACTCCTGTAAATCAAGCAAAGACGACACTGTATGTCATATAAAGATCTTTCAGTCTTAAATTGGTAATTAAGATCTGTTTACATGGCGGTGAATTTTCTGAGTTGTGTTTTCTGATTAGCTCTTGCATTTTATTGGACTTTCACTCTTAAAACTCCCACTCAGAGCCTGTTAAGACGAATAGTCGCAGTTGCATTTTCTGATTCCCAGTTGCGTTTTCCAATGCGCTCTTCTATTTTTATTATCTTAAAGTCAGGGTAGGCCATTTCTGAGAGGTTGGCAATAGCAAGCTAGCTTTGAAAGCATAAGATCCCACCCTCCCTGCAAATCACTCTCCAAAGCCACACCCTCCTCCAAAACAATAATAACCCTTCCATTCTCACTCAGTCCGCAATAGCGTAATGGAATGAGCTGATGACGTATCATGTCTGCGCGAACAGGGTGGGCAGAGGTATGCAAATATATATGTTGACAGGCCGGTAAGGACAGCCTATCATAGTCCTTGGACCGAGGAATATGATTAGACGAACATTTTACGGTCCTACGCCTTCCACAGACGATATAAATAAATTTAGACCACTTAACTTGTGATTGCTATCAGGATGTGAAGGGACTTTCAACCAGCATAACAAATGTTTTTGATCCAAATCACCTACCCTGTCTTTAAACTGCAACTCAAGGGCTGTTTATACTTGTGGTACTGAATTTGCCGTTGCATTTTGCAGTTTCCGATTAGCTCTCGCGTTTTATTGGACTTTTAGTCTTAAACTGCATCTCAAGTCCCATTTATACCAATTATGGCACTGAATTCGCTACTGCATTTTCTGACTCGCGGTTGCATTTTTATTGGACTTTCAATGTTAAACTGCTACTTTATACCAATAATAGTATTGAATTGGCTTTTGTGTCTTCCAGTTCGCATTTGCGTTTTCCAAATTGCTGTGGTGTTTTATTGGAAATTCACTCTTAAACTGATAGTGAAGATCTGTTTATATCAACTATAGTCATGAATTTTCTCGAGTTTTCCGATTAGCTGTGCATTTTTGATGAAATTTCAATCTTATATCACTAATCAAGACTTGTTTAAACCAATTATGGCAGCAAATTTGCAGTGTTTTTTCAATTTACGGTTGAGTTTTCTGATTTGTGAAATTCACTTGCACTTCAGAGCCACCATTGAAAAGGCCTTCAATAACATACTGACCACTGCCCAGATCCACAAAGGTGTCCTCTTCCATCATCTCCATCTCATTAATGATCTGAGCCACCAGGTCGAAAGAGGTCTCTCCGTACACCTCAGGAGAGAACGGCTCGTAGTTGTTGAGTTTCTCTGGGTCGGTGACGGAGTGGTTATAGACCTGCTGCAGGATGTGACGCAGCAGGCCTTTGGAAGGCCGCTTGTTCAGTTTCATGGGTTGGGTGGTCCCTTTCCACTGCAACACACAAACACAAAATTTTACACGTTGTTTGAGGTAAAAAAAATAAATAAAAAAAATCTGTTGTCCACAAGAAAGACTTGACGTACCAGTTGGTGAATGCTGTCAATGGCTCTGTTGTACTTATCACACAGTCTCTGCATACTCTCAAAGCTGCAAGAAAACACAAAAATAAATGATTATCTATGAAATCTATTATCATCTCATAATAAACCATGAGGCCTGTGCTCAGATACAAGAAAAGCAAAAAAGCAGCAATATATCCAGGCTAATATATCCTATTTGTACTGCATATAATAAAAACAATGATTCATCACGCTTCCATTAAATATTTATTATATTTTAAATTAAGTAGAAATAAGTTAGAAATATTTAACTTGTAATATTTTGTGAAACTTTTGTCATTTCATCATTTCAACTTTTACAAAATTAGTAAAACTACAAATAAATCATTCATGATCATTCTATTAAACAGTATATAATAAAATTATTAAACCGTAATAAATAGAATTTAATTTGTAATTCTGTGACGCTTGTTATTTCATAATATGACTTTCATAAAACTAGGAATTCAAACTACAAAAAAATGGATGCGGTGATACTTAAATATTCAAAATTTTGAAAATTAAGAGTGTAATTACAATAGTTATAGTTAAGATTCTGTGAAGCTAGGCGGATTATGAAATGACATTCACAAAACTAGTATCCAAAAGTACAAATAAATACATGATCAATCATAATACAATTAATCCTATATAATTTAAAAATAACTTAGGAACCAGTTGATTAGGATATAATAAATAAAAAATTTATTTCATTATTCGTGAAGCTTTTTTCATAATATCTTTCCAAAAATAGCATGCATTACATTATTTATAGCATGTTAAAAAGCACTTTAATAACAATAATAATACATAATTAATAAATTTATATTTAAATAAAAACATATATAAGAATAATAATTATAAAAAACAACAAGAAATTATTTTATAATTTAAGCAATTAAGACATCTTAATAATACTAAGATAGTAGTAGTAGTATTAATATTATGATTAATTTATTTTTAGGCTTTATTTGTTAATGATACCTAATCAACCCTATCTTATGAGACCATTTTGCGACAATTTCCTCACCTCTTGGTGTCGTAGTCAATAAGAACGTAGTTCTCCATGGCCAGCTTAAGATCTGGGATCTCTTCACACACCCAGCTGGACAAAGAGAAGAGAGAGGTCAAGTTTTAAATAGATAATATACCTATTATGCACATAAAACTCACAGAGCAGTCAAACATAACAGCAAAATCAAACCAAAAGACTTGTCACAGACTTACCGAATGGTTTCGATGATTTCATGTGCAGCATCATGATGTTTATCCTGGGGAGAAGGAAAGTAATGCTGTGTATAAGCAAAGTCCACAATTAATGTTTTACTTACTCGCCAGACCACTCATTCGGCAAGTGACATGTAGTTATCTATCCAGTCGGGCTGCGACGATAAATCGATGCAGAATTGATTCGTGGCTCGATTCGGAGATCTTCCAAAAGCATCGCGATTCTCTCTGGAATCAATTCTGAGCTTAGATTTTAACAGAAGATGGCGCTCAAGTCTAGTTTTAATCCACACTCAAATGCTCCTGAAGAAGTGCACTGAAGAGTTTGGCTAAGTCTGTAATTTCACCGCGGCTCAGAATGCTTTTATGACGCCAGATTAATGTAAACACAGCCCACTGTGAACACCCTTGTAATTCGCTTCAACCTTTTCAAATTTTATGAATGATTATTTTAGTGTGTGTAAGGATTTGGAAACAAGCAGAGTACGGCTGTTTCTAAAGCCTGCAGCGCCATCTACTGTTCAAAACTAAGCTCAGAATCGACTCGATAAAGAATCGTGATGCATTCGGGAAATCTCGATGCGGAATCATTTCTCGATTCTCGATGCATCGATTTATTTTCCCAGCCCTACTATCCAGTGTTAATTGTTAATATTTTAGACATCTGAATTGTTTTAGTCAACTAAATATCATAAGATTTTAGTCGACTAAAGGCTCGGTTATACTCCAGTTTGGACACGTACACGGACAGCTGCGGACTACTTATATTTATAATACTGAAAGTATATGCTGGGGTCCGCTGTTCGACACATGCACATTAGACCGGCTTGAACAGTTAACAAACATGGGCAATTTCCCTCCACGAGTTATTGCACATCTGGCGGTCTTTATATTGTTTCATCAACACAGTAGGGATGCACCAATATGAAAATTTTGGCCGATACCGATAACCGATTATTCTTTATTTTTGAAAGCCGATAACCGATATATTGGCCGAAAAAAATCTATATCCAAATTGTTATATACTTTTTGAGAGCATGATTACAAAAAAAGGTCTCATCATTAAAAACCACATACCGAGCACTTCAACATAAGCGGCCTAGTTTGAACGGTGTACGTTTTAAAAAATATTTTTACTTCCATTACCAAATTAGTCATACAAAAGTCTACAAATAAATAAAAAATGCATAAATACTGCAAACAATGTCACTGGACTCATTACACGTGTAAAGAATCTAAATGAATGTGCCATAGATCAATAAAACAGAATAGCCTCTGCACGGACAAATAAATGATTTTAATTACTAAACCATACTGTTGATGAAAATAATAAGAGAAAAATACAAGTGGTTGTTGATATTAATAATGTATCAATGATTTTGAAAAGTAACAAATTAATACCACTGTTTTAAATAGCAGCCGTTGAGCTGCGCGTGCTGAAGCTGAAGAGCTGAATGAACATGGTAAACTGAAGCGTTTTGCTGGCAGTTTATTTAACTCAAGGAAATGCATCCTGAGATTAATTTTAATACAACATAAACATAATATTACAACTTATATATGTACAAAATGATGCGTTATTGCGTGCTATAGTCAGAATGTATGATCCTGTTGTGGATGCGCTCTTCCAATAACAACGCGCTGAAACACGGCAACTAAACACAAAGAATGCACAACGTTTTATTATAATAATGTTCTCTTTAGAATGTTATATACACAACATTCCCAATCATAGTTATTAATGTTGTGCACTGCTGTTTGAGCTGCGTGCGCTGAGATAAAGACGCTTCCGGTATATCTGAACGCTCTTTAAACTTAACCAAACGCATTCTATAGGAGATAAATCAGATATACATCAAATAAACACAATATTACAACGTACAATTGCACAAAAGGCTGCAAACGAACAGCACGCATCTGAAGTGTCTCTGAAGGAAATAATGCATTATTTATCGGCTTTAAGATATCGGCCAAATTTTCTTATCAGGCCGATACCGATAACAGAAAAAATTAGCATTTATCGGCCGATACCGATATGGTGGCCGATATATTGTGCATTCCTAATCAACGGATTGTAGAGGTGCGGGTATCGACAGACTTCTTCACACAGCCTTTCTTCAAATTCGACATCCATGCTGTTTTTCCAGCACATGGGCAGTTGGTTCTTTTGTAGCATAGTGACCGAGCGTACTAGTCCACGCAGTCACATAAAATGGGAGGCACGCAGATGTCCGCAAAGAGCCTCTGCGTACACCCTCCGATGACGATTTTTATGTCACGCGGACCATTGCGCACTCGTGCACGCAAAGTATAACACTAGCTTCAATCTACAGTAGATTTAGTTGGCTAAAATCTAATGGGTTTAGTTAGCATAACGCATTTATTAAGCATTTCTCTAAAATGTCCAAACTCATACTGTATAGGTTTGATATTAAGGTTTTATCATGTAATATAGACACAGATTTAACTGCTGTGACACACAACATGCCTTTATATTGAAATTAAATAAAACCACTTCTCATAAAGAAACAAGAACATGGTCTTCTTTTTAATGAAATTCCTTTATAAAAAACTTTATCTGCATGAAACAATTTTCTACGACTACAACAGAAACTTGACCTTTCCAGTTTGTGACGGGTCACGGATCACAACTGTAGCACATTCCTGCACACACAGCAGCTAGTGTGCCTTCAAGCAGGTGAACAAGTTTATCATGCACACATGGCCGGATAAGTACATTATGGCACTATAAGCCGTCACTGATCCTGTGCGTTACAGTATACGAATGCACAGTATAATCTACAGTATTTTAGAATAAACATCGGGTGTGCAAAAGAAAATGGGCCCTATTGACAAAACAAGTAAAAAGAAGTGTGATTCATATGTTACCGAGTTATTTTGGTATAATTTATATACTATTGTAGTATTTATATTAATTTTAATCAGTTTTTCTTTTCCCCGGTACATTGTAATGCCAGGTCATTTTATGGCTTTTGTTAGTTGTAGTATTGTTCTGGATTTTTTATCTAATATCTACTATTTATATTACAAGTTATTTTAATGTTAGGTGTTAGTAATTTTAGTACGTCAACTTAAACAAAAAATACAAACGTTGCAACTAATTGGAATACGTTTTTTTTTTTTTAGTTCAAGTTTTTCATTCTTGGATTATTTTATTTCATTTACCAAAATTGGTATGTTTTATTTTGGATTTATTTTGCATGAAAATTTAATTTCAGTTTTAGGAACTTATTTCAGTTAGTAGAAACATTTCTACTTTGTCTAATATTTACATTTTACTTTAATGATCAAAACTGCTTTAAACAAACAAGGCTCAGAGGTCAATATGTATAATTATCGAGGCTAATTAACCCTGGATTGTGTCTAATGTGTATGTGACCCCGCCGAACTCTATCCATCCTGCCGCTGGAGCTCTGCTGCTGCCTGACCCAGTGACCCATTTTCCGTCAACAGAGTCCTGAGAAGCCCTCTGCCTGCCTGAGTGTGCCGCTGCTGGGCTCCTCTGCCTTGCTAAGCTCCTCCTAGCTGTTTTCCCGCTCAGCTGCACATACGGCGAATCTCGTGTTCTTCCACCCACCCCTGCAGCACCAAGGCACCGTTACAGCACTGGGAAATAATGCAGCCATAGTCTGAGGCAAACAAGGGCACTTATTTAAAGCAGGGATGCAGCGTTATTTCAATATTGCGTTAAATGCAAACGCTAAGACAGATGGCGGAGTGTGTACGTGCACAAGCAGACACTTCAGCGCATCGTGAATCACGAGAGGAGGGGGGGCAGCGGCGCGTGTGTACGGGGTGTTCCGGCGCACAGCAACACCACAGCTAAAAATATCCAGAGGAAAGGAGGGGAGGATGACAGAGAGCAAAAAATAAAGAATGACAGCCCTCGGTCACGAGCAGGCTGGTCTCACAAGCACAAAAACGGACTCTTCGCTCACCTCATGCACCCTTGACGTGACTCACGGAGAGAGGTGGAAAGAAATCACGCCTCGTGAACACTCATCCTCACTGCACAACTGTTGGTTTTGGCTAGGGCGGCGAAATGCCACACCTTTGTGTATTAACGGGTTTAACCGGGTCATAGCATTCAAACTGTTAGGTTGGTTTGATTATAATTCTTCAGTCTAAACGAATCATTTTGTAGCCAAGTTTAAGGAAATGACACTTTCATATGGAAGCAATTACAGGCCATCTAAGTTTCCAGATATAGGATGTAAATGTGGCCGGATACGTAGGTTACAAGAGCGTAGGGAAGGAAGAAAACAGTTAAGCTCAGTGTTCGATTAAAAACCCTCTCCTTCCTCCCACCCCAGGTGAGTGGGATGCTTTTGTCTGGAGCACAATGTGAAGCCATGAGGCAAAATGGCACGCTAGTGGACGAGGAGCGGCAACAGCCAATACGACAGCGGGAGAGGAAATATCCCTCGGCTGTGTCTCTGAAAAACACGATTCGAATGAATGGAGGGCATTTGGGCCTTTGTAAAACACTGTCACCTCGAATAAAAGCAAGAAATATTTTAAAGCAGGGAGAGGAAAACAGCACTTTACTTTCTCACCCATCTCCTCTTTTTCCACGTCTGGGGTGTTTAAAGGGTTAACTCGCCCAAGAAATAAGCTTTTTGTCATCAATTATTCACTTGCATGATGTTTGCAACTCCTATGACTTTATCTGTTCGGGGAAGCACAAAAGGAGAAGTTTTGTAGAATGTGTACGCTGCTCTTTTCTATACAATGAACGTGAATGAAGACTAGGTTAAGGTATTCACAAGCTCTTGATTCAATTTGGTACAGTTCAGCTATAATGTCCATTCTGATAACATATGAAAGAAATTCTCTTTCTCCAAATGCTGTAAATTATATAGGGTAGATTCAAATCATCTTCTTGTGAACTGTTTATTAATAAAACCTGGCTGTATGTTCTTGACTCACTAAAAAGAAATAGCTCATACGAGTCATTCTATTCGGGAATCAGACTACAATGGCTGCGCTGTACATTTTTGATTCACTAATAAGAATCGGCTCATAAGAGGCATTTGTTTCAGTAATCAGACTATACTGGTCGTGCTGAATATGTTTGAATTAGCAACAAGAAACAGCTCATAAGAATCATTTCTTTCGAGAATCAGGCTACACTGGTCATTCTGTATATTTCTGCTTCACTGCCTCATAAGAGGCTCATTTAAAAAAAAAAAAAAAACTCCATTCACTTGCACTGTACAGAAAAAAGCAGCGTGAAAATTCTGCCAAATATCTCTTTTTGTGATCTTTAGAAGAAAGCTAGTCATATAAGCTTTGAAGAGCATGATGCAAATGAACTTTTCCTTTAAGGGAAGTCTAAATCACCAGTGCATGTGGATAACCACCGCCAGACTCCTAATTAACAGAATCCGCCCCTCCCTAAACAAAAATTTGCAAGGCAAGTCTAAAGCTTGCCAAATGCGTGCGCTCTGTAATTCTGTTCACCCAACAGCAGGTCAGAAATATGGCTCTCAGTAGGTGGGGCATCCATCCCTTATCAGCCAAAGTCAACGACGGAAGTCGTCTGAGGCCAAGCGAGACAGTAAAACCACTGAGGCCACGACTACTACTGTAACCTGAATGACAAATGAAAGAGACTGGAGTTTTCAGTGATGCAGCAGCTCTGAAAACCTATACTTCTGAGAAACCCACATTCTCGGTTTGTGTAAAAAGAACATGAATCGTAGTATATTAAACATTGGGAAGGACAAATGAGACAGCCGTTTCTGTGGGAACCACAGGCTTTGATCAGCACCCCCCTATTTCCGTCTATGACTGAAACAGAGTTGGCAACTCTGGTGGCGTGAGAAATGTGAACTTTCGGATTATGTGAGGACTTTCCGAACACATTCTCGTAATAAAATATTAAAATAAAATACCCCGTCTTGTTTTTTTGTTACACTGAAAATGAAGCAATTTCCTCATCTTTTAGACCATAAATACTACTCAAACTGCCTGCTATAACAGGGTAAATAGCAGTGCATATGTGTGTTTTATGGGGGGTCTCGGCCCACTGTCAACCGGTTCAGCAGCTCAGCATCACTGGAGTTAATCACAGCGTGGAATCTGTGTGCTGTGATTACTGTACATGTGCAATGACTGTACAATGCTTTCAGAAACAACACAGACAGAAGAACAGTGTCTGACTCAGAGCGGATGATACGACACCAAACAAGCCTTTTTGACACCATCTTGGGCTCAATAATTGTAGAAACTAGATGAATACATTTTCAAAAGAAAATGTAAGCGGAAAACAGCTTGTCACCAAAATGCTAGGGCATTCTGGGTGGTTGCCAGGGCATTGCTACAGTGTTTAAGAGTCCCCTACCATCAAGTGTCCATGACATTTGCAACTCTAGAATCCGTTTCTCAATCTAATTGCTTTTTTTTTTTTACAGTTTTATCTTCTACCGGTTGAAGACCACAAGCCTGATCATAAAAGTCCAAGGTTTTCACATGTACCCAACACGTAACGTAATTTCGCATCAGCATAGTCTGCAATTTTTCAGAAGGTGCTCACAAGTAAGCCAATGGGCGGGGCTTGATGTACAGCTCCACCTCTCTGGACATAATGGGTGGAGCTTGAAGGTCCAATCACACTCTAACCTTAAACATAACCCAATTGCTAAACATAACTAGGTAAAACTACATCCATTAGGTTGACAGAGGCGGAACTAGACTAGGTCAAGCTCCACCCATTTGGCTCTGCAGTGAGCACTCAGATTTTTCGGACTTCGTGCATTACATCTCCCCCCCCCCCCAATAGTTTGTTCAACAAGGTGGCAACACGGATGCTAAACATTGTTTCACAGTCAAAAAAGAAACAGAACAACAACAAACTCTTGCACTTGTATGAGGTGGTTCAGAAATGAACCAATTCTAGTTTAAATGAGTACAAAGATGTTTACAGGTCATATCAGGATGAAACTTTACAGCACATACAAAAACAAGGTACACTTTGGCCTGTAGAATAAGATGAGGTGTCATTCGTGTTTTTAGTACGGTAACAGTACAAAATAAATAATGCACCAAATATTTAATATTTAGGAGTCTATTCGGTGTAATAATAATAGTTAGCAAGCTTCAATAACAACATATATGCTGGAAAGCTACCTTAAAAAGCCAATATTCAAGTCCAGCAGGCTTTACAACCCCCTAGTAGCCACTAAAAAGTCAGTTATTGCCAAACTTCCTACATAATCCTGCATACTAGCTTGTTTTTCAGGAAATGTCAGCCATACGGGTTACATTATGACACTCTGTCCCTTTCAAGATGCACCCAGATCTGATGGTAACCGAAATACAGCACTATCCCAATGCAAGGGCTGCCAAATGAGCAAACGCGTTTTTAGACCTCAGTGACAAATGTGACACTTCCAGAGCAGTACACAATACTTCAAAAGAAACTGTGAAAACTGTAAGATACCCGTTACGGGACACAAAGCAAAGCTATGTGTCAATAAAACACTAACAATATGGAGATACCGTCCTCTCGCCTTTTGTTTGACACCCTCCGTGTGATATTGAGCCGGCACGACGCTTATTTCACCCTAATATATCCACTACAGTTCTCCATACACGCAGACTCATGGTAGATATTTACAATGTTGAAGTTATCTACAGTTTGACGAGTGTTAGTGTTGGTAGAAAGCGATAAAGTTAGCTAGCCCTGCTATCTGACTGTTAGCATGACGGCTACCGTGAATTTCAGCCCCCGTTAACATTCTTTGGAAACAGAGTCATACAAACGGTCGTTTCAGGCTTAATACGTGCACTAATGTACGTTTAAACCGTTTGCTCAATAACCTTGCGTTTCTGAGGTAAGTGTTTTTCACAAACTCTCTGCTATGGCAGGTTTTGTTTAGCGGCGGTGGCTCAAACTCTAGTGAGCTGCCTACCTAGTGAGCGAACCACCGCTCGTGTTTTAGTCAACTAAAGCATATAATAAATGATAATATTTAAGTAAGTGACTTAAGACTTGTTTCGGTATTAGTATAAAGAATCGGTTCAGTGAATAATGCTGGTAACATCCAAAAAAATAAACTCACTTGTCAACTAAGTTAATTGGCATAATAAATATAACCTCTAGAAAGGGGTCACTGACATATGAAAATAATTCAAATTCAAAAGATTTGAATCACAACAAAGACGTCATTTTGTTATCATTTACGTGTCTGATCGCGTTAGAACTGCCAAGCAAGCGTAAACATGTTGCCTAAGTGGACAGCTTACTAGGATTTGAGACGCAGCCACTGCACGAGATGGCCAACTGGGTCAGCAGGCTACACACACTGTGTATTTCCTGCGATTCAAATGTTAATATTAGCTAAGGTTAGAATACATTTTATATTTTTTTAAACAAAACGGACTATGTCGTTTCAAGTCTATCTAATGTTTAGTGGTCTTCCGAACACTTTTATGAAGATATATACGTTCAGGGTATATTCAACACTTTTAGGATGTATTGACACTCTCGTGTCCCAATTGTAAGCGGCTCTTGGTTCTTAAAACACTAATATTGAAATAAACACACTACAAAAAACACAAGATATTCACATATTATGCACTCGTACTAAAACACGTTTTTTTCTAACGTTAACTAACGTTACATGACCCACTTCGCTTTATCGCAAGGGAATCCCGGTGCTGGATTCGGTTTATATTAAAACAATAAGACGGATAGTACTTACATATACAGGTAAGGGCCACGGGTAGCCTGCAGCTTCGGCTCCGACCGGCGACTTCAGTTTTAACTCCAGCTTTTCTCCCATTCTCCCCAACACAGCTAATGGACGCGACACATAAACTAGAGTAAGAGCATTTTCCGTGAAAAAAAACCCCGGGTTTAACGCGACAGGATCTCACGTTGGATATCGCAGGCTGCAGGCTGCGCTGCACGATTTGAGTCCGATCTGCCCCGGTGAATTAGAGAAAATGATCGGTTAAGCCGAGCGGCTGCTCCGTCTCGGCAGTGCCGCCGCCATCTTGACCGGCTCACGAAGAAAAAAAAATGCGCCCGAGTGTGTATATTGGTCATGGAAGTTCGAATCATTTCTGCGAATCGGTTTTTTTGAACAATTCTTGTGAAAAACAGCTCAAACGCGTCTTTTATGTCATCACGGTCACTGGCGTCCAAAACGTTCCTTAGGCTCGTTTATTACGAAATGTTTATTGTAATTAATGTTTCCCAGTTTAGAAACATACACAAATGTATGTTTATATAGGTTCCTTACCATAGAAACTTACACAAAACGTGTATAGAAATAAACGTCCAAACCGGGATAGTGCCCTCAAAAATGAAAAGGTTTCATTAAAAATATCTTAATTTGTGTTTCGCAGATTAAACAAAGGCGACGAGCGTGAGGGGAATGACAGAATTTTCATGTTTGGGTGAACTGTCCCTTTAACGAACGCTCAATCGGTTTGGCAAGCGGTTCAACTGATTCATTGAAAAAGATCCGAAGCGTATTAAAGCATTCGTTCGTGCCGTAGTCCGCAGTCGTACATGCAAAACCGAACGCGAAGGCGGAGAGTGAGAAATCGGTCTGTATATAAAACGAGAGGGGCGAAGGGTCTGTTCTCTGAACACACACACGCGGGCATTTCTCCTCGACACCTCTTCTTACCATTGGCTGGGTACCGATGACACGGAGCGAAAATTAATTTTTTTATGATAGTTGTAGTTAAAACAATGACCATAGTTTTATTATGACTGTGGTAACCATACATTTTGTTGAGTGAAATAATCTGTTAATATTATTTCATGCTATATAATGTTCTAATATAAGCATATTGGCACATATTACTGGTTTTCTATTAATAATGGTTTGTCATTTCTCGTGTCCCACCTTTAGAACCTAAATATAGTTTGTATTTACACAACACTAAAACCTCATATAACGGATACCAGGAACAAATCTGAAGTACATCTGTGAGCTGTGGCATGTGTTTTAGGTTAAGATATGTTGAAAAAGCACCGATCATAACAAGCAGCTGTTTCATTCTAAATGTGCACTAAACTGGTTTAGATGACATCAAGACTTTAAATATTTTGCCACTACTGAAATGTCAAGTTCCTTCTTGCTGAAGTCTAAAGAAACATGACAGGATTATATATATATATATTAGATATGTATCGAGTTTAAATAATGTTAGTTTAATTCATGCATAAATTGGGAAAACTCACCATTGGCTGTTGCATCACTTATTGCGCACATGACGTTGTGGGGCGGAGCTACGTCATCAGCAGCAGAGTCTCTATATCTCCCTGCTGGTAAGTCGCATAAATGATTGCTCCGTCTTTAAAACTAAGTTTGAATTGTTTTCAAGCCCAAGTTTATAAATGATCAAATGAAGTGTTTATTGCCCTATTTGTGAACTCCGAACCTCTGTTTATTTCATTTAGCTAAGACTTGAAATGCAACATCGATGCAATGTATTCTAACCAGCCTTTTGGACGTGTTTGTCCCAGGTATGTGTTTTGTTCGGTTTTGTCATGATCTGTGTGAAAATAATATCAGCTATAGTTGAATGTTAGCTATTAGCACACGTCTTGTTATGCTCTCGCACGTGCTGAAGTGTGTAGCGGCGTCATTTTAGGGCTGCATTCTTCCCGTTCTGTCTTTCTTTTATACAAAATATGTAAAATATCGGTCAATTAAGTTTACAGTTTCTCTGTATTAATGTGAATTGACTGTATTAGTGTTTTATTTTATTTAATGTGTTTTATTTTGAGGTTTTTGCCCACTATATCACGTGCACTTTAGAGAAAATGTCAACAGCAGAGTCTCTATAATCTCCCTGCTGCTAAGACTTGAAATGCAACATCGATGCAATGTATTCTAACCAGCCTTTTGGATGTGTTTGTCCCAGTTTTGTCTGTCAGACCAAGTAAAGCATCCTTGAGTGACCATCCACCTGATCTCAGTGTGAATTACTCCAACACACACAGTCACATTGGTGCCGTGACCTGTTGTTTCTTCAATCAAGATGGTTCCTGAAGCGGCCGAGGGTTCATCTTAAAGTTTCGCTGCAGTCAGGTGGACACAGTCTTGTACAGAAACTGTGGTAATTTTTTTTTCTTTCCAAAAAGAATACGAGAGACTTTATTCGCTCAGTGACCGCATTTGAGAAATTTGAGATTGAGACATTTACAAAGGACAGTTTTCTGTTCAGTCAGCAGCGCATTCTAGATTTTCATCTTTTTTTATTCATTGTTTGTGTACTGACATTCACAATGAGTGGTTTTGACGACTATCGCACTCCTGTCTGTGGAAGTAAAGGTAGAGGATGGGGTCTATTGAAAGTACCAAAGTTTTTACAGTTCAGTGAGCCCAATGTACAGAATTAGACACATGAAATCACAGAGAGTGAAGCTCCCTATTCAGATCCATTAGTTTGTGAGGGCCCACCTACTAGTCATGAATCAGATGCTTCAGTAGAGCAACAGGGTGTGTTTTCGTCTACCCCAATTCCTAACACACAGACCCCAGATGTAGTCACAGCAATGTCTGACATAATCAGTCAAGTCGGTCAGCAAATTGCTGATAGCATAGTCACTAGACTGAACCAAACTCATTCAGTAGACACGCATTCAGTGAGTGATTCCTCAAAATATGTGACGACAGACAGTACATCTTCACAAATGCTGGACTTAATACAAAGCCAGTTGTCGTTTTCCAGAAATGTTAAAGAACCTCCTATCTTCAGAGGTGAAGTTTCTGACACCGTTGACTTAAATGAGTGGATAGATATCATGAGAGACTACATTAAACGGAATAATCTGAGGAAAGAGCAGCAAGCGGAGGAGATCTTGGTCCATCTAAGAGGCAAAGCAAGAGATGTGGTCAAGTTCGGTATAAGGAACAGTGACATTGATATTGTGCATAACCCCGATGCAATCTTCAGCATTCTCAGGAAACATTTTGAAGCTGCTCCCTGCTCTCCTCTCCCACTGGCTGATTTTTATACCACATTACCCAGACCAGGCGAGGATGCTTACGAGTACTGGCTCAGGCTAAACCGTGCAGTTGACGTCGCTGCAGAGCGTTTGAAAGAACAGGGTAAAGTACTAGATTGTCCAGGAACCGAGGTAACCCGCATGTTCATCAGACACTGCCCTTGTAAAGAGCTCGCCATCACTTTTCGATCTAAAACAATTGATGCATGGTCTGTGCGGGAAGTTCACAATATTTTAAATGAATATCACTCTGAGACCAGTCTTGTTTCTGCAGCAAGAAATGCAGCTCCCACTAAAATATCTGTGAACAGAACTGAAGTGGAACTGTCTACAGCAGCACTTTCACCTACTTCAGATGTCCAGCAGTCCAAGTCTTTGGAAGCTTCTGCATTAGAACGAGTCATGAACCTGTTGGAAAAAGTCCTGTTAAAGGAGTCCTCCAGCAAAGAGCCAAGTCGACGCTCAAAGCCCAATGTAAGTCTACCTCGAATAGAAGGCCTCAATGACCTGCCATGCGCTGTCTGTTCGAGTCCTGATCATTCCGGCTTCACGCATTGTCGTGATAAAAAGTTGTGTTTCCAGTGTCACTCTCCTGATCACTCCCGCTTTGTTTGTCCTGAGAGAGTGAAATCTCCGTCTTCTCATGGGCTGGGAAACTAGAAGATCTACATTCAAGGGGGGACAGTGTAGATCATGAGAACATTCCTCCCAATCAGTGTTGTATGAGTGACCCTACTTCAGTTTATGGTCTGTCTAATTCTGTTGAGCCTGCAGGGAAAACTGTCATTTTTCAGAACATGCACAGAGTACAGAGAATTGATAGTCTGTTTTACACGCCAGCAACAGTATGGAGTGACCTTCAACTGAAAGCTATGGTTGACAGTGGCTCCATAGTGTGCACATTAAGTGAAACTGCTGAACTTCGCTTGTTGCAGCACAAGCCCAATTTACAAAAGCTCCCTGCCAATGATGTAGTCATAATCGGTTGTGGCGGACAACGCGTGAACCCAAAAGTGATGTATGAACTTGAACTCACAGTTTATGCCTGTTCAATGGTTGTTCCTGTTTTAGTCGTTCCAGGCCAAACTGACGATTTAATCCTGGGTAGCAACGCTATTAAATGGCTGATTCAAAAAATGAAAGAAACGGACGGATACTGGAGACTTGTGTCCAGCTCAGCCAATTCTGATGATGTTGAATGTCACCAATTTCTGTCTCTGCTTTCGAACGTGGAACGATGGAAGGGAGGAGACATGCCTGACAAGGTGGGCACAGCTAAGTTGAAGGAGAAAATAACTCTAGAACCACACCATGAACATCTCGCTTGGGCTCAGCTCCCTGAATCAACAGCTGTTTCTGTAGGGAGCACAGTTATCGTTGAGCCAACCCTCTGTAAATGCCGTCCAAGGAATGTGATTATAGGGAGAGTCATCACACCTATGTGGGGCAGTAGATGGGTGCCATTCAAAATTATGAACCCTACAGACAAAGTAATTGTTCTTAAGAAAAACACTAAAATCGTGGATGTTTTCACTTGTATAGCAGTTGAAGAGTTGTCTACTTTTGAATCCCTGAAGAGTAATGTTCAGTGTGCTGAGAGTCCAGTGAGTCATGTGTGGACCAGTGATGAGAGGGCGAATGTGCTGGATAAGTTAGGACTGCAGGATCTGGATTTGAATGATTGTGAAGTGACAGATGAATGGAAGGATAGGCTTCTAGATCTCATTGTGAAGTATGAGTCAACCTTTTCTCGTGGGAAAATGGACTGTGGGGAAGCCACTGACTTTGTCCACAAAATTCACTTGGTGGATGAGAAGCCATTTCGACTCCCTTATCGACGTGTACCCCCCTGCCACTACGATAAGCTGCGCACTGTCTTGAATGAGATGGAAGTTAAAGGCATTATAAGGAAATCTCAGAGTGAATATGCGTCTCCGTTAGTTTTGGTGTGGAAAAAGAATGGTGATCTTCGTATTTGTACAGATTTTAGATGGCTGAATGCGAAGACCGTAAAGGATGCCCACCCACTACCACACCAATCAGATGCACTCGCAGCCCTGGGAGGCAATGTTTTCTTTTCAACCATGGACTTGACTTCCGGCTTCTATAATGTTCCTTTGTTTGAAGAGCATAAGAAGTACACTGCTTTTTCTTCCCCTTTCGGCCTCCACGAATATAACCGTTTACCTCAGGGTTTGACCAACAGTCCAGCAACCTTTATGAGGATGATGATGTCTATCTTCGGTGATGAAAATTTCACTAGCCTTCTTTGCTACTTGGACGATCTGATGGTTTTTGCTTCAAGTGAGCAGGTAGCTCTTAACCGACTAGAACTGGTTTTCTCACGTCTGTCTAAGCACAACTTAAAGCTAGCACCCAAAAAGTGCAAGTTCCTTAGAAGATCTGTTAAGTTCTTGGGACATGTTGTCACTGAGAATGGTGTTCAGACTGACCCAGAAAAAGTTAAGGTGATCAGTGATATCCAGACTGTTGATCTCATGGAAGATGATGGTATAACCCCTTCTCAAAAGAAGATCAGATCTTTCCTGGGTATGATTTTATATTATCAGCATTTCATTCAGGACTGTTCTGCTAAGGCAAAACCTCTGTTCAGTCTCCTGTCAGATCGGTCACAGAATAAATCTCACAGGAAGTGTGGTCGTATGAAAAAACCACTCAGTGTCGTCAAGCTTTCACCTGAGGATTGGACTAGTGAATGCCAAACCACTTTTGAAACTTTAAAGCAAGACCTACTGCACAGTGTGACTCTCGCTCACCCTGATTTCAGTCATTCCTTTATTCTATCTGTTGATGCTTCGTTTGATGGCATAGGAGCGGTGTTATCTCAAGTACCTTCTGGTGAGAAAATTGCACGTCCAGTTGCTTTTGCAAGCAAAACACTCTCTAAGTCCCAGATGAACTACCCAGCACACAGACTCGAATTTCTGGCTTTAAAGTGGGCCATTTGTGACAAGTTTAGCCATTGGCTAAAAGGGAGACATTTCACAGCATGGTCTGATAATAATCCCTTGACCTATATTCTAACCAAACCCAGATTAGATGCGTGCGAACAGCGATGGGTGGCGAAGCTCGCTGCATACGATTTTGACCTGAAGTACGTGCCAGGTACGAAAAACGTTGTTGCAGATGCCTTAAGCAGAGAGCCCTTTGTTAAGTCTTGTGTCAGCCATCGTCTGTTGAAAGAACCATATGTTTCTCTTCTGGATGAGGTCAATGGTGTTGTTACTGGTACCGTCCAAGATGCCTTTCGTGTCTCTAACCAGTGTCAGAATGTGCAGGCTACCAGCGATGGTGAAACGGAGAAGGAGCCACAGGATGATGCGAATGACTCATGTCCTGGATCTTTTGACGCTGCTGAAGTTTCTGCTGCATTGAGTGTTCACTCTGGTGATGAGGTTAGTCTTTTGCCCGTAGCCAGTCCAACATCACTCCAGCTTCCTTCTGAAGACCCGTCTGTAGCAATCCCGTTTTCCAGACTCTCCAGTCTCCAAGAGCAGGACAATGTACTCGGAAGAGTCATCAACTATGTTCTGAGACGTAAACGTCCTTCGAAGAGTGAGAGAGCAAAGGAACCTAGACCTGTGACATACCTTTTGAAGCACTGGAAAAAGCTTAAGATCCGTAATCATGTGCTGTACAGAGTAAAGAGGGATCGGCTGATGAACAGGAAGCTTCTTCAATACGTTGTACCTGATTCCCTAAAGCATGATGTTCTCCGTGGTGTTCATGATGCCGCCGGACACCAGGGGAGTGCGAGAACTCTCTCCCTTGCAGCTGAAAGATTCTTTTGGCCGGGGATGAGTAATGACATTAAGCTGTATGTGAAGAACTGCCAGAGATGTGTGGTTGGGAAAACTCCGGAGCCAGATGCTCGTGCGCCTCTTGAGCGCATTCGGACCTCTGAGCCTATGGAGCTCGTCTGTATTGACTTTTGGAGTGCTGAACAAACTTCAGGGAAGGTCGTCGATGTCTTAGTAGTGACTGATCATTTCTCTAAAATGGCACACGCCTTCCCCTGTCACAACCAGTCTGCAAAACAAGTTGCCCGTCGCCTTTGGAATGACTTCTTTTGTATTTATGGATTTCCAAAGAGAATACATTCGGACCAGGGTGCGAATTTTGAAAGCAAAATCATTAGAAACTTGCTTGAGATGGCTGGTATTCAAAAATCGCACACCACACCATACCACCCTATGGGTAATGGTTTAGCAGAACGTTTCAATAGAACTCTGGGGAATATGATAAGAGCTCTCCCAGTCAAATACAAGGCGAAGTGGCCACAGCTTCTACAGACTTTAACCTTCAGTTACAATTGTACGGTGCATGAAACGACCGGGTTTGCGCCTTTTTATCTTATGTTTGGGCGTATCCCGAGGCTGCCGATTGACATCATGTTTCAGCATGTCCTTTGTGATGATAGAGTGGTCAGCCATCATGAGTTTGTCACCACATTGAGAAGAGACTTGAGCACAGCTGCTGAAATTGCTCGGAAACACAGTCTCAAAGAACAGAACCGTCATGCCATTCTTTACAATCGAAAGGTCAGAGGTACACCCTTAGCAGTGGGAGACAGAGTTCTGCTGGCTAATCGTGGAGTGAAAGGCATGAAGAAAGTTGCAGACAAGTGGGATTCTGTTCTTTACGAAGTACAATCAGTGAGACCAGAGATTAATGTGTACAGGATTAAGGATGCTCAGACTGGCAGAGAAAAAGTAGTGCACAGAAATCTGTTGCTTCCAGTGAATTTCTTATCCTGGGATGATGACGAAGAGGAATCTGTTCGATCAAATTCCACACGTGCTACCCGTGGCAGTGCTCTTGATTCTGCTCTGATGGACGATACTGATCCTGTTTCAAAGACATCAGAATGGTTACTGCAAATGGATAGAACGCATGAAAGAAATGAAATGCAGGATACCAATTGTGATGGAGCTTTAGACATCCCTGATGAGATGACTGCTTCAGAGTGTTCTGACAATGTTCAAAACAGTCCAGAACCCGAGCATGTTCCTGAACCTGTTAAGAGTACAGAGAGGTTAACCGTTACTGAGCCAAATGAGTCATCCAGTTGCGTGCAAGAACCTGATAACAGACCAGTCCCTGTCATCTGCAAACAGCCCACAAGCACACGCACAAGCCACATAACCACACGGTTAGGGAGATCAGTCAGGCCCCCTAACAGACTTATTTGTGAAATTGATCAACAAAAAGTTGTGGGAAGTGATTCAAACAGTGTTACACATGTCATTTTTCAGGGATCAAATTTTGTTGATTTGATAAGGAACATTTTTGTTTAGTGCACTTGAGTCTAAATGATGATTTCTATCTAAAAGCCAATTGTGGTGTTAAGAGTTTAAATGTGAAATTGAGTTTTTTTTCCTTGAAGTCTGAGGAGTTTGTTGTGCACTAAGAAAAGTTCAAAGAGCAGAGATACATGTCTTACTACTAGGAGTGTGTAGGCTGCACCTCCTATAGTCTGTGTTAAGTGTGGAACCTGGTACCATTCCATTCTTACACACTTCCTGGGAAGGGATTGACTTTCTGACATACTGTAATGTAAAGCTCTTGTACTCATATCTGTGTTTTTTTTCTTTGTTTCTGAAATCTTTACTGTATGTTCCGTTTGTTACATATGCTGGTTCTAGCCCAATTTAGCAGAATTTAAGGGGGGTGTATGTAACGGAGTTAAAATAATTAGTTAAATTCATGCATAAATTGGGAAAACTCCCATTGGCTGTTGCATCACTCATTGCGCACATGATGTTGCGGGGCGGAGCTACGTCATCAGCAGCAGAGTCTCTATATCTCCCTGCTGGTAAGTCGCATAAATGATTGCTCCGTCTTTAAAACTAAGTTTGAATTGTTTTCAAGCCCAAGTTTATAAATGATCAAATGAAGTGTTTATTGCCCTATTTGTGAACTCCGAACCTCTGTTTATTTCATTTAGCTAAGACTTGAAATGCAACATCGATGCAATGTATTCTAACCAGCCTTTTGGACGTGTTTGTCCCAGGTATGTGTTTTGTTCGGTTTTGTCATGATCTGTGTGAAAATAATATCAGCTATAGTTGAATGTTAGCTATTAGCACACGTGTTGTATGCTCTCGCACGTGCTGAAGTGTGTAGCGGCGTCATTTTAGGGCTGCATTCTTCCCGTTCTGTCTTTCTTTTATACAAAATATGTAAAATATCGGTCAATTAAGTTTACAGTTTCTCTGTATTAATGTAAATTGATTGTATTAGTTTTTTGTTTTATTTTATTTAATGTGTGCTTTATTTTGAGGCTTTTGCCCACTATATGTCACGTGCACTTTAGAGAAAATGTCAGGAGCAGAGTCTCTATATCTCCCTGCTGCTAAGACTTGAAATGCAACATCGATGCAATGTATTCTAACCAGCCTTTTGGTCGTGTTTGTCCCAGTTTTGTCTGTCAGGCCCAGTAAAGCATCCTTTTTTTTTTTTTTTTTTTGGGGGGGGGGGGGGGGGGGGGGGGTTTGGGGGTTTTGAGTGACCATCCACCTGAATCTCAGTGTGAATTCTCCAACACACACGTCCACATATATTAATATATATATATATATATACAGTGGGGGGGAAAAGTATTTAGTTAGCCACCAATTGTGGAAGTTCTCCCACTTAAAAGATGAGAGAGGCCTGTAATTTTCACCATAGGTATACCTCAACTATGAGAGAAAAATGAGAAAAAAAATCCAGAAAATCCTACAATGTGATTTTCTGGATTTTTTTAAGAATTTATTTGCAATTTATGGTGGAAAATAAGTATTTGGTCATAACAAAATTTCATCTCAATACGTTGTTATATACCCTTTGTTGGCAATGACAGAGGTCAAACGTTTCTGTAAGACTTCACAAGGTTTTCACACACTGTTGCTGTTTTTTTGGCCCATTCCTCCATGCAGATCTCCTCTAGAGCAGTATTGTTTTGGGGCTGTCGCTGGGCAACATGGTTTTTCAACTCCCTCCAAAGATTTTCTATGGGGTTTAGATCTGGAGACTGGCTAGGCCACTCCAGGACCTTGAAATGCTTCTTACGAAGCCACTCCTTCGTTGGCTGGGCGGTGTGTTTGGGATCATTGTCAGGCTGAAAGACCCAGCCACGTTTCATCTTCAATGCCCTTGCTGATGGAATGAGGTTTTCACTCAAAATCTCACGATACATGCCCCATTCATTCTTTCGTTTACACGTATCAGTCGTCCTGGTCCCTTTGCAGAAACACAGCCCCAAAGCATGATGTTTCCACCCACATGCTTCACAGTAGGTATGGTGTTCTTTATGCAACTCAGCATTCTTTCTCCTCCAAAAACGACAAGTTGAGTTTTTACCAAAAGTTCTATTTTGGTTTCATCTGACATATGACATTCTCCCAATCCTCTTCTGGTCATCCAAATGCTCTCTAGCAAACTTCTGATGTGCCTGGACATGTACTGGCTTAAGCAGTGGGACACGTCTGGCACTGCAGGATTTCCCTGGCGGCGCAGTGTGTTACTGATTGTAGCCTTTGTTACTTTGGTCCCAGCTCTCTGCAGGTCATTCCCTAGTCCCCCCCCGTGTTGTTCTGGGATTTTTGCTCACAGTTCTGGTGATCATTTTGACCCCACGGGGTGAAATATTGCGTGGAGCCCCAGATCGAGGGAGAATATCAGTGGTCTTTTTGGGGTATGGCTTCCATTTTCTAATAATTGCTCCCTCAGTTGATTTCTTCACACCAAGCTGCTTGATTCAGTCTTCCCAGCCTGGTGCAGTGCCTACAATTTTGTTTCTGGTGTCCTTTGACAGCTCTTTGGTCTTGGCCATGGTGGAGTTTGGAGTGTGACTGTTTGGAGTTGTGGACAGGTGTCTTTTATACTGATAACGAGTTCAAACAGATGCCTTTAATACAGGTAACAAGTGGAGGACATAGGAGCCTCTTAAAGAAGAAGTTACAAATCTGTGAGAGCCAGAAATCTTGCTTGTCTGTAGGTGACCAAATACTTATTTTTACCGCGGAATTTACCAATTATTAAAAAATCATACAATGTTTTTTTCTGGATTTTTTTTTCTCATTTGTCTCTCATAGTTGAGGTATACCTATGATGAATTACAGGCCTCTCTCATCTTTTTAAGTGGAGAACTTGCACAATTGGTGGCTGAATAAATACTTTTTTCCCCCACTGTATATACCAGTGGATGTGAAAAGTGTTTGCTTCCCTTCCTGGTTTTTACATTTTTTTGCATATTTGTCACACTTAAAAAAATTCAGATCATCAAACAAATTTTAATATTACACAACGATAATGCTAGTAAATACAAAATGCAGTTTTTAAATTATTATTTATTTTATTAAGGGAAAAAAGTGGTCCAAACCTGCCTGGCCCAACGTGAAAAAGTAATTGCCCCCTAAATCTAATAACTGGGTGTGCCACGCTTTGCAGCAACAACTGAATCAAGTGTTTGCGATTACTGGCAATGAGTCTTTCACATCGCTGTGTAGGACATGAAGCATGAATTGACTGTTTAAGCATCTCAATCGGATTTAAGTCCAGACTTTGACTTAGCCACTCCAAAACCTTAATTATGTTTTTCTTTAGCCATTCAGAGGTGAACTTGCTGGTCTGTTTTGGATCATTGTCCTGCTACATAAACCAAGTGCGCTTGAGCTTGAGGTCACAAACTGATGGCTGGACATTCTCCTTCAGGATTTTCTGATAGAGTGCAGAATTCATGGTTCCGTCAATTATGTCAAGTTGTCCAGGTCCTGAAGCTGCATAGCAGCCCCAGATCATCACACTACCAACACCATGTTTGACTGTTGTTATGATGTTCTTTTTATGAAATGCTGTGTTGGTTTTACGCCAGATGTAACGGGACACACGCCTTCCAAAAAGTTCAACTTTTGTCTCATCAGTCCACAGAATATTTGCCCAAAAGTCTTGGGGATAATCAAGATATTTTTTGGCAAATGAGAGACGAGCCTGTGTGTTCTTTTTGGTCATTAGTGGCTGACTCTCCCATGGATGCCTTGGAACTCTCCCATGGATGCTGTTTTTGCCCAGTCTCTTTCTTATTGTTTATTCATGAACACTGACCTTAATTGAGGCATGTGAGGCCTGCAGTTCTTTAGATGTTATTCTGTTTTTTTTTTATGACCTCTTGGATGAGTCGTTGTGCTCTTGGAGTAATGTTGGTTGGCCGGCAACTCCTGGGAAGGTTCACCATTATCCAAGTTTTCTCATTTTGTGGATAATGGCTCTGACCATGGTTTCGCTGGAGTCCCAAAGCCTTAGAAACGGCTTTATAATCCTTTCCAGACTGATACATGTCGACTGTTTTGTTTCTCATCTGTTCCTGAATTTCTTTAGATCACGGCATGATGTGTTGCTCTTTAAGCATGCTTCACTTTGTCAGACAGGTTCTATTGAAGTGATTTCTTGATTCAACAGGTCTGGCAGTAATCAGGCCTGGGTGTGGCTAGTGAAATTTAACTCAGTTTTCTAAAATAATGTGGTTAATTGCAGTTTTTTTCATGATTTAACAGGAGGGGGCAATTACTTTTTCACGTAGTTCCAGGCAGGTTTTGACAGCTTTTTTCCCTTAATAAATGAAATCATCATTTAAACACTGCATTTTGTATTTACTTGCTTATCTTGGTGTAATATTTAAATTTGTTTGATGATCTGAAACATTAAAGTGTGACAAACATGCAAAAAAATAAGAAATCAGGAAGGGGGCCAACACTTGTTCACATCACTGTATATATGTGTGTGCGTAAAACATTTTGTCTTATTATTCTGTTACAGTGATTGTCAATTTTGTTGACATTTCTATTTATTTTGTTTCAGTTGCCAAGGCAAAATTCAGTGAAAAAAAAGAAAAAAGAAAACTGAACATTTTAAAATAAAGATTAATTCAAAATATTAATAAATGCTTTAATAGTACATAAATACATTTGGAACACTTTCTTCTTCTGTATAATGTGAATATTAATAAGCTTTAGGTACAATAATACTAAATAAGCATATATCTGGAAACACTTACTTCTCAAATTTTTGATTTTTGTTTTCTTGATAAATCAACAAATGACTCAAACTTTCCAAACCTACTTACCAGTGAAACATTAGAAGAGTTGAGATTTGATTTCTATATAATAAGACCTATATACAAACCCGATTCCAAAAAAGTTGGGACCCTGTACAAATTGTGAATAAAAACAGAATGCAATGATGTGGAAGTTTCAAATTTCAATTTTTTATTCAGAATACAACATAGATGAAATATCAAGTGTTTAAACTGAGAAAATTTATCATTTTAAGGAAACATTTAAGTTGATTTTAAATTTCATGGCATCTCAAAAAAGTTGGGGTTAGGCCATGTTTACCACTGTGTGGCATTCCCTCTTCTTTTTATAACAGTCTGCAGACGTCTGGGGACTGAGGAGACAAGTTTGCTCAAGTTTAGGAATAGGAATGTGGTCCCATTCTTGTCTAATACAGGCTTCTAGTTGCTCAACTGTCTTAGGTCTTCTTTGTTGCATCTTCCTCTTTATGATGCGCCAATTTTTTTCTATGGGTGAAAGATCTGGATTGCAGGCTGGCCATTTCAGTACCCGGTTCCTTCTTCTACGCAGCCATGATGTTTTAATTGATGGAGTATGTGGTCTGGCTTTGTCATGTTGGAAAATGCAAGGTCTTCACTGAAAGAGACTACGTCTGGATGGGAGCATATGTTGTTATAAAACTTGAATATACCTTTCAGCATGATGGTGCCTTTCCAGATGTGTAAGCTGCCCATGCCACACCTACTCATGCAACCCCATACCATCAGAGATTCAGGCTTCTGAACTGAGCGCTGATAAAACTTGGGTTGTCCTTGTCCTCTTTAGTCCGTATGACATGGCGTCCCAGTTTTCCAAAAGAACTTCAAATTTTGATTCGTCTGACCACAGAACAGTTTTTCTTTGCCACAGTCCATTTTAAATGAGTCTTGGTCCAGAGAAAACGCCTGTGCTTCTGGATCATGTTTAGATATGGCTTCTTTTTTGACCTATAGAGTTTTAGCCGGCAACGGCGAATGGCACGGTGGATTGTGTTCACTGACAATGTTTTCTGGAAGTATTCCTGAGCCCATGTTGTGATTTCTAGGGATGCACGATATATCGGCCACCATATCGGTATCGGCCGATAAATGCTCATTTTTTCTGTTATCGGTATCGGCCCGATAAGAATATTTGGCCGATATCTTAAAGCCGATAAATAATGCGTTATTTCCTTCAGAGACACTTCAGGTGCGCGCTGTTTGTTTGCAGCCTTTTTGTACGTTGTAATATTGTGTTTATTTGATGTATATCTGAGTTATCTCATATAGAATGCATTTGGTTAAGTTAAAAGAGCGCTTCAGTTTACCGGTGATAAACTCAAACAGCAGTGCACAACATTAATAACTATGATTGGGAATGTCGTGTATATAACATTCTAATGAGAAAATTATTATAATAAAACGTTGTGAATTCTTTGGGTTTAGTTGGCGTGTTTCAGCGTGTTGTTATGGGAAGAGCGCATCCACAACAGGATCACACATTCTGACTATAGCACGCAATAACTGCATCATTTTGTACATATATAAGTTGTAATATTATGTTTATGTTATATTAATATTAATCTCAGGATGCATTTCCTTGAGTTAAATAAGCTGCCAGCAAAACGCTTCAGTTTACCATGTTCATTCAGCTCTTCAGCTTCAGCACGCGCAGCTCAAACGGCTGCTATTTAAAACAGTGGTATTAATTTGTTACTTTTTCTAAATCATTGATACATTATTAATAATAACAAACACTTGTATTTTTCTATATTATTTTTCATCAACAATATGGTTTAGTAATTAAAATCATTTAATTATTGTCCGTGCAGAGGCTATTCCGTTTTATTGATCTATGGTGCATTAATTTTGATTCTTTACACGTGTAATGATGTCCAGTGACTTGTTTGCATTATTTATGCAATATTTTATTTATTTGTAAGACTTTTTTATGACTAAATTTGGTAATGGGAGAGTAAAATTATTTTTAAAACGTACACCGTTAAAACTAGGCTGCTTATGTTGAAGTGTTTGGGATGTGGTTTTTAATGATGAGACCTTTTTTGTAATCGGGCTCTCAAAAAGTATATAAAAATTTGGATATAGATTTATCGGCCAACATATCGGTTATCGGCATTCAAAAATAAAGAATTATCGGTTATCGGTATCAGCCAAAATTTTCATATCGGTGCATCCCTAGTGATTTCCATTACAGTAGCATTCCTGTATGTGATGCAGTGCCGTCTAAGGGCCCGAAGATCCCGGGCATCCAGTATGGTTTTCCGGCCTTGACCCTTACGCACAGAGATTGTTCCAGATTCTCTGAATCTTTGGATGATATTATGCACTGTGGATGATGATAACTTCAAACTCTTTGCAATTTTTCTCTGAGAAACTCCTTTCTGATATTGCTCCACTATTTTTCGCCGCAGCATTGGGGGAATTGGTGATCCTCTGCCCATCTTGACTTCTGAGAGACACTGCCACTCTGAGAGGCTCTTTTTATACCCAATCATGTTGCCAATTGACCTAATAAGTTGCAAATTGGTCCTCCAGCTGTTCCTTATATGTACATTTAACTTTTCCGGCCTCTTATTGCTACCTGTCCCAACTTTTTTGGAATGTGTAGCTCTCATGAAATCCAAAATGAGCCAATATTTGGTATGACATTTCAAAATGTCTCACTTTCAACTTTTGATATGTTATCTATATTCTATTGTGAATAAAATATAAGTTTATGAGATTTGTAAATTATTCCATTCCTTTTTTACTCACAATTTGTACAGTGTCCCAACTTTTTTGGAATTGGGTTTGTATATATATATATATATATAAGACCTGTTGTTATTACTATTATTAAATTTACATTTCGGATTCAGATTGTGGCTTATCAACATTAATGCAGGCATATAAAATATTTAATTCCATTAAATAGACTCCTTGAGATATTGAGATACTGCATTACTTCCAAAAAATGTGAATACCGGCATAACTCTCCAATGAAAGCTGTTCTGCATTCATCCAAAGACAAACAGCATGTATATGAATAGCAAACCCATCCAAACCACGGACGCAGAGCTATATTAAAACCACATTCCCACAACCTTGAGGGAAACGTAAATGCGGACATTAAGAGCGTAATTTGCGGGCCTAGGCAAACAGGAAGGACAGCCTTAAATCTTGAGGGCGTCTTCCAGCTGTCAGGGGGCTCGGTGTGTTGTAACGGGATGAACGAGTACAGGGAGACGCAAATGAGCCAGGAACGAGAGGCTGGCGCGGGCCCAGACTGAACTTGCTGACTCTCCTCGAGCTCCCCTAAAAGTGAGGCCAACGTAGCGGCGTCAAGCCAAAGTAGTGATTCCGGCTGAGGATTTCACACGTGACATTTCCCTTCCATGCGTCTTCCACTCAAGACTTTAGTATTTGTCACGGGTGCTTATAAAACGCGAGGGTTTCGAGTACCAGAAGCCACAGGGGGGGGGGGGGGGGGGGGGGGGGTGGGGGGGGGGGGGGGGGGGGGGGGGGGGGAGGGGGGGGGGGGGGGTGGGGGAAAGTAGAGCACACGGTATGAAATTTAGGAACAGATATAGAGTCCTATTTATCCAGACAAAACTGTCTAAATAAGAAAACTACGACAGCTTAATAACAAAACCTGTGCTGCCATCTAGCAGCCATTGATTGAACTGAGGCATCTTTACACTGCCAAGTTATGGCTACACTACGCAATGCTGCATTATGGCAAGGCTAAATTATGCCTGCTCGAACCCACCTCAGCCCCTAGCATCTCACCATTGTATAAAAGGTGTAATTGCTATGTAAATGCATTTATGCCACCTCTGAGCAGCATTAAACGGTTTGTGTAATGACACCAAAATGCCCTTTCAGAAGTGCTTCTGTGCCACCTTTGCAGTATAAATTTGGTGGTGATGCATTCGTTAACAGCAAAAAGAGCATGAGGTAAAGAAACATCATTAGAACACACAAGACGCAAAACATTGGAATAAAACGCAAGTTTTCCAAGAGTTTTATTGAAATACCAAGATAAATTTCAGTCTCAGTCCCTTGCTGCTTCAAAAAGCGCTTTGGGTTTTAGCATTGACATCTCAAAGCCTTCCTCCCAAAGCTCCTCCCCCTCCCTTTATTTTGCTAAAACAGCAACATATTTCATCCGATGCAAACCTATACAACAGGTCATTTGGCACATTTCCCCCCCCCCCCCCAGTTGTCTCATCATTTTTCAAAGTATGGTAGCAGTTTCAAATCCAAACATCAATCATATTCTTTGAATTTATGCATCATTTTCAGACTCTTTCTTCAAGTAACGCAAAAGACCATAAAGCAGATCATGATAAGTGTTGAAAAATAATAATAAATAAAAATCATTCTTGGAGCTAAAAGTTTGTGGTTGACCTGGTACATTTGTGAATGAGAATTATTATTCTCAGTTGATTCACGAGTCAAATTCACTTTATTTCAATTTTTGTAATTCCGCTCCTAAAATTGTAACACTGAACCAATTCTAGCCAGGTAAATTCAGGGCAATTTGAGAAATATTTGGCTTCTGAACATTAAACAGCAGTGTAAAGCCACTGTAAACACTGGCCTTTAACCTTTTTTGGGTCTTCAACAGTCAGAAAGCATGCATACACAGACAGAGACATGGCAAGTGCCTCCTTGCAACAAAACCCAGGTAAGAGTAACAGCAAGAAGCTGAGCAAAGTGCTGAATTGTAATATTTAAACATAAGAGTTCAGATATCAGAAGTACAATTGATGCTTCAACAGGACCCGACAGATGAACAACTTGTGGTTGAGCGTCCACGAAGGCAGATGCCACGGTAACGTGAGGAGCACGTCAGAGGTTTGTAATGGATCCTCCACGATGAGATGCCTTAATGGAATTTAACAGTCATCTGGTAATGAAAATACTGTCAGAAATGGCCAACCCCCCACAAATACTCAGTATTTAAGCAAGCATTGAATTGCTAAAGGGTTCAGACAGTGAGCCAAGGCTGCGTTTCTACCATTTTTTTGTTGTCTTCACCAACCAGCCCCTCGGAAATACCTCAAGGCTGCGTTAAAGGGATACAATCACTATTTTCTGGAAGAATACCAAGAGAGTTTGGCCGCAAACACGATGTTACCGTCACACTCATAACTAGCAATACTGGATTACTGTAGATACCTGAGGGACGACAAACGGCTCATATGAGGCACAATTTTATAAGATTTGTCACGTTTTTGTACAACCACATCTGATTCATGATTCGGGTTGTGATAAAGTAATATTTTTTAAGTTAAAAGCATGAAATATTGTAAAAACGTGCCAAAACAGAAGCGCTCCCTCATCTCTGGAATGGCAAGTTCCTCTGTATGGAGCTCTACCATATTAATACTGATACTGTCCAAGCCTCTAAACAGACGGTTATCTTCTCCCATGGGCATCCGATTCATGTCCATTTCACATGGTCTAGCGCATTGCACAAAATAAGGAGTCAAATAGTGCTATTTCAGACACTACAGCACTCTAAAAATAAGAAAACAAGGGGGGGAAAAAGGTGTACTGCAATCGGGATCTCTCGAAATCCAAGGCAGCTTTTGCATAAAATACTGACAGATTAAAGACAGACAGACCAAAGGGACGGGACGAGAGGTTTAGCTGTGTGAAATCATAACCGGACTGATGTATACCTATGGAAGACGAAAATAAATATAGTTTAGCATTAGGGCCTTCCATTTTAGAACATACAGGCAAAAAAAAAAAAATCCATTAAATTTTTCTCTAAACCTTAAATTCTCATTCTGGGAATGGGTGTTAGTTATCCCCGTTCGGAAAGATCTCCCAAAGAACCGTTTTTCCTTTCACACTCTGAGACCTTTGAGAAGGGAAGGGAGCTGGCAACCAATCCCATAATGCATTAGGCTACACAGGTAAGCATGGCTGAGTAGTACACCCATGTCCCTATAGTCCCATAAAAAAATGAAAATAATGGGTATGCATTGTCCTTACTAGAGCACTTGGCCCACTACGAGGAAAAAAAAAAGAAAAAAGAAATCCGTTTTGTGGCATTTTACATTAGAGCAACTTGTTTTTAGAGCAAGCCAAAAAAACAAAACAAATAATCCAGACATTCTCTCCCTCTCAAAAGAGACAGAAAGATAAAGGAGAAAAAAAAATCTTGTTAGTGGCAGTTCTGCAGTTGCTGTTGATCATATTCTGCGATCAGTTTTTTTAAATGTGCCAGTTTGTGGTGTAGGTATTCACAGCGGTTCTTCTCTTGGCTATAGTTGGGATTAGTCTGGGAGAAAAAAAAAAAATGCAATCAGCAATTTGAACTAGAAGCATTTTGGATGTTAAGTAACAAAAAAGTGGAAGAGACTGTCCGCTTACCTTTTTGATTTTGCGATACTCTTGAAGTATCTGATTGTGGATTGTCTGTGAAAAGAACAAACAGATCATTACAATGAAGTTCCTGCTCGAATATAGTAGTTTTAAATGTGTAATGAGATCTAAGACATGCAGAGTAGTCTGATATTTTTACATGAGCTCTTCAAATTGCATTCGGTCTCTTCCTACAGGTTTATGGAAAGCTATAGGATCAATTTACCTCCTCAAATCATATAATAGAAAATGTAAAGACATTTTATTTCTGCTGGCTCAGTTAAGATTTTTTCCAAGATCTCCATTGCTCCCAATGAACATATTTATGCACACTGCATACATTTCCTCCCGTGTTTCGCCCTCTTTAATGGTTTTGTTAGACCATGTTGCTTATTTTTTTTAGCCAGATCTGGCGACAGTTTTACAGCTATAATACAAGTAGCAGTTCTGTCAGCTGACGCCAGTGGGCCATCCTCATTATTGAGCCCGATTATGACTGTGTAGAAGAAATAAATGATCCTCATGACATTATGCTCCGGTTATTTAACATTTTTGCCTCTAATCAGTCGGTTGATTGTGTTGTTTTTATTCATTATGCTCCAAGACTAGGTTGTTTTTCTTCTCTTACCTCTCTCATAGTAACATTTTCCAATTTATAAAAAAAAGAAAACAACGCTAGGACCCTGGATGAGTCAACTACATTCTTTAATTTCTCATTTTCCGGAGGAAGACAACTACTGGGACCAGGCAGGCGTCGACAGCATAATAAAAAATTAGGACGTTGTAATCAAATGCGTGGGTGGATGTACTGTATTTTCGGTGTGGGCTTTTCAGCAAAGATACCTTATACTTATCGGTGCCTTGCTGGAGTTGTTTGAGCTCGGAGTCGAGTATAGTGAACTGTCGGGTGATGCTCTCTATCCGTGCGTGGAGGCCCCGGTACTCACTGTACTCTGCGTTGAAGTCATTTTTGTAACTCTGACGTTGCTCTTGTGAGCTTATCACGGTGTACTTTCTGTTGAGGAAACCAAGCGGAAAAAACAAACAAACATTGTTTTATAAACGTCATAAAAGTTTAATGTTATTTTCTTTCAGTTATATAACACTTTAAAATATATCTGATGCAAAAGGTAAGAGCAGAAAACTTGGCAATGTATAATGTACAGAGAGGTGCTTACAATAAATAGTCTGCTGTCTCTGACGAAGATGCAGGAATACTGGAGCTGTGGCACGTTCCGTTCAGACCTGAAAAGAAATATAAGGTGAATTCAAGGACAGAGTTTTATCCTGCAGACTGAGGGACAAGGATAGTGTGCAATGACGTCAGCCCAGAGATATACACCTGCTAGAAACAGAAGCTGAATGGGGGTTTTCCAAAATGTCACATTTTCAAAAAGATACTAGTTGAAAATTGACTAGTTGGTGGGTTGTTTGAACTAAGTGACCACACTGGCTGACTAGGTCAGATGTTGAAGTAATAATTGACTGGTTGGTGGGCCGTCTAAATGACTATTCAGCTTAATTACCTCACTGAGTCGGTCACCAGTTGGACAACTAGTCCACTAGTTGGAGGGATGTCCAAATGCTGGGCTGCCTAAATGACTATTCATCTAAATGATCTCACAAACCAAGTGTGTCAACTGTTGGACCACTAGTCAAATAGTTGGAGGGTTGTCCAAATACCTATTCAACTAATCGACCTCACTAACACAATAGGTTGGCTGTCTGAACGACTATTCAACTAACTGACCTTACTAACAGTCTAGTCCAGCTGTTGGACTGCTAAATTGGTAGTTGTTGTGGTGGGCTGTCTAAACCAGTGTTTCCCAACCTTTTTTTAGTTGCGGCACCCTTTGGAAATTTTAACAAATTTGTGGCACCCTACAAAATTAATTGTCACAATACTTGAATTTCTAACTTCGATATGATACTTTGAAAAGTATGGATATTCGGTACAGCAGGGAAGAACTGCAGAATATGGTCATACAGATATATTTAATATTATTAAAAAAAATTGTCCATTATTGGTGGCAATCAGTAGGCTAATTTCTAATGAAGAGACCAATTTATATGACAAATTTTAATGTAGGCTTTTATTCATATGTAAATGTTGTTAAATTACCATTATAACTCTCTCACAAATGTTTGCTCACTCAGTGCATTTTTGATTTTATAGTGGGGTAATTGTTGCAGTAGCACGCGATAGCTTGATTTCAAACTTTGTTTTTATTACTGACTGCTTGTCATTTTTCATTCAATTCAAAAGAAATTACTAATGATAGCACAAATAAAAATAACGATAGGCCTAGAAATTAAATAAATTGCTTTTTAGTTTAATAGTAGGGCTATTAAGAGATTTTTTTTTTTACCAATTATCCAAATAATGTTTAATCCTAGAAAGCTATTATCAGAACACGTGAGCAAAACATGGCGGTTAGCAGATGAATGAATGAAGAGCCGGCAGCGTTAACGATGTGCCCATTTACCACACCATGTTACAACACAGTAAGGCTATTGCAAACAGAAACAATACTGTACTACATCCATGTTTCCTGTCGGCTCGATTTTTGAGTGGACTTTGCGGTTTCGATGAGCATGAACGATATATGAGTGGAGCGAGCGGAGCGCACATGCATAGAGCGGGATAGTACGCAGAGCGTCACACCACATGAAAGTGAAACCTGAGAGGTGAACTAATCTTCGGCAGCCGGAGAAATGGATATTATATAACAGATGATTTTTTGAACATTTTAGCAATTTAAAAAAAAAAAAAAATTTTTTTTTTTACACGGCACCTGCCTCTCAACAGACGACATCCCGGTTGGGAAACGCTGGTCTATACTACTATTCAAGTATTAGTCCAACACCTAACCTAGTCATTGAGGATGAATCAACTAGTTAGTGGGTTGTCTGAACAATTATATTCAGCTATCTAACTGTGTTGGTTTTGGACTACTAATTGGTGGGGTGGGCTGTCTGAACTGCTATTCAAGTAATCATCCTCACCAATGACTAGGCTGGTTGTTGGACTATTCAACAAGTTAGTGGGTTGTCTGAATGATTACTCCACTAATGACTTCACTAACCAAATGTGTCGGTCATTGGACTACATATCTGATTTGTGGGCTGCCTGAACGACCATTTAATAAAACCTCAATTAGCAACCAAGTTGGTTGTTTACATAATGACTTGTTTCTAGCTGTTAACTAAACAACAAATGAAATGTAAAAACACTTTTGAACACTTTTCCTTCACAGATTTAATCGAGACGATAAACTAGATTTCAAGTGTGTCAAAAGTTCATCCGTTCACTACAGAGGTAGTTTCTGACCCCATAACCCAGAGGTGTCCAAACTCGGTCCTGGAGGGCCGATGTCCTGTAGAGTTTTGCTCCAACTTGCCTCAACACACCTGCCTGGAAGTTTCTAGTATGCTTAGTAAGACCTTGATTAGCTGGTTCAGGTGTGTTTGATTAGGGTTAGAGCTAAACTCTGCAGGACACCGGCCCTCCAAGACCGAGTTTGGGCACCCCTGCCATAACCCTTGACATCATAAATGACTCCGAGAAACCAATCCGCACCTGGGCTCCTATCGCTGGTTGTGACGTCACAGGGTTTCCTCTGATCCAAGCCACGGTCTTCATCAATTCTCCTCTCCTTCTTCATGTCCCGCTCTCGGTCCCTGTCTTTCTCCTTGGACTTGTCTTTGTCCTTGTGTTTTTTGGACTTCTTCTTTGACTTGCCATGCAGGGAGGGTTGAGCGCTCTGGGTCTGAGACCAATCCAAGCTGCTGTGGGCCGGGGATGTGGAGCCTAGGCCATCCTCTTGCGTTGTGGAGCTAGGGGCGAACGAAGGGGGCTGACTCAGTCTCTCCGCCACCGCCGCCTCCTGACTTTCACAGTCTCGGCCATTGGAGTCGTTGCTGACATCCGAAAGGGGGTCGAAGGGTCGGGGGATCTCCAGCAGAGGGAAGTGGGAGCTCGACGACGTCTCTGCTGATTGAGAACTAGACGAGTCCTTCCCATTGGATGAACTCAGTTTGCCATTGATGAGCCCTGTAGACTTACTGGCTAGATGTGATATTCTGGGTTTCTTATTGGCCAAAGGATCGATGAACTCTGCTGCAGGTCGTTTCTGTTGGACACAATCAATGATGGTTCGTAAAATTGGGATGTTTAAACAGTCAAATATTAATTAGCAATTAATAGTTTTAATTAGTTAACGTTAGTTAATTCCAGCATTTTAGAGGCAGAGAAAGTTAAATTTAACATAAGTATCATTATACTTTGGTCAAAGATGAAGTAAAACTTCAGAATAACAACATGCACTAATGAATCGTGCACACTAAAATTATTTGATTTGTCAGCAAAACAATGTTTGTGTTAGTATGTGAGCGAGGGCTTCATCACGTCCGCCAAAAAGAAAAGTCAGAGGCGGAGGATTTTGATGAAATATGAAGAAATATGGGAGCAGTTAAGGATTAACCCTCAATATTTCCCCATTATCCAAGCAGATCCATAATAACCAGCTTTGACGGGTCTAAAACGGGGCAAAAGGCTGACCTGAGAGGGCGAGCTGCTGGCTGGTTCTTTGTGCGGGCTGACCGGACTCTCCCCAGGCACAGGGCCACTGCTCTGAGGCTTACACAGTTTTCTGTGGAGAACGAAAGACGGAGAATCATCAGTTTAAAAAGAGCCAAGGAACTGCTTCAGTGAGATCCCAAAAAACCTGACTAATCTAGAAAAGTGCTGTGGATTGTGCTGCAAATGTAGGACCGTTAATTGGTTTGCAAGTGTAACAGAAATATATTTCAAACCTGTTAAATTCAGTAAGGAAATTCAAGACAATATTTGACATTCGCTAGCCCCATCTGAACTTGCCAAAGACGTCTTTTTGAGACATTTGATTGCTAATAATGAAATGTTGGTTACACAAATATTGTCCATAACTTGTCAGCAGCATTTTTGACTGTTCTGACTAGTATTCATGAAGACCGAACCAGATGAAGCAGTTTGGAAATCGATATACCACTTAAAACAATACATACACACCAAAATATGTCGAGCATGGTATAAATGGTGTCATTTGTCGCTATTAAGTGAAACACCACCACATGTTAGAGGATGGGCACTCCAATCACTTTAGGCAGTTTATTTTTCCATAATGTCAAATATGGTAAACGCATTAAGTGCACTTAAAAGGGATAGTTCAGCTGAAAATAAAAATAGTTCTGTTATCATTTACTCACCTTCAAGTTATTCCAAACCTGTATGAGTTTCTTTCAGCCATTTATTTTTGAATAAACTAATTTTGAAGAATGTTGGTAACCAAACAGTTGATTTCTACAGTACGGGGAAAAAAAAAGAAAAAAAAACTAGTATGGAAGTCAAATGGTGCCGTCAACTGTTCAGTTACCAACATTCTTCAAAATGTTATCTTTTGTGTTCAGCAGAAGAAAGCAACTTATACAGGTTTAGAACAACCTGTGGGTGAGTAAATGGTCAGAACTTTCAATTTTGGCAGAACTATCAACTTTAATACATTTAATGCCATCAAGTTTATAATGCTGCTTGAGGTTTGTATGTCAACAGGGGGCAGTATGACATGGGCAAATGCATCCTTATAGCAGGTCCCACCTCCATCAAGGGAACACGGACCAGGGACTATGCCTGAGAGTAGGAGGCATGAGTCGCTACGGTCTCTATCGAACTGTGTGCCCCCATGCACGGCTGGACCTTGGACCCGTGCCACCCACACACATGGATCAGCATGTGCTGGAATAAGGTTGCATCACTAACTTCCCGACTACACACAGCCACGGCTCTTCCGTGACAGCCTGGAGAGGCCAAAGACCAGATGGAAAGTGGGGGGGTGCGGGGAGGGGGGGGGGATGTAAAAAGGCCTGTTGGCTGATAAGCGTTGCCACCGGGTTTCAAAGTGCAAGAGTGTGGAATGTGTTCCACCTGAGTGTTGGGTTTGTTTCCGCCAAATATTTCCATTTTGTTTTGAACTGATATCACAACACCATGTTCTCGCCAGTCTAGCACGCAGCATGGCCTCTCTAAATTTAGCTTCCAGGGTCCAGTCTTCCTCCCCCAGAGTTCATGGGAACCCAGACTTCTCCATGTAGAGCCAAAGAAGAGATCGGAGATCAAGGGTGAATGCAGCTGTACAACTACAACACCTGGCAGATAAAGGTTTTTGGACATATTGTGAACCAACTGGTGTGTAATATACCAGCATCAAATGGTAGAAATTTGGTTATGCAATACACTACTGCATGGCAGAGAATGAATACTACCGTTTTTAAAAAAATGACATTTCCATAGAAGTGTAAATATTGGTGTATAATATATACCTACCATTGGTGCAATTTAAGCGTGAAGAACCACCTTCATTTGAGAATACGCCAAATATTGAAATACGCAAAGAATTATTTAATTACCCTATAATATAATATTATATAAAGTCAAAATAAAATGAAATATTTAAACACATAAAAACCACTTAAATACAACTTTGTTTTATAAAATTAATACCAGCGGAAATACATCAGTAGGAACCGAAATAAAATAAAACCATAAAATAAAATAAAAAATCACTTAAAAATACACCACCTAGTTACATAAAATTAATACCCAGGAGAAAAGAATACATCAGCAGTAGGAGTCAAAATAAAATAAAAATAAATAAAAAATCATAGAACCCCACTAGAAACCGCAAAAAAAAAAAAGGGCACATGATACAACATCAGTACTGGAAGTTGAAATAAAAAAAAAGAATAAAAACACAGAAATAAAGTAATTAAATTTAAAATTAAAATGATTAAAATAACTTAAAATAATAATTATAAAAAAACACTATTAAATAAATTCCAAAGAGAGAAAGAGAGAAAAAAAAGAAAAAAAAAAGAAAAAAAAAAAAAAATTCAGATATCAAGAAAGTTACCGTACAAGAATTATATTCGAATATGCGGTTCCACCTCAGTATAATCAGGCCAGTCCTTCTGAACTTCCTTAAACAAGCAATTCTTCAATGTGAAGGTGTTGTCCTTACTATTCAGGTTAGCCACCTACACCCCACCAAAAAAAAACACAAAATAAAACAACAGGCTTAAGTCTTTGGCTTTCTAAAAATAAGAGTACAAGCGCTGCATTTCAACACCAGACAAACACTACAACGGCACGCTGACAGCCTGTGTGTTATATGCACTGGCTTTACGCAGGGCTAAGCTTGTTTATCATCTATGTAATGACAAATGTGCCTAGGTTGAGCCATAATGTCTAAGTAGAGTTCAAAAACATGATTTTGAATGGGTCAAAAACTAAATGAGTCATAAACCAAACTCTGAAAGAGGTTTTTGGTTACATTGGCTATGCTCAGAATAGTATACTTGTGCTATATTTACAGTATGCAGTATGTATATCGTGTGTGTCTGTATGTAACTGTATAAAGTAATCACACAGTATTATTAGCACTGGTTATGAACCTGTTGCAGGAGGCAGTCCAGCGTCTCCTTGTCCTGAGGAGACAGGCCGTCCTTCGTGAGCCGCACCAGGAGTTCGGGTTTGCGGTAGGGTTTCAGGGCCAGTAAATGCACCAGCCGTACCCTCAGCGGCCGCGGCGGGCTCTTCTTCTGACTGCTGGAGATGACCGGCCGTGAGAAGTTTCGTGATGGTGTCACACCCGACACACCCGTTATCGGCTTCCGGATTTGTACACGCTTACCTGGAACAGCCAATGGAGAGGGGGGGGGGGTGAAATGTTAAAAGAACAGTGGTTCTTTTTAAACAGCATTTTTAAGTAATTAAATAATTTCAACTTTCTGCAAAAATCAAGAGCATCTTTATCAGTTATTGATTTTGTTAAGTTAGACAAATTTACTAGTAATTTAATGTGTATACAATTAATGCATTAAATGTGTAATATGTGTTTGAAAAAAGGTAATTTATGCAGATTAATAAAAAAAACTGGATTTGGGGCCAGATAATGGTTTTAACTATTTTAAAAAATATAAATTTCAAATATATAAATAACAATTTATATATATATATTAGAAATAAGATAAGATGTTACTTTTCTGAAAATTTAATTTCATTAATTAACATTATATATATGATATTATGGGGAAAAAATAAAATTATATATTTGTAATCATTTATTTGGATTTAAAAAGATGGGCCACACTTCAGCATAAACTATACAGTGGGGCCAAAAAAGTATTTAGTCAGCCACAATTGTGCAAGTTCTCCCACTTAAAAAGATGAGAGAGGCCTGTAATTTTCATCATAGGTATACCTCAACTATGAGAGACAAAATGAGAAAAAAAAATCCAGAAAATCACATTGTAGGATTTTTAAAGAATTAATGGGTAAATTCCTCGGTAAAATAAGTATTTGGTCACATACAAAACAAGCAAGATTTCTGGCCTAACAGACCGGAACTTCTTCTTTAAGAGGCTCCTCTGTCCTCCACTAGTTACCTGTATTAATGGCATCTGTTTGTACTTGTTATCAGTATAAAAGACACCTCTCCACAACCTCAAACAGTCACACTCCAAACTCCACCATGGCCAAAGACCAAAGAGCTGTCAAAGGACACCAGAAACAAAATTGTAGACCTGCACCAGGCTGGGAAGACTGAATCTGCAATAGGTAAACAGCTTGGTGTGAAGAAATTAACTGTGGGAGCAATTATTAGAAAATGGAAGACATACAAGACCACTGAAATCTCCTCGATATGGGCTCCATGCAAGATCTCACCCCGTGGGGTCAAAATGATCCCAGAACCACACGGGGGGACCTAGTGAATGACCTGCAGAGAGCTGGGACCAAAGTAACAAAGGCTACCATCAGTAACACACTGCGCCGCAGGGACTCAAATCCTGCAGTGCCAGACGTGTCCCCCTGCTTAAGACAGTACATGTCCAGGCCCGTCTGAAGTTTGATAGAGAGCATTTGGATGATCCAGAAGAGGATTGGGAGAATGTCATATGGTCAGATGAAACCAAAATAGAACTTTTTGGTAAAAACTCAACTTGTCGTGTTTGGAGGAGAAAGAATGCTGAATTGCATCCAAAGAACACCATACCTACTGTGAAGCTTGGGGGTGGAAACATCATGCTTTGGGCTGTTTTTCTGCAAAGGGACCAGGACGACTGCTCCGTGTAAACGAAAGAATGAATGGGACCATATATCGTGAGATTTTGAGTGAAAACCTCCTTCATCAGCAAGGGCATTGAAGATGAAACGTGGCTGGGTTTTCAGCCGGGACAATGATCCCAAAACACACGAGGGCAATGACGGAGTGGCTTCGTAAGAAGCATTTCAAGGTTCTGGAGTGGCCTAGCCAGTCTCCAGATTTCAACCCCATAGAAAATCTTTGGAGGAGTTGAAAATCCGTGTTGCCCAGCGACAGCCCCAAAACATTACTGCTCTAGAGGAGATCTGCATGGAGGAATGGGCCAAAATACCAGCAACAGTGTGTGAAAACCTTGTGAAGACTTACAGAAAACGTTTGACCCCATTGCCAACAAAGGGTATATAACAAAAATATTGAGATGAAATTTTGTTATTGACAAAATACTTATTTTCCACCATAATTTGAAAATAAATTATTTAAAAATCCTACAATGTAATTTTCTGGATTCTTTTTCTCATTTTGTCTCTCATAGTTAAGTTATACCTATGATGAAAATTACAGGCCCCTCTCATCTTTTTAAGTGGGAGAACCGCACAATTGGTGGCTGATAAATACTTTTTTCCCCACTGTATCTTAATATAATATTTCAAATATATAATAATTTTAAAATTAGAAAGTTATATTTAGTAAATAAAATAATTATTAAAATATACGTATTAAGTCATCTAAATGATATACAATTACTAATAAAATGCATATAAAATATATTCAGATTTGAGGAACATTTTTATTTGTTGTGTCATGACTTAGCACTGCGGATCAGTGGGAATGTATTCAGCTGATTGATTTTGCTCATTAAATGTCTTTGGTGAACGCTAGTGTTTTGTAATGATAGCTTTGTGCGAGTTAGCAGAGTTCTCTGTATAATATTTTAAAGGTCATATGAGCGATTTCAATTTGTCCTTCTCTTGACGTGTTACAAGCTTCTTGGGCATAAAGAGGATCTGTAAAGTTGCAACGACTAAAGTCTCTAATCCAAAGAGAGATTCTTTATAAAAGTTGAGTCAACCATGCCTACCTAAAACGGTTAGTTCTAACACGCCCCCACATATCTAAATCACTATCTGGGAAGATTTGCATAAATGTCGCCCAAATGTTCACGCAAAGAAAAGAGAATAACTTTTATTCTCGCTGTAGTTTTGTTGTTTCCACCACAATGTCGTAAAGACGCTGTGTGCTTCATAGTGAAAGCGAAACTACTTTGTTTGGCATTCCAACAAGAGGGGGACGATATCTGCTTCGTCATGCCTGGAGCTGTTCCGTGCTGGTTGCTGAGGAAATACAAAAACTTTGCGCTGTGGATCGGCTTTCACAGTGGATGAAGCAAGAGTCCAGCCCGGGGTCGTCACATGACCTTTCGGACCCTCCTTCGTCGAAATCGCCGGCCGCACCATTCTCAAACCCGCCGCCTCTGCTCACTCTAACCCTCCCGCTTCCTCACTTTATCCCGCCTCTGCTCAATGTCGGCCGCTGTGTTTTTAGTTGTGAAAGCGAAACTACTTTGTTTGGCCTCCAAAGGAGGACATGACTAGAAATCAGTGGTTAAGTGGATTTACAACACTGTTACAGAACAGTTTAAACCAAATATTCAGATGTGTGAAGCACATTTTATTGAGGAAGGTTTACTGGAAGAGTAGACTACAATGCCGGCTGGTCTGACTCAAAGACTGTAAGTAGTCTTTATATTTTAAGCAAGTTTTTTGGGCAGTGTAGAGTAGGCTTGTTGTTTGTCATTTACCAGTCACAAATGCAGACATGGTTTTGTGTTTACGCGGCGCGATGCAACGCGTAAAAAAACAGTATAAGTCATAATCCATAATTATGTCACCACTGGATGCAACAAATGCCTCGTTTATAATGGGTTTTCATGTTTTTGAATCATCGCTCCGGCCTGACAGGGCAGCACAGTATGGTAGGGGTGTAACATTTCCATCTCACGCTTGAGGTATTTGGCCAGTCATAACGCAGTGGATAGCTGGCCAATCACAGCACACCTCACTTTTTCAGACCGATGAGCTTTGTAAAAATCGACGCGTTTCGGAAAGGCGGGGCATAGAGGAGAAACAATGTACAGTATGTGGAAAATAATGTTTTTTATTTTTTTTTTTTAACCTAAACCACATAACACATTTCATTACACAAAATAATGATCTTTTATATAGCATCATATGACCCCTTTAAGCAGTCTCATCAGCGAGCACCGGAACAGACAGCTTCATAAATTATGTAGCACGTTGCAGTTCCAGACATGTGGAGACAAACTGGCTCTAATGGCCCCCCGCCCCCCTTCCACCTGTCTATGCACACTGTGTAAACCGATCAGATTTTGACCAGCTGATGGCCAAAACGAGGTTCTTCCGTTGAAGGAACAGTTGCATACATTAAAATGTGGCAGCCCGAGATGCATCAAACCTACCCACGTATCTCCCGCCAGGCTTGATGACGATGGCTCCACGGCTGCGGGTTTCCTCCTCTGCCTGAGCCATGCTTTGCCTGGCTTTCTGGTAGGAGTCGTCCGTGGCGCATACCGTGATTTTGTCCTGGATCCCTCCCAGGCAGTCCAGCTGTATGCTCCCTTCACTGGACAGAGACCAAGCCTGTCAGACACTCCAAATGCCACCAACTACGCCACCTTTTCACCAGTTATCCATTTTTAAATGTGTTGCAATAGCTCATTTACAGCCCCAGGTGGTCGGATGGGCGTCCTCTAAAAGTTACACCTGTAGAGAGGTTTCTTACAACCGGCTCATCCTCCCTGAAATCCTGTCAACTGCCCTTGAGCTGTTTGCACTAAGCCTGGCAGTACTGGGAGTCAGTACAAAACATCTGATCACAGTCAAGGCACAGTGCTTTCCCACCATGCCTGTGCAAATATATGCAATATGCGCAATAACCTAATTGGCAGGTTGTCTGAACTAGTTGGAAAGGAAGTCCTGTATAATTTAGCTAGTTAAGGGGCATGTCCACCTGTAATTTTTCTTAGGGCTAAATAAATAAATTTTATTGCAGAGAAAAACAGTGACATAATAGGCATACCACCACAGCAGACTGAATTCTGACAGTAATTGTCTTGAAATGTTTTGTGGAAGCTGGTGAATTTGTAGTGGCGGTGCTACAGATAAACTGACAACTTGAAGGAGAAGTTTTTTCATTTGAAGTAATTCATTATAGTTGAACTATAAAACCAACATACATTTGGTTTATAAGGTCAACTAATGAGTTTCTAATCTAAACTAGATTTTCTGTTCTAATTCAATTCAATTTCAAAATATGAAATGTGCATAAAAATGGTAAATTAATACATTACGGAAACAACAGAGATAAAACAAACAGTATGTGTTTTCAAAAATTATACTTATCCATATAAATCTTATAAATTTACACTATCAAAAGTTTGGAGGTTAGTAAGAATAATAATAAAAAACCTTTTTCAGGAAATTAATACTTATTCAGCAAGGATGCATTAAACTGACCAAAAGTGACAAAAATACATTTGTCACAAAAGATTTTGATCTCAAATAAATGTTTTTAAACTTTCTATTCAAAGAATTCTGAAAAAAAAAAAATCATGGTTTCCAAAAAAAATATTAAGCAGTACAACTGTTTTCAACATTAATAAAAGAATAAAAGTAAGGAAAAAGAGTAAGCAGAAGAACACAAAAAAAACATCATATTAGAATGATTTCTGAAGGATCATGTGACTGGAGTAATGACTGCAAAAAATGTAGCTTTGAATCATGGGAATAAATTACATGTTAAATAATATTAAAATAGAAAATGGTTTATTTTATTGTGTAGATTTCGGCAAGGTCATCAGTCACAAGACGGTCCAAATACACAAGAACTGGTGAAAAGCCAAATGCGAAAAGCAGAAGAAAGTGGACTGGGGGTTCTGCAGGTGAGATCATGACGGGTACAACCATCACAAGAGCAAAGTCAACAACCAAAAAAAAAAAAAAAGAGCCCGGGGTGAGGAACGAGAGGGGGGGGGTGGGGTGTCCCGTGGAAAAGAGGGGTGGGGAGACGACTATGCTCCCAAAAACAACCAAACACCCACCCCAAAAAAAACAACAAACTACAACAGATTATAATGTCAAACTTTAACCACAACCACAGTAAAGACAAAACAGCGACCGTTTCGGTGGAAGGGGGTCTCGCTTGCCAGGCAAGATCCACAACCTCTCTAAAGTACTCACAAATAAAGAGTAAGACTCAATAAAATGTAATAGACACACACGGGCCAAGACAAAAACGGAATGGTTTTATCGTACAAGCATCAAGTCTACAACACAGTAGGGGGGGGGAACACCAAAAAAGGGGTGGTGGGAACTACCAAACAACAAATCACAGGGTTGGACAAAATTGAAAGAGATGACCTGTAAAATAATCACTGGAAGAAAAATGAATAAATAAAAACAAACTCACTAGTCAACCTGATAAACCAAACTAAACTGACCTCTCACAATACAGAGGAGTCATGCAATCAAGTGGTTGTTAAAGACATAGTCGTTAACAACCACGTCTTTATCATCACTGTACAATGACCTCCAATGCGAGCACTTAACCCCAGACTGTCCCTGTAATACTTTCATTAGGTGTAAGCATCAGCTAAATGACAAATTAGCAGATTATGAGGTGCAACAGGCTGAAGATAGTGAAAAGATATATGAGAAAGCCAGTGAAACATTAACACAGATCTACAACAATAGGCCAATTCAAAAGAAAGAGTCCAGTAATTGCGTAACATTTTTTAGCTTTGATATCTATGATGTGGAATAAAGATTGTGGCATGAGATAAAATACTGTAATAGTCCTTTCATGAGAGTTAAATAGAATCCCAGAGTTTACAAGGACACGGTTGAACTTCTGCTGACCCTTCGGCCTTATTGTGAACATTTGAAGACATTAACAGCAAGTCTGCATTTGGATTCCTTGTTTCTTCCTCATTTGGTTGGACAATTGGCCAAATTCAATTTATTCTCTCCGTTCTGGTGTTCGTACGGAGATGAACAGTAGAGGGAATGGAGAAAGGAACAGATGGCGCTGGTAATGATGCCATGGATGCAATCACATTTTAACGCTCAAACATCAGATCAACTCTTTTCATGGCAACATTTCCTTTCCAAAATACAAACATACTTGTACATTAAAAATCTTTACACTACCTTGAGACAGTCATGAATTTGTCTGAAATATGTGGTTTATTTTCCTTCTTACCTTGTAATATACTGCTGAATGCAGTCGAAGCTGCCCTGGGGATTGTCCTTTCCCACATTGGACAGGTAGAACGTAAACGTACGCAGCTCATTTGGATTCTCTGACTGCGGTATTGAGATTTTCTGTTGACAGAACAGAAGAACAGCCAATATAAGCATCGAGACAGACAAGAGAAGATTGCTTGTTAAAAGCAGATGGTGAGTACAAAATGCATTACACAGATTTCCTCTTTTTTTTAAGCTATAGTATTTTTTTTTTTTTTTTTTTTTTACTTTTACTTTTTTTTTTTCACATTGAATAAAAATAAACAAAATACAAAACATTAAATAAATAAAATCATAAAATCTAAAAATGATAATCTAAATAAAATATACATCAAATAATATCTACAATATAAAAATGAATTAAATTTATATACAAACAAAATATCCAAAACACCTTCAAAATAAAAATAAATCAAAAGAAATAAAAACATACATAAAATCAAAATATAAATTCAATCAAAGCATGAATTTATTAATTAAAATAATTAAAATAAAGTGATGCCTGTGGATCTTAAGCTCTTTATCCAAATTCAATGTACAAGAAATCTCCCAAAGAAACAGCTTTTCCAACTGGTTGGAGATCATGGTAGATGGCATGTGTCGTCCATGAGTTTCACTTCAGTCAAATTCGTTTTTCTACAGTGACCAAACTGCAAATGCATAATCATTTAGAGTTGCACTTGACCACTTTCAAGACAATTGAGGTTTGTGACCCTCGGGCGCCTTCTATAATCTCCTCAATGTGCAACCAATATGGACCAACCTCCGGCTCCCGCAGCCACCGCACAGGTGTTTCAGCAGCACACCTGAGAATGCAGCGAACAAACGCGTCTCGGGCTCTGTGTCGTGAGCCAAATTATAGGCATCAACTAAGCAGCAGCAGCAGCTGTCACGCACACATGGAAAGCTGAAAATCATGGGCAATCATTTACAGCACTTTCCCGAGACTCGTTTTGTGTGAGTGGCAACTCTGTCTGCCTTAGGGTGTGTTCACACTTGTAGTTCGGTTCTCTTGGTTCGTTTGGTCCGGACCAAAAAAGAAATCGATAAATTTGGTCCTGGTCCGCTTAGCATTCACACTGGCATTTTTTTTACCACGAACCTAAAGATACCGAACCTAAAGGCATTGGTCTGGTTGAATGACGTATATTTCGCGACGGAACTCACCGAACACCCCAAACAAAAGCTGTGTTTGACTTAGTGGTGCTGCGCAGACTGATCGGTGTATGACCTCAAAGTACCAATTCACAGATCAGTCTGCTCAGCGCCGCTTTAAGTTGAACACACCTAATGCCGTCTGCGCGCTCATTGCTGCATGTACTTATGATTTTATTTTTACCACCTGCGAACTCACAAAGAGCTCATAAAAGGAACTTTACCTCCTTGTTGATGACGCGGAACAAGCGGTGGATTCACCGCTTGTTCCGCGTCATCAAATCATGTGGCATAGTGCCACATCTTGTCATTACTTCCTTTTTTTGGTTAGTTTAGAAGTATTTGGTCTGTTTCGCGTTCATATTTCATTCGAACCAGACCAGAGTTCGTTTGGAAGCGGACCAGGGTTCGGATGGCAGCGTTCACACTTACTCAAATGAACCACACTAACAGAGCAATTGTACCAGGGTTCGTTTTAATCTAACCAAACATGACAAGTGTGAACACTAGGGACGCACTGAATTTTCGGCAGAAATCTTTTGGCTGAAAGAGGAAAAACGGCTGAAAATAGAAGCCGAAAATATAGGCTACATATAATAATAATAACATATATGTCGCGCCCCGCCCGGCAGTGTTCAGCGCGTATGTTTCACTCTCCTCGTCACTGCGCAGTTTGACGATCCGCTTAATATTCCGATCTATGAATGTGTGTTCCGCTCGTGTACCGCTCATGCTCACCGGAAAAGCAAAGTCCGCTCAAATAACGTGCTGACAGGAAATTTCTATGCAGTACTGTTGTTCCTTGTTTCCTGTTAAAATATTCACTGCAACGCATCGCAGAGCTAGTACAAGATGAACATTTGTGGTTAAAAAGTACATGTAAATTTTTTAAAGAAAATGACAGTTTCGCTATATATTCCTCGGCTGGGATCGTGTAGAGCCCTTTGAAGCTGCATTGAAACGGCACTTTTGACATTGAAATCGTTGGCCACCATTGAAGTCCATTATTTGGAAAAAAAATCCTGGAATGCTTTCCCCAAACTTTAATTTCTTTGCGACTGAAGAAAGAAAGACATCTTGGATGACATGGGGGTGAGTAAATTATTAGGAGATTTATTCTGGAAGTGAAGTAATCCTTTAAAGGGGTCATATGATGTTGCTAAAAAGAACATTATTTTGTGTATTTGGTATAATGAAATGTTTATGCGGTTTAAGGTAAAAAAAACAAAACAAAACCAAAAACTTTCCACATACTGTAAATTTTTTCTCCTCTATGCCCAGCCTTCTGAAACGTGTAGATTTTTACAAAGCTCATCATTCTAAAAAAACGAGGTGTTCTCTGATTGGCCAGCTATCCGTGCGTTGTGATTGGCTGAATATCTCAAGCGTGTGACGGAATGTTACGCCCCTACCATACTGTGACGCCGTCTCCAGCAGGATGACACCAACCAATAAAACCCATTATAAACGAGGTATTTGTTGCATCCAGTGGGGACATAATTACGGATTATAATGACTTACACTGTCTTTTTACGCGTTGCATCATGCCGCATAAACATAAAACCATGTCTGCATTCGTGATCGGAGAAACGACAAACAAGCAGCGCTACTCTACACTGCTCAAAACCGCGTTTGATCACAGTGGCAAATTCCTTCTTTTAAATATAAAAAAAACGTACATTGCAGTCTGCAAAAAAAAAAAAAATAAGAACAGCCGGCGTTGAAGTCTACTCTCCCAGGATCAGGAAACAGTCCTACATAAAATGCGCTGCACACATCTGAGATTTGGGTTGAACTGTTTTGGAACAGTGTTGTAATACAACTTAACCACTGATTTCTAGTCGTGTCCTTTTGGAAGGCCAAACAAAGTAGTTTTGCTTTCACAAGGAAACACACAGTGTCTCGACATGGCGGCAGCCACAATACTACAGCGAGAATAAAAGTTACCTTCTTTCTTTGCGTGAACATTTGGGCGCATTTTGCCATGACACGTAGCATGTGGGGCGTGTTAGAATGACATTTTGTTAGTCGTGGCTGACCTACTTTATAAAGAAACTCTTTTGGATTTGAGACTTTACAGATCTTTATGCACCAAGAGCTTGTAACACTCCCAAAGAGAAAGGAAAAATTTAAATTGCATCATATGACCCCTTTCATATAGGGGTAAAAACAATGATGATAATAAAACTAACTTCAAAGTGTATTTATTAGATAAATTAAATTAGTATTATATACACAATTTATTAATTTGAAATTTATTCATTTTACTAGGGGTGCTCCGATCAGGATTTTTGAGGCCGACACAGGAAGCAGTATCTGCCGATACGATCACTGATACCAATCTTTTTAAAGCCTTCTTATGTAGAATTATTTATAGTGATGATCCAATCAAGATTTTTAGACATTTATTCAGGGCCTGAATTTCATTTTTGAAAATGAATTCCCCTCTAAGGGGACTCTTGTGAGGGGATTTTTTTTAATTTGAGGGGTGGAGGGGGGCATTTTTTAGACATTTTTCAAAAATATATTTATCTCACCTAAATGTTTGATCATGCACTGCATTTTTGTTTTTACATTTGTGCAATTGTTGCACAATAGCTTACATACAGCACAAGCCTTATTTCGTGAGCTATATGTGAGGTGGCCTTTTATGCTAGTTTCATACATACTCCGTTTGCAGTGTGTATGCAGTCCATGTGTGGTTTGCAAGTGGTGCAGAAGCAGCACGGACTGTGCTTTCCCACAGGAGCCTGCTCCTGATCTGTGGCTGTTTTCCACAAACACAACATTTATCCATTATTTGGATTTCAAATCCAAACAGTTACTTAAAATGCTTTTTCAGCAGTGATTTTTTTTATTTATTTATTTTACACAGTACATTAATACAATCTTTCACAGACATGTTTAAACAATAAATATAAGCAACACATTATTCAATGCTTTTTACTTTTGCATTTACTTCTAGATTTATATATTAAGTTGCTCAAGCAAGTGGCAAAACATCTAAACTACTTTTCCTAGGTCATCACAAACATTAAAACTTACCATTGACAGATACAGTCAGCTCTACTGACTTTTCTATTGCATTTAAATCTTTATTACAAGCAATCCTAAGGTTCATAAAGAACTTTGTTTTACTACCTAAACCTAGCCAAAAAGCCATAGCCTGTGTTGACTGTGAAACACCGTAGATTTTAATTATATTTATGGTGTAATTATTAAATTTTAGTGTCAATCCATGTTCATATTTACCGCAAACAATGCGCTGTTACTTTAAATTCACCGAGTGCAGCGGAAACCATCTCCGCACTGCTGCAGACGCACCGCTCTTGGAACGCACTGCCGGACCGCAACCGTGTGCAGTGTGAATGCTAACGTTAACATGAGCGCGGAAAAATATGCACCACATATGCACTGCAAATGGAGTAATGTGAACCTGGCATTATGTGTGCGCTTCGAGTGTGCATGAGAGAAGTCTCCAGGAGAGCGCGCAAGCACTGAATGGTTAAACACTGAAGTTTATAAATTGCTTTTCTTTTTAAATTCTTGCCAGTGACCATGCGACACTGCCTCGATTGTGCAAGTGACAATTCCTGTGTCGACAGTGCAGCTGGCTTATAGTGCACACTTTATCGCAATTTACATGGAATGATGTTTATACCATGGTTTGATGCAACTACATGCCGTATTGTTATAGGAAAATAAACAAGCTGAAAACACAATACTATAGAAAAGCACTAAAGGCTTTTCAGTTAAAGCCTTCAAATGTCAAATACACATCGGACTGGTTTCTTTAAATTGTAAAAAGTAAAAATATGAATGGTATTAGGTTATACTAAAACTAAAATAATGGGGCTAAAACCCTTAAGATAACATGTAGAAAGAAAAAAACACATCTTAAGCACACAGAATAACAAATGGACTTTGAACGATTACGTAATTGTGGCATCCATAATTGTAATTGCAATTAGAAATTCGACTAATTGTGCAGCCCTATTTGAAGCCATTTGCACATTTTGAGAGGGAAAGAGAGCACGCGGTGATTCACTCACGCCGTTTCTGAAATTATGGCTCACAGAAAGTTTTCTAATTACTTTATAAGTTATTTAATGAAGAAATATGAATTGTACCTCACCTTCAGCATTATAATTATTTCACCTGCGCCGGACAGAGACTGAGACGGTGCCGCGGCATGTCGTGCCAAACCTCTCACGACAGACGCGTCATTAGCTTGAGATCGGTTTTTTGAGATCGGCCTTTATGGAGCACCCCTAAATTTGACATTTACTTACATATTCACATTTTAAATAGAACATCGAACATCTAACAATTACCAACATTTTAATTAAAATTTAAAGTATTACAAAATCATATAATTTTTTACCATTTTATTACATAAAAGTATCAGTTATTGAATTTAAAATAAATTCATGTTAGCATAAACTTAGTATGAGCTTATACAAATAAAAGTATATTATTGTTATTAGTAATATTCTATAGAATTATCAGTTTTATCAATGCATAAAAATAAGACTTTTAATTATCCAAATAATAACCAACAAAAAAGACAATGCTATAAATTAAAATATTTTAAATAGTATTTATTACTATTGTTAAATTCAGTTGATCAATTCAATTACATAATTCATCAGTTTTATCAATTAAACAAACCACACACACAGTAATTTTAACCACCATGCGTGTCTCAGTGAACTGACATTAGAGACAAAGATGCAGCAGGAGTGAGTGGCCATGATTGAGGCAGTGTGTTTAAGGATCCCAGATCAAGCGCTGGAGGATCCCAGCAGAGACCCAGTGAACAGTAGCGGGTGCACAAAAGCCACTGACGTATGCCGAGCTCTGGCTCAGTTTACCCAAGGTTCCTCACACGTGCGTGGCCTGCAGGTGGCCGACTATAAATAACAGGCAGTGTCTGAGGCTCACACTGCCAGCCCGAGGGCTCCCTCAGCTCAACGCTTCACTTCACTGGCTCGCACACAACTTTTCACACTCCTACATGAGAGATTCAACAAGCAAAGACGGCAGCTCTATAAGCTCTGCCACTTACAATCACTCAGCAATTGTTGCAATAAAAGCTGTTGATTTATATTAGCGGTTAAATCATTTTATTTTGTCGTGCTTTATTACATGCCTTGGCTGAAACATTGCAGTTAATAAGCCGTTTAAATTGCAATTCATAATTTCTTCATTCAGAAACCATGAGACAGCTCCTAACCTCAGTTTTTAGATGTCGGCGCTGCGAGAGAAAAACTGTGATTTTAAAAGACTTTTTTTTTTTTTTTTTTAATTCACAGGCTTCAGATTCTCGCCTGTACAGATAAGCTGATCATTAATTTAATCTGTAAACAATGTAACCACTAACTGATAAATGGTTAATGTTGACATTTAAATAACATTAATACAATTCATTTAATATACATTTTAATTAAAATTAAATCGTAAAAATAAGACCATTTATATGGACATGACCTTTAACATTAGTCAATAAAATGACAATTAGTAATTTTAAAATGTTACAAGTGACTTCAGGCATCATAACATCATTATGTGCTGTATGAAAAATTGATATTAACTTGCTAAAGATTACATATTCAACAGTGATATCAGTTTTTGTTTGGTTCTTAAATGTTTTTAAAAGTCTCTTATGTTCACCAAGGCTATATTTTAAAAATCTAATTTATTCCTGTGATCATTACCGTCATTATTCAGTGTCACATGATCCTTCAGAAATCATTCTAATATACTGATTTGCTTATCAAGTAACATTATTATTATCAATGTTGAAACCAGTTGTGCTGCTTGAAAACGGAGATACGTTTTTTCAGGAATCTTGGATGAATACCAAGTTCAAAATCACAGCAATTTTTTTTTAATTAACCTTCTTAAAAATAAAAAAAAAGAACTGTGAAAACTGACTGTATAGTCTCTTTAATGTTGCAAATTGCTGTATGAACAACTGGAAAGCTTGGAGCTTCCTCTGGTTTGCAATAAGAACAAAGCTTCTTACAGCTGTGTGGAGAACCTCTGCTCCTGACAGGATGCTGCTCATCCCTGGAGAAGAGCTTTGCCTTCCTCATTCAGAAAGATCAGGCTGCACACGAAGCGCTCATGGATGCACCTGCCCTTTGGACAAAGGTCAAATGTTGCAGCTGTGCACATTTCAAGCCAGCCGATTGTTTACCAATGCGAGGCTGATGGGCCAGCAGGACAAACGCATGTTGTGTTCAACGTCTCTGCAGACTTTTTGGTTAAGCTGCAGCCAAATAAGCATTTCAAGGTTTCTCCTGCTGTCGGTCTGCTCATAATATGGCACAAAAGCTCTGATACAGCTATGGGGAAATACAGCTTTAATCCGGCAAGCAAATAGGCAATCTTATCTCACACGTGACGCAGTGAACTGTGAATGTGCAGCTCCTGACGAGTCAAGAGTAAACACACTGTGAAAGTGAATCCTAATGATAAAACAGTTGAATAATAGACAACGATGGCTTGGTTGAACCACTGCACGTCCCACCCTGTAGAATTCAGAAGAGCAAGCATCTCTGACATGAGATGCTAATAAAACAGTACCGCAGTATTATGATGACGGGATCATTTAGTACCATGGTCTATATAAAACGAATAAATAGGCCTATACGAGAAACATTTTTACTTAAAAGGATAGTTCACCCAAAAATGAAAATTCTATCATTTATGCACCCTCATGTCGTTGCAAACCTGTATGAGTTGCTTTCTTATGTTGAACATAAAAGATGATATTTTGGAGATTGCTGGTAATCAAACAGTTGGTGGTTGCCATTGAATTCCATAGTAGGAAAAAAAAATACTATGGAAGTCAATGGCAACCACCAACTGTTTGATTACCAGCAATCTTCAAAATATCTTGTGTTTTACATAAGAAAGAAAGTCATACAGGTTTGTAACAATATGAGGGTGAGTAAATGACGACAATTATTTTTCACTATCCCTTTAAATAATAAAATTAAGAAAATGAAAGAAAAACTGTTCAACAAGTAGCCTAGTATGCAGAGTTTCGGTTAATTTTTGTGCTGCGCGAAAGGAAAGACTGCAGAAAGCGGCATCCTATTTTTCTTTAGGCTTATTTTACAAAAGCACAAAGATTTGTTTTTATTGCGAATGTACACAAATAAAGGCAAACCTATTACAATTCCGATTATCTTTGACTAAAAGGAGTAGTTTCTTCCACCGTTAGAAGGATATCATAATAAAAGAGGCCATTCCCAACACTATGGAAAAAAAAAAAACAATCTATAAAATCTTGCCGTTAAGCGTTATCACCGTACCGCTGTGATGTTAAGCAAAACATTTAGTTTTACGTGGATATTGGAACGCGAGTGAAGTACATAAATAATAATTTGCCATTAAAATACATCGCGAATATGGAAACATTTGTTTACAGAGTTTATTATAAGTTTTTAAAACAATTTTCGCGTCAGCATTTCGGAATGAATAATAATGCGCCTTATACGGCGACTAGTTTTTTTTTCACCCAAAATAAATTTATATGTGTACGTATTTTAACCATGCATCAAACCTTCTAAAATATTTTGATAAAGTACTGAAAAAAAAGTCATGACTTTAAAAAAAACCGTTTCTGATACTGATACGTATTAATCGGTCACAATTCTTACGGTCGGTTAACCGGTTAAACGATTAAAATGAACATCCCTAAAAATCACTAAATATAAGTCAGTTCAATTGAAATGACTATATTTGTTGATTAATTTAATAAGTGTTAATAAGTGACTTAATTATACAAATAATTAATAAAACTATTTATAAAATATAAAATAAATAACCATAGTTAGAATATTGATAAGCCGATAATTATTTTCATATGGTTATTAAAATTCGATTGGGGGGGGTGGGGGGGGGGGGGGGGGAATATTTTGTCTAAATATTAACCACTAGACAAAAATCCTAGAGACTACTACTACTATTATTATTATAGAATTTATATAAAGCTTATATAAAGGAGCAGCCTGACATTCTGCCCCAACTTCTCAGTTTATGTTCCACTGAAGAATGAAACGTCTTTATAAAAGACATAAGGCGAGTAAACGACAGATGTCATTTTACTGACCTAAAGTTTTGCAAATGTACACCTCTCCAAATCAGAAACATGGTGGGTTTTCTATGGATGCTTGTAACAACTGCAGTCGGGTTTCTGTATGTTTGCATAAGATGTGCGCGCAGGAGAAGTTTAAATGGCTCCTAAACAGACAAACCACATTCTTCAATGTGAGATGCAGATAACAGCAACATGAACATTTATTGGACTGTTCACCGTAAGGTCTGGGTTGAGCTAGAGCGCATGAAAAACCAAAACTAGATGTTCAAAAAAGCATGTCGGTTCTGAAATCAACAGAGGAAACGGCTAATGCCAGTGTGGGGCATGTGTTCAGAGCTACAGACTACATTTTTTAGACTCTTGTCTTATAATGTCCAAGAAAGAGACACAAAGTGGAGATAAAACGCCCTGGAAATCCATACTAACGGCCGTCTTTGCCTCGATGCTGATTTTGCAACCGTGAGCAGAGGATATGGTGGTTACGGCAATGGATGACTGTGTAGCAGGAAGTCAACAAGTCTCCGTGCTTTCGCATTATCTACACAACCAGGATACTTCACAAGAATTGGGGAGAGTCCCAGGTTCACGCAAGGTCTGTGGCTCCATGACTGAACATGACAATCAATGTTTCAAGTGGTTTATGGCCACAAAGCACAGTTTAATATAAAATTGCATACTCACCCCTTGGTTTCCTGTAAATCCCATCAGTGGTTTAGCAGTCAGGCCCTGCAAAAAAAGAAACAAGACAAAATAATCATTAATCAGAAATGAAATTCAAAACTAAAATGGCACTCGCATCGAATTTTACTAGTGTATTTTAATTTATTTAAATTATGAATATATATACACACACACACGTAACATAAAAATGTTTTATATAATATAATTAAAATAAATACACACATATACACACACATGCACACTACGGGGCCGTTGAATGCTTGAATCTGATTGGCTGATGAGCGTTCCGAGGTGTGCAATTATTTTCAGGGAAACGCACAGGGAAAATGTAGTTCCAGGCAGCTTTCTTGACCGCATTACAGTTCCATATCATTTCGCATAGTTAACTGTAATAACGGAAATTAGCATACAGTACCTATACAGCACACAGGAATTACTGCAATCACACGTGCTCACACACGCACACTACGGTCACGCAGTTTGCACAAAAAGGTGTTGTCAGCGCTGCCCTGATGATTTCTTCACTTAGCCTATATAGTGTAGCAACTTAAAAGGCTACACATGACATTTCTCACTAGCGAGGTAATAACAAAGCTGTTTAGAGATGCTGATGCAGAACACTGTTGAGAGACGTACAGAGGTAGCCTAATTCACACAAGCGCTCTCTCTCTCTTTTTCTCTGTGTGTGTGTGTCTGTCTTTCTCTCTCTCTCTCTCTTTCTTTCTCTGTCTCTCTCGCTCTCTTTCTATTAACTTCATTAATAACTGCATTAGAATGTTATCAATGGTTCAAGCCTCCATTACCAGCTTTAAAATTATGTTTTGGAACTAGCAAAAGCATTGGATGAGATGCGAAATAAATAATCCTACTCACAATAGTGATTTAAGTACAAAAACCGGACGAATACCTTTATATATATATAATCTGATCAATGTCTTAAGGTGTGGTAACAGTAGTATAAGCAGAATAATTGACTCCGGGCCGTTGAATTTTCCCATCGTCACTTAGTCCTTACATAATGTAATTACAATATACTGTTGATAACATTAAGAATATTTTATTACATTTGCGTGTCTTACAATATTACTGTATATTTTGCTAAAATTTTAGATATTAGTATCTTACATGACAGTACCATCAATTGAAGTGCAAAAATATTTTATACATTTATTTGTCATTAAACTTAATGAACCCAACCTTAATATAATTAAATTACAGTATATCAAATATACACTGATTTAATTTTTTTAAAATGACTAATAGTCTCATAACCTAAAGTTTTGTAATAGTTGAGATATATATATATATATATCTACACACACACACACACACAATTGTTACCACACAATATACATATAATATAGATATATATATATATATAACAGCTAAAGGACATCAAGTTTTGGTTTTGAACAGGAAGATGAAACGAGGAATCATAACCAGATTTATGTTTTATGCATTTCAAGTTAACAAGCATTGGGATTTCCATTAAAGCAGTTTCAATTTACAAGCAGCTCTCAGATACTTCAAGAAGGGATAAAACACCAATAAATACATGAAGACTGTTTGATCAACACTAGAAAAGCAGCAGAAACCTCTACGAAGTGCTGCATAACACACCCCCAAAACCACGTCTGGTGTTTCAGATGTCAAATACAGGTTGTATTTCAAATAGTGCAATAAGAGGACGCTTTACAAGTAATTCCCCACTTGAGCCATGTGTTCTGTTTCCCAATATAAAGAGCTTTAGATCAGGCGAGAGCAGCTTCAGCAGGAACTCAAAAGAATGGGGCATGTGCCAAGAGAAAAAAAAAATATTTCACAATGAAATCAACAAATCAGACAGACCCTTGGCACTCAGTAAAGGCTAGTCGTCTATGACATTTATATAGTGTGTTCTGGAATAATTAAGAACGGGAGTGAACCACGTCGGCTACATGCCCTTGAGTAGCGCAGACTACTTGAATATGAAAGGTTCAACACCGGTCATCATCTAAAGCAATCATGCCACCTATGACCCACTTCATACTAAATAACGCATTTCTTACAGACAAGTACTCATTGACATCGAAGTAAATTCAGTAAACATGCTAGGTGCATCTCGGGCTGACGGATCAATCTGTGAGCGAGCTGCTTATTATATTAATGTTGTGGCGGAAAAGGCTGATTGCTCTGCTCCATTCAATCAGCCAATCAAACAGCAGCATCTCAGACAAGGAGCTTTGGCTCTAATTAGCAAGTCAGATGAGCTGGAAACCATCTGGCTGGATGATTCAGACTGAATAAAAAAATAAATAAAATAAACCCAGATACAAGAGTCTTATGGTGCTTTTCCACTGCGTGGTACGGACTCGGCTCGGTTTGCGTTTCCACTGCAGTTCAGTACCGCTTTAGAGTGGGTGGGATTATTCACATGTCGTTATAGTTGCGCCGCCTCTATTGCTCTCGCTGGATCCGCTCCTCAGCGATCAACGAGAGGAACGTCTGTTTCTTCCTCAACAGACAACGAAAGAGCCACTTTTTGGTTGTTAAAAAAGGTGCGCTTGTTCTAAACAGTTGCAGTCGATCCTTCGCTGGCTGTGCTGATTTAAATCTAGCGGTTCTGAAGTGTTTGTGTCGCAAGTTCAGTGACGCAGGTAGTAACAATTCGCTCCGGCCAATCCGTGATCAGCAGAGTTTACACGTCACGTTCTGGTACTAAAAAAAAAAGTACCAGGTACCAGGTACTGTACCCAGTGGAAAACCCCCCAAAAGTGAACCGTACCGTGCCGTACCATGCAGTGGAAAAGCGCCATAAGAAGATCTGGTCTGGTTACCAGCACCAGTCAGAGGACTCGTTTTTTTTTTGGAAGGAAGCATTTCTCAAATATACAGATAATGACGTTGGGGAGGGAAACTGTAAAGAAAAGCGGAAGACTGTACCAGCAGGGAGGACTGGAGGTGCTTTGGAACAACAGTATAGATTAAGAAGTCATGATCAGGCCGCCAAACAGATCCCACCTGTTTTTCATGTTTAGTTGGGTTTGCTAAGACTAGCATTGCATGGGATGGGTTTCGTTAAAGGGGTCATATGATGCTTGGGTTTGTAAGACTAGCAAAAATTGCATTGGATGGGTTTCGTTAAAGGGGTCATATGATGCTTCTAAAAAGACATTATTTTGTGTATTTGGTGTAATGAAATGTGTTTATGCGGTTTAAGGTTCAAAAAACACATTTCCACATACTGTACATTGTTTCTCCTCTATGCCCCGCCTTTCTGAAACACGTAGATTTTTACAAAGCTCATCGGTCTGAAAAGCAAGGTGTGCTGTGATTGGCCAGCTATCTAGTGTGTTATGATTGGCTGAATACCTCAAGCGTGTGACGGAAATGTTACACCCTATTGTGATGATGCCCTGTCAGGCCGGAGCATGATTCAAAACTAAAACCCATTATAACTACTTGCTCCAGTGGTGACATAATTATGGATAATGACTTATACCGTGTTTTTACGCGTTGCATCGTGCCACGTAAACATAAAACTATGTCTGCATTTGTGATCGGAGAATGACAAACAACAAGCCCTACTTCTACACTGCCCAAAAAAACTCGCCTTTAAATAGATATTTAAAAAAAAAAAAAAAAAAAAAAAAAAAAAACAAAAAACTTACACTATGCGAGTCAGAACAGCTGTCATTGTAGTCTACTCTACCATGATCAGTAAACAGTGCTCCATAAAATGTGCTGCACACATCTAGGGGTGTAACGATATATCGCGATGCAAAAATGTTACGATATGTATCGTAGAGTGGTGGCGATACTTTTACGATATGACGGCAGTCTAATCCTATTGGTTGAGCTGCCGACGTGACCTACTCTGCAACAGCGTCGCGTGTGCTTTCCTCGCAGTTGCAGAAATCGCTTAAACTGAACATTAGTCGGGCAACATTAGTTTGGCTGAAACTGAAATTGAAGATGCCCCGTCTTCTTATAAGTCCGACGTCTGGCAGCATTTTGGTTTTCCAGTCACACGACAGGACGACGGTAAAAAAATTACAGACAAAACACAAACTGTTTGTAAACACTGTAAAACAAGGCTGCCATACACAACGTCAAACACTTCGAATATGATGTGCCATTTAAAACGGCATCACAACAAACTCCTGCCACAAAAAGGGTGAAAGAAGGCCAAACATCTATACAACGCAGTTTTGCTGCAACATGGTCTCAGTCAAGTGTGAAAGCTCAAGAAATAACCAGATGCATCGGCGTTTTTATTGCAAAAGACATGAGACCATTTTCTGTGGTCGAGAATGTTGGATTTCGCGAATTGGTTAGCGTAATGGAGGCCAGATACTCCGTCACGCCCGCACTTCAGTCAAGAGGTAGTTCCAGCCCTGTACTGCGAAGCTAAAGCAAAGGTGGTCGATGGTCTGAAAAAATCAGAGAATGTGGCAATAACGACTGACAGGTGGACTTCGCGGGCTTGTCAGAGCTATATTACAGTCACGGCGCATGTTATTACCACAGAGTGGGAAATTAAAAGTTTCGTGCTTCAGACTCGCCCGCTTTGAGTCACACACTGGAACTAACATAGCCGGAGTTTTAAAAGCGGCTATACAAGAGTGGGAGCTTGAAAGGGCTCCTCATAGTATTGTTAGTGACAACGCACGCAACATGGAGGTGGCAGTGAGAGAAGCCGGGTTGTCACCGCATATTAAGTGTTTCGCGCACACATTGAATCTTGCATCGCAAGCAGGTTTAAATGTTTCTTGCGTCAGTCGCTTGCTTGGTCGCGTGAGAAAAGTCGTGGCTTTTTTTCACTGCAGTGCAACAGCTGTGCTCGCGGAAAAGCAAAAGATGCTTGAGATCGCATCACATAAGCGTATCATTGGATGTGGTAACACGATGGAACTGCTTCCATTTTCAATTTGTTCAAAATATCCGTGATGTATATCGTATCGTGAACCCAGTATCGAGATACGTACCGTATCGTGACCTGAGCATACGGTTACCCCCCTGAAGTGTTCTGGAACATTGTTGTAATGCAACTTAAAAGGTTCCATGGCATGAAAATTTCACTTTGAGGTTTTTTTAACATTAATAGGAGTTCCCCTAGCCTGCCTACGGTCCCCCAGTGGCTAGAAATGGCGATGGGTGTAAACCGAGCCCTGGGTATCCTGCTTCGCCTTTGAGAAAATGAAAGCTCAGATGGCCCAATCTGGAATCTTCCCTTTATGTCGTCATACGGGGAAAGTTTACCTCCCCTTTCTCTGCTTTGCCCGCCCATGAGAATTTGGCCCACCCATGAGAAAATGAGCTACTACCGTGCAAGGCGAGCGCAATATTTTTTTTTCCTTGAGAGACATCATGGCTTGCAAACGAGGGAAGCATGGCAGTTGCCCCGCCTCTCTCCTCCTCATTAGCATTTAAAGCTACAGACACAGAAATGGCACATCCTAAGGAAAGCTCATTGTGGGACTGGCTCGTAGTGGCTGAAATTCTGCACCAAGGCTGATTTTCGGGAAAGAGACTTCAGATACAGTAATAGGGACCACTTAGGCCTATATAAAATCATCTAAAAAGCAGCATGTCATGGGACCTTTAACACGGATTTCGAGCCGTGTCCTCTTTTGGAAGGCCAACAAGTAGTTTCGCTTTCACAACAAACACAGCGTCACACACGGCGGCCTAAAGTGAGCAGAGGCCGGTGGGCTAGAGTGAGCGGAGGCCAGCGGACTTGAGAACGCGTTGCGGCCGATTCGACGAAGGAGGGCTTGTGGCAACCACATGTGACCCCGGGCTGGACTCTGCTTCGTTCATGGTGAAAGCCGATCCGGGGATCCACAGCGCAAAGTTGTTGTATTTCCCTCAGCAACCAGCACGGATCAGCTCGAGGCATGACGAAGCGGATATCGTCCTCTGTTGGAAGGTCAAACAAAGTGGTTTCGCTTTCACAACAAAACACACGCCTTCACGACATGGTGGCGTCAACAACAATACTACAGCGAGAAAACAGGACGCTGCCTTTGCGTGAACATTTGGGTTGCTCATGCAAATCTTCCCAGATAGTGACTTAGACATGTGGGGGCGTGTTAGAACAAACCGTTTTAGGAAGGCGTGGCTGACTCTTAACTTTTATAAATCTCTTTGGTTTTGAGACTTAGTCTTTGCAACTTCACGAGCTTCTTTATGCAACCCAAGAGCTTGTAATACTCCAAAGAGAAAGGAAAAACTGAAAAATCGCATCATATGACCCCTTTGAGGTTTTAAGAGTATTACTACTCTTATAGATACTGCTTATCGATCTGGTACTTTAACTGTAGGGGGGGGGGGGGTGTAATGGTACACAAACATGACGGTTTGGTACGCACCTCAGTTTTGATGGCACGGTTTGTTACGGTTTCGGTACAGCAGGGGGGAAAACATAAAATTGCTTTTTTTTTTATTAAACAGTGGTTTACTGAACAAATTGCTCCTTTAAATCAACTCTGGTATAATTACTTTTCTTAATGATAAAAATCTACCTCGGCTTATGCTCTAAACTAATGTAGTGAGCCCTTTTACATTAGGCCTACTATAAGGTTACAGTTAACAGAGCCCGAACAAATTTAATTACCATTTATTTATACATATAAACTCAACTTAAAAAAAAAAAAAATAAAAGAAAAAAAAAAAAGAAACATGTAAGTGCACAGTTTTTAAATTGACTTCTAAATTATAAAAACTCTATTTGTTGAAATATATTCATTTACACAGTGACTCTCATAACTCGTTTCATAATAGATTTATTTAAACATTAAATTAAGACATCACTAACAGGTAAAGTAAAATATGAGTAGTTATATAGTCTAATATTTCGCGAAATGTCATGGAATTTGTCGAAGTTTGGATGAATTAATCAAAAGTAGGTCATTACACTTAAATCGCGATATGGACTAGTATCTGCAAATATTAAGCCACAAAAAGACTATTTAAATATGAATCCTGCATGATCTGCGTCGGTTTGAATGAAAGGTGCAGATGCGTGTTTTCGTTTATTACACGCATACTGAAGCGCGTCTGACGTCACAGGGGGTGGGGGGGGGGGGGGGGGGGGGGGGGGGGGGGGGGGGGGGGGGGGGGGGGGGGGGGGGTGGGGGGGTGGAGTTCACGCTTCCGCCTCACTACTGAGGACAGAATACATGACATCTCCCAAATGCCTGAGATTCACTTCATGAGCTTTTACCACTTCATGTGAGTAAAACTAAGTTAGCGTCATATTGGCTCACAGAAATTTAAAGGTATTCAACACAACCCGTAAAAATGAAAGTTCGTTTTACTTGAAGACATTGTGTCAAATAGATTACTATTGTTCAGTAAACGACGTAATTCGACTACTACAATTATTACAGCTTTTATTAGGTCATCGGATGCTCATTTTGTACAAGTTGATATGATTCTTTAGGGTCTTAATGAAAAGTCTGTACCATTGAGAATTCACCAAACTATGGTAGTGTAAAAACACCTTTTTTTTTTTACCCTGTCAAAAACAGCTCTTTTCAGATCAAGCTGCTTCTGTAGCATTTTCCTTTAAATGTTAATGAGCTCTGCTGACCCCGCCCTCTCTTCCGAGCTGCTCTCAGAGAGACTATTTACTTTCATTCCTCACCTAAACGTGCTAATTAGCTCATTATTAGGAAAGGTGATTTGCAAAGATTCTTTACAAAACATTATACTCATTTCTTCTGTAGATGAGGCTGGATCATGAATGAGTCGCGCGAACAGATGCATTTAGGTAGATCGGGGAGCATTCCCTTCAGAAACAAATGTAATCCACTGCGAGTTCAGCGGCTCATATGTCGGGAGTAAATGACGACTGCTGTTTTCATTATTACATCCAACAACAGAACACATCAATCGCTTAGTTAGTAGTCATTCTTGTCTACATCTGCTCTGCGGTGAAACAATGGTGGACTGATGACGTCTCACTCAGGGCAGGTCTGAGGTAAGACACCATCCAGTCTGTGCTGAAACACTACTGTCAATCAAACTAGCGTGGAGGGGCCTGTTTTTGTGATGTCACAGACAGGCATCTGAGATCGGCTCGATGAAAAGGGGAATACCTTACACTACCAACAAAAAAAAAACCACTGGTGTGGATTATCATTATAGGTTGTTGGTTACACCACTGGCCAACACACAGTTCAGTTCAACAACTTGTAAAAGTGCATGTAGCATCTAGGACCCTTTAAGAATCTCGCACATATTTTGCCTGTTTTAAGTTTATATTAAAGTCAAAAAATTATTTTTTATTAATAAAAGAAATTCTATTACTTACATGTTTAAGCCTTCATTTTGAAACCATAAATAAATCCACAACAATTTCTAAAGAACAATCATAAGGCTTAAGAAAGAAAATAAAACGTTATTCATCAAATTAGGGCTGGGCAAGACAGCAAAAAAAATTCATAAATGCCAAGTTTCATATTGTTCAGTATCGATAATCATTGATATTTTTTTTATAACCTTTTTAACATAAAGAGCAATAGAAAAATGTGTAAATTTACCATTGTATTTTTAATTACCCATTTATTGAGAACATTTTTTTTAACATCAACAATTAAATAAACTCTCATTTCTAATGTTTATAGCAGATTAATAGGTTTAAGGCCGGGACACACCAAGCCGACTTCATAGAACTAGCAGCGCCCAAAGCCGACGGTGTTGTCGCCCAGCGTCGAACCAAAAAGCTGCGCTCGAACACACCGCACAGACTACAGCCGACGGCAAACTAACATGTGCGTTCTGCACATGCGTGAGAGGAATTAACAGTCTATATCAGCAGCTATCAATAGTATATATTCGCCATTCAAAAGGAGAAAGTGAAATAAAGATATACGAGATAAATGCAGATATATACGAAACGTAAACAAAGCAGCGATTGCTTACCATTTTGAATATCAGTAATGTTGATAACTTTAATAATTTTAAGCGGCTCATGTTATGAAAACATTCGCGTATTAGAATGATTGGGAAAGATCACGTAACATTTAAACAGCCTTCTGTCAGTACCACCTTCATTTACGTGCTTGTTTTCATCACTTTCGCTTTAATTCTCAGGCACCGACTCTTTCACTAAACTGAACATCCAATCAGAGTTCTCACTCTCGCCGACGGTTCCGACGTCGATTCAACATGCCGCCGACGTGAGCCCGACGAGAGCCGACGAGTGGAACACACCAAACAAATTAGCCCGACCGTCGCTCGCCGTCGGCCCAACGTTGGCCAATGGCCGACCGTCAGCTTGGTGTGCCCCGACCTTTAAGGAAACATTTGTCTTGTCTCCTGAGGCCACAATGAGCAAAATAATAGCGCATTTAAATTGTAAACGCAAGGAAATAACGGTCTATAAAAAAAACTTGCATTGTCTAAATTAACTCAATCAAATATAATTTCGTAAATTGCATAAACAATTATGAACAAAACAGCATCATGTATTTATGCATTGTTTAATCCAAAGAGCCAAAGCACCATTCACACAGATTGCATTTAAAAACATATGAGACGCAGCGAAAAGGAATAAACCTCCACAAATTCATGACGTGTTTTCTAAAAGTTTAAACTGTTTTAACTTTGCATGGCTTTCTATACATCTCTTTTGTGACGCGAGTGCAGCAGTCATATTTGTGAGTCTAAAAAATTCGCTGAATATGCGTTCTGTGTGAAAGGCTTGGTTTTGGTTTTAACCTAATTAAGATCTTCTCCGCATTGAGCTTTTATATTTCTCTAATATTTTGAACGCATAACACAGCAGCGGCGCGTCTCGTGGGCTAGACTAACAAAATATATTATTTTAAATTTAATTTATTTAATAAATTATTTTAAAGTGCACCAACGTCGCTTACATTATTTCCGCATCTCGCGCGCCACTGATGACGCACACCTAACATTCAAATGCAAATGTTTATTTTAAATTCGACTAATATTCATTCTTTATTCACAATCTCCTCATCACAGGCAGGCACAGCACTCATTTCAGCATGTGTTTGTGTGTGCTGTCTGCGTCACTCATAGTACGTGCCTATATCGTGCGCCATATCGAACATTTTTTCTATCGTTATCAAAGGTGGTGTACCGTCGATAAATATGGATACAGTTTTAACACCCAGGCCTAATTCAAATAATTAGACATGCTAAAGCCCAGAAATTGGTAATCAAACGTAAGCGGAGAAAAAAATAGAACATTTCATAGGGACCTAAACATGTAATTTGGTGGGATGCACCGATACCGTATCGGGCCCGATACTGTTTCCTGTACTTGTACTCGTTAAAATGTCCCGATACCACACAGCATGTGATAAGCGCCATATTCAAACAAAGAAACACCGACAACAGAAAGCGAGCGAGAGATGGAGAGGAGCAGCGCTAAAATAAAACCCCGCCAGCTATTCAATGTTCCGTTTCAGTTGGAAATACGTCACTGTACTGAAGTAGGTAGCAACTTCTGGTTCACGCAGTCTTTATGGGGTTAAGTGCCAATGAATTTGCTTCTCTGGCGATAATAAACCTCAGTCTACAACAGTAGTTGATCTTAAAGACTGATTGGACTATTGAAAAACAGTTCGTGCAAGAGGTCAACAACTGACCCTTCGCCAAGACATGCTGTGTTCAAAATATCGATACGACGATGTATCGTCAGAGATTTGACGATACGAGTACGAGATACAGCTGGCCCTGTATCGATATTGTGGCACGTGTGCAGCAGTGGACCGCGCTTAATTTGTTAAAAATTAAAAACGTTTAAAATTGAGTAGAAAGTGCGAGGTTTCTAAAAAAGAATGAATAGAGCATATATAGTCTACAACAAGGTTTAATCTGGCCGCAGAGGAACACAACGGGGTTGCCTGATATAAAGAGACGTAATCCCCGAAACCGAGCTTTACACTTGCGCAACACGGAAATATCTGCTAAATGTGCTACTAATCTTTGTCAACCTGGCAATCCTGTGCACACGCGCTCTCTCTCCACTGAGGATAAACGCGCTTGCTTTCTGAAAACAACGGTTAGCTTGCAGTTTAGCGATCTCAACTTCAATATTCTATTCTCAGAAAAGTGATTCATCAACTGTTCATTTACGACCAGAAGAGAGCTGTGTATGTGTGAATACTAGCCCCCCGCAAAACAGCACCCCCCCGCCCCCAAAAAAAAAAAAAAAAAAAAAAAAAACCCACGCCGCCGCACACCAAAAAAAAAGAACCCCACCCCCCAGCCCCCCGGCAACCACAGTTTTGCCGCGTTTCTCTATTAACAGTAAAGCTGTGGCTTTAATTCCTTTAGAAACAATGCTACCAGCTCCTTGTTGAGAAAGATAATGTAGCTCTTGAGCGATTAAGCTATTTTATTGATAAAATTGCGGGGCAGTGCTAAAGTTTGTTCCTGAATGTCTGAGTTTGGCCGCTACGTGATCTGTGTGTGTGACTGAACTTAACATCAAACTGCTTCTGTGACGTGCATGTTCGGCTAGAGTCGCTTTTAACTCGTGCATCTTCGGAAGCGGAGCTACGCAGAAAGTTACAAAAAAATGTCATGCACTCCGCCATGCGAAACAACGTCATGCGCACTCAGTGAATTTCCACCAACACCGCGATTACGTCATATTTGCCGGCGCACCTGCTGACGCTCGAGTATAAATCAGCCTTGAGCGTGTGTGTGTTAGATACAGTGAAGACAGCGTGTTGGTTTAGAACTCTTCTAATTTATTTTTTTTTATTGTAGAGAGTGTGTTAATTTGTGCAATGATAACCTACCAGCAATGTAAATGCTTTTTAAAATATATTAGAATGAGTACATTACAATATAAATTTATTAGAACGAGTACATTATTTATGGGCTTAAAAACAAGATGCAAACAATCAGAATATTGTACCTGGTGGGGAGTGCACAATGTAAACATGAAACATATGCCATTACCTATATTGTACTGTGGTACAGCTATGCAGTTAATGCAGATGTCAACTGCCTGCTCTGCCAATAGTTAGAAATGGCACTATAGTAAGCATTGTTTAATAAACAGCTGTTTTACTAAACTGTTCTGAGGTGAAATTCAATGCAGTCCCGTATTGTGATATGTATCGTATCGTGGCCTCTGTATCGTGATACGGATCGTATCTTTGCTGGTGATACACAGCCCTAGCAAAGACCCACCCCCCCCTTAATTACTGTTGCTACGCACGACAAGCCATGGTGCTCACGCCACACAACATGTTCTCATGCACTGAAAAATACAATTGCGGAAACTGACAACAAAATTCCTATATGTTCGCCATTGCAATCTACTTGTATATACACTATCTACTGTATAAATACATTGTATGTTTCAGGCTTTCCCATCATCTAAAAAGGTCATCTTAAATCAGATCATGAACATTTAAATGTATATTATCAGCATCTATTCAATTTAGCCTAAGATTTTCACCCTTTTATCCCAGCGAGAACATTCACAAATAAACATGATTTGGGTTAACAGGAATCACATGGCAGGTAGTGCAAAAAAAAATACAGATGCTTCAGAAAAGCATTTGGATGGTCACGATCTCATCCCATCCATGCTTAAATTGCGAGACTACAGTAGCATGTTATCATGGTTAATTTCAAATTGTACAGATGCAGTGATGCACTGTGTTTGGTCCATGGGGTTGTGGCTCACATCAGGAAATGAATAAATCATCCTTTTGATACCATTTGTGACTGCGATAGGCACACATAATGGAGACTAGGGTTGGGCCGATAGACGACGCCATCGTCCATGGCTGACAAACATCACGTGTAAGGTTTAAGGTTAGTTCACCCAAAAATTAGCCCATAAATTACTCACCCTCAAGTCATCCTAGGTATATGACTTTCTTCTTTCAGACGAATCCAGTCGGACTTATTAAAAATTGTCTTTGACCTTTCAAGCAGTTTCATGGCACTGCATGCATCAGTCCAAAAGCACTTTACTAAAATGCGCCCATCCATTTAATAAATAAAAAAATAAAAGTCTCGCACGGCTCCGGGGGTTGAACAAAGGCCTTCTGTAGCGAATCGATGCGTTTTTGTAAGAAAAATATCCATATTCAAAACAATCACTTTATTGTAGCTTGCGCTCACTGTTGTACACTGGAAGCAGTTCCGGGCGGATGACGTATGGAGGTTCGGCTTTTAAGCGGACATCGTGATTCCTTCCTCCCAACCCCCTCTCCTGCAATCCGGCGCATCCCAGTTCAGTGTTCGGAAAGGAAATGAAGTGTACTACGGAAACCCTAAAGGGAATAAATAGCCTACGAGATGGAAGGATAAAAAAAAAAAAGTCATACTTTACTAAACTTTACTAATAACTTTAACTTTACTTTACTAATACCTCTCAATTAAAAAAAAAAAAAAAAAAAAAAAAAAAAAAAAAAAAAAAAAAAAAGAAAAAAAAAAAAAAAAAGAAAAAAAAAAAAAAAAATAATCTTGGGTAATAGGCGACTGTATATAAATTGCAGACATCAGGGAGCCGCTATTGAAACCGTTTTCGAATGCACGCTCTCATTTTACTTTCACTTTTGAGATTCGCGATCACAAGAACTCTATATTATGGAGTGGCAGTACTTTACCCACATCGACAAGCTTATTGTTTGTCATTGGTGCTCTGATCTGCAAATCATTGCCATCGTCCTATCAGACATTTCTCCTTACTCTGTTTATGTGGTAAGTGAAATCTTATGTTCTGTAATGTAACAGGCTACCGCTAGCAAGTGGCTAACCTTTTAGTGGCTCCGTAGAACGTGTTATTTGTTTCACACTTCGGGCACGCCCCCCGACGTCATCGTCCATCACGATGTTTCACTGTAGACATCGTCCAATGCCAATTTGGTACACATCGCCAAACCCTAATGGAGATATTACACTGCAGGCACAGGCTGTGTACATCAAAATCCAATGCTAAGGTAATTACTGGCATCGGTACATTCAGAGAAGACATGAGACAGGAAATATTAGAATTATGTATATTCTGTACACACAATTGTATGTTTATAATACATCAATTTAGGTTCAATTTATAGACTTCAATTTAGATATGAACTGCAACAGAGGATAATTAGGTCTGGTTGTGAAGGTTGAACGATTTATTACTTCAGAGCTCAACAATAAAGATGATGGCCTGGAGCCAGTGTGCATGTACTTCAGGTCAGTTGATGGCACAGCCAAAAATATGGCTGCTACTAGGGGTGTAACGGTTCAAATGACTAAATGAAAAAGAAAAAAAAAAGCTATTTAAATTTTTCCCTTTCTCTTTTGCGTGTTACAAGCTCTTGGTGCATAAAGAAATCTGTAAAGTTGCAAAGACTAAAGTTTAAAATCCAAGAGATATTCTTTATAAAAAGTTAAGAGTCAACCACGCCTACCTAAAATGGCTCTTTCTAACACGCCCCCACATGTCTATGTTACTGTGTGTGAAGATTTGCATAATGCCGGCCAAATGTTTACGAAAAGAAAGAAGGCGTAACTTTTGATTCTCGCTGTAGTCTTGTTGCTGCCGCCGCCACACCATGTGGTGGGATGCCGCTGTGTGCCTTCCATTTTGCCTTCCAAAAGAGGACACAACTAGAAATCAGTGGTTAAGTTGTATTTACAACACTGTTCCAGAACAGTTTAACTCAAATATTCAGATGTGTGCAGCATATTTTATGGAGGACCGTTTCCTGATCCTTGGAGAGTAGACTACAATGCCGGCTGTCTGTTTCTATAAATGGGCAGTTCCACTTTGCAACGGACATCATGCTGTTCGGACTCACAGTCTGTAAGTACGTTTTTCATATTTAAAGAATTTGCCACTGACTATCAAACGAGAGTTTTGAGCATGTAGAGTAGCGCTTGTTGTTTGTCATTTCTCCGATCACAAATGCAGACATGTTTTATGTTTACGCGGCGCGATGCAGCGCAATGCGTAAAAAGTCAGTATGAGTCATTATAATCCGTAATTTTGTCCCCCCTGGATGCAACAAATGCCTAATTTAGAATGGGTTTTAATGTTTTTGTCTCGTCGCTCCGGGACATGGCATCAACAGTATGGTAAGGGGCGTAATATTTCTGTTACACGCTTGAGGTATTCAGCCAATCACACCGCACAGGATAGCCGGCCAATCAGAGCACACCTCGCTTTTCAGACCGATTAGCTTTGTAAAAATTAAACACGTTTCAGAAAGGCGGGGCATAGAGAAGAAACAATAATGTACATTATATGAAAAATAATGTGTTTTTTAACCTTAAACCGCCTAACACGTCATTACATCAAATACACAAAATAATTTTCTTTTTTAGCAACGTCATATGACCCCTTTAATTGTCAAATAAAAAAAGAAAAAGGAAAAATAATCCAACTACAAGCAACAGCACAAATAAATAAACAATGAAAAAATAATAAGAGCTTTTTCAGGTTTTTTTTTTTTTTAGGTAGTCTAACAGGTTTTAGTAGAGCCCGACCGATATATCGTTTTGCCGATATTATCGGCCGATATGAGCCTGTCGCCGATATATCGGTATCGGCGAATATGCCGCCGATAAGAATTTTTTTTCCCAGAACATAATGCAAATAAAATGCTTGAAATGGTGTAATTACTTAGTTTGTCCAGCAGAGCACACGCTATTGTTTGCTACTGGCGACTTGGATGAAACGCTTTTGAAGCTTAAGTCTATGGAGAACCATTTAAATTTTGAACGGCCATATCTCCGTAACGGGGCGGCGAATCCGCACCAATTCGGGGGATCTCTTCAGCTCAAGGAACCCTCTCGAACGCGAATCGAGTGTACATCTCGAGGCCCTCTTTTGAATGAGACTACCCCCGCATGGATAGCCCCCGGGGTTCGGGAGTTACGGGTGGTAAAATTCGCGGTCCGGAACCGACCGAATAAGCAATTCCTGGGGGCTACTGATGCGCGGAGGGTGGCGTTCGAGAGGTCTCCTCGAGCTGAAGGGATACCCCGAATTTGGTGCAGATTCGCCGCCGAGTTCGCGAGGTAGTGACACCAACCAACACTTTCACTTCAGTAAGGAGGTATCTTGTTCAGGCAGCATTCACGCATTGTCTTATTCGACCGTAAGTGCCCTGCGAAGTGTACTTCACATGATATTCCGCCATGATTTTAGTTCCAAGGGAACGTACACGTTACACTCAAAAGGCATTAAAGTGCACGAGACATTAATTTATATTGTATTTATTTACAGAGGTAGGGGAGAGCGGGGCACAAAGTAACACTTTTTGACTTTCTCAGTTTGTGTAAATCCACATGGGGTTCAGAATATATATTTATTTTTTTATCCACAGTAATTTTACACTTGTCTAGTACAAATATGTCGCTTTGTTTCATAATTAGTGTATATGTTTTTTTTTATTTACCCTAAAAAAATGGAAGTGAAATGTGACAAAATGCCCCGTAGGTGGAGCACATTGTAACATCTGAGGGGCACATTGAAACTTGACCATATGACAGCTTAAAATATTATCTGATCTAATAAAAAAAAATACCAATTTTGATGTTCAATTGATTGGAAGAATGTGTTAGTATGGCTGTGTTCGGAATGGAATACTAGCGTACTATATGCTGCACTGTATACACTACTATACACTTAAAAATAAAGGAGGTTTTCCAGGAAGGAAGGAAGAACCATTTTGGGTTCCCCAAAAAAACCTTTCACTTAAATCACACTCTTAAAGTCTTGAAGAACTTTAAAAATCCTGAACCTTTTCATTGCACATATATTATTCAAATGTTTCTTCACCCTAAGACACTAATGGTTTCTTTCAGAACGGGGGGGGGGGAGGAGAAAGGTTCTTTGGGGAACTAAAAATGGTTCTTCTACGGCATCACTGTATAAATCTTTATTAAGCATTTTTAGTGTGAAGAACATTTTCCTAATCTAAAAATCCTTTTCTGCAATGGAATGTGTCCATGGATGTTAAAGGTTCTTCATGGAACCAAAGATTGAAACAAATAATCTTTTTCTGCAAGAGTGTGTATATACAGTACTGCCTACTATTCTTTAAAAAGTAGTTCGTAAAAACTATGCATTACTATATATACTGTAGCAAATCTCAACTGCTTGATTGTTTATATCATCACAAAATGTAACTATATTATTGCCCAGCTCTAATCTGTTAAATGCAACTAGTGCATGAAGATATTAAGATATTATAAAGATTAGCATCATAATTTTCTGTAAAGCTGCTTTGAGATGATGTGTATTGTGAAAAGCACTATCCAAATAAAACTGACTTCAATTGACAAATTTAAACAGTAATATGTTACATTAAAGCCACATGACCTCATTATTTTTGGTGTCCAATTATCATTTCCAAAATGAAACAATTTTGCCCTTTTTTAAATTTAATTTAGTGTAAAACTGTCTTATCTTCTAGCAGTCGGATCAAATAATGAGTGAAATGGGATGTTAAAAACATGGCTGTAATTACTTCCAGTCGTATGACCACACTTAAAATGGAAGGTCAAGTTGAAAGTTGAGTACATTGCATTGTGGGATACAGTAGTGCATACTGCACATTTTTGCATATAGCAGGTCATCTGGCTATTTCATGCCCAGGAAAATTCTCATAACATGCGCAGTGTACACTATAGTAGTATGCTATCCCGAATACAGCCGATGTAAACGCTTCCCTCCGCTCTCCTGTGGAACTAATCGTCATCCTTGTTATCCTTCTTACAGTAAACCTTTGGACTATGTTTCAAGCGGCTCAGAAACTGGGAGGATACGAGGTGGTGAGTGTTTACACGATTTGTTTGAAATCCAGTGCCGTTGGCAGCACGCTTTTTCCTTTGGCTCTGAAAGATTCCTGAAAAACAAGAGTTTCGTTTTTTTTTTCCCGGCCTGCCGTGTAATGTGTGTTTACTAGTCTCTGGCCTGGATGCGGAACTCTCTCAGATCCAAATTTGGCCAGATCGCTCGCAGTTGTTATAAAATCTACAAGTGGAAAACACGTGTAACCCTTTTGCGGTGGAGGAAATTGGTCGGGGCCTGTTCACTACCCATGTTTAGGCTCTTAAGGGACCATTATTGTGCAACGAGCGAAGTGCGCAATAAAGGGAATTCACTTGGCAGCTTATCTGACATCTGCTCTGCGAAAGTATGGTGAAAACATTAAAGTCCCTTCTACGCGACCAGCTATTCGATATTTTCGGCGTTCATTCATCAGCGTTGAAGCTGTTTAGATTAAGAGCAAACAGGAAGCCACTTCTTGCGTATTGATACCGCTGTCTGCCTTTCTCTGTAATTTTTATGTCCCCTGGCTGCTCACGTTGTCTTTGCCACAGAAAGCTTGGCTTTAAATGCAGCTGACATCTGTAATGAAAATCATCGTGCAGGAGGAGCCATGACGTCATTGGAAACATTTACATTGCTCAAAAAGATCAGATTAAACTCCTCTCCTGAGGTTGAACTGTACTTGACTGTGTTTTGAAACCGCAACTGTACTCCGGACCCAAAAACCTGCCGTACACAATGGCCATGTTAAAACAAACAGCAGTCAAGGGCTATTATGACTGAGGGAGTTTAGAGAAGGCAGCGGAGGCCACGGGCGATTCTGTTCTCATGCTGTCAAACCTGCAAATGCTTCATTAAACGCCGGAGGAGACAGCAGATGCCCTACTCAATGAGTCAAATTACAGACGGAAAGTAGAACACATGGTCGACGGTATTTTAATTGAAGTGTTTTTACATTTGAATCGTGATTAGGTCTCCGTGGACATCGAGTCATACTGTATTCCGCAACACTGTGAGAATATTGTACTTATTTGTGTTGTAACTAATCTGTGGTGAATACATTGGCCTGAGCGACTAAATCACACATGCATTAATTTCCCAGCACTTGATGCATGTGGTTTCCCACAGAATGCATTTTATTGAGAGAGGCAGCCGTTAGCTGCGGGAAACGGCCATTAAAAATCTTTTAACCCTCGTACGGTGAATGCACTAAAGGTCTCTCATGAATATTAATGGCTGTGTATGTGAAATATGTTAATCGAGTATGTGTTTTCTTTTTTTCGATTCGGTTAAGAGTCTGCATACATCAATACTCAATCTTATGACCTTGCGTGGGACATCATGCGCTCGGTGTCGTTTAATAAGTATAAAGCTTACGGGATCTGTTTAATATGCACCAAGTGACCCTCTTATTTTCATCATTCCACAATAAAGAAAGCCCAACATAATGTTGAATGCATGAATAGTGGAATGCTAATATCAGTGTTCATTTCATTTCTGCTTCATGCACACATCCATTACATGAACGTCCTTGTCACTCATAATAAACTCGCACTTCTCATTTCAGATCACAGCACGCAGACAGTGGAAAAGTGTATATGATGAACTGGGCGGCAACCCGGGAAGCACCAGCGCCGCCACTTGCACACGAAGACACTACGAGAGGTTGGTCTTCTCGTTTCCTCATTAGCCAGTGCTGATTTTGGAGAGAATCTGCAGATTTCTTGGAACTGATTTAAATATGGTAAATGCTGCTGAGATTAAACTTCTGTTTGGTGGCTTTTTAACCACATTTCTATTCATTTTGTTGTTGAAATATAACCATTTAAACAATGGCTATTATAACTTGCTTTCATGATGGATTTTTGCATGCACACATTAAAGGGATAGTTCACCCAAAAATTTTAATTCTGTCATTAATTACTCACCCTCGTGTTGTTCCAAACCCGTAAAAGCTTTGTTTGTTTTCGGAACACAATTTAAGATATTTTTTGAAGGAATGAGGCTCTCTGCCTCCCATACACATCAAGGGTACCTACCACGTTCAGGTCCAAATACCAAGATGATCGCGAGTCCTTGTGACATCGTGTCAACTGTAAAGTTACGAAGGCTACGAGAATACTTTTTGCGCGTCCAAGTGCACGTAGAGACGAAAAGTGAATAAAGTCGTTATTTTGTTTTCTTGGCGCAAAAAAGTATTCTGAATGGCTTTCCTGTGGTAACTGCAACATTACATTCCATTGTTTACTAACTATTTTATTGGCGTCTTTCTGCCATTAAAATATTGATTGATTGATTACATATGACACGTTTCATTAAGGTGTACTGTTTTTCTTTCCAACAACCTTCAGATGTATTTAATATTTTGTGCTATAACTAAAGTAACGAAAAGAGATCATCATTTTTTCGTTTATTGTTTGAATTTCTTAAAAAAATGACAGAATTTGAAAGCTAAGACTTTGTTTCAAATCAAAAGCAACAAAGAAAAAAGCTTATGGCGATTATTGGAAGTCAGTCATGCTACAAGTAATGTTTAAAGATTTGTTCACACAGACTAAAAGACCTCGGTTCATCAAAATGAAGATCAATTAAAAATAAGAAATTTATATTGTCAACAGGACGTGTCCCAAGCAAGTAAAGAAAATAAAATTAAAATAATACAAAAATATTGAAAATACTGAAACCACAAAATAAATGCCAGATGATTATTTAAACGTAATATATAAAAACAATTTATATTTTAAGTTATGATGGATAAATTATGTAAATTAAAATGAAATTACTTTTATTACTGCAATAAATTAAATGGATCAAATGTCTGCAAAGTGTTATATGAAACTTTGTGAAGAACTGTTTGAAATGCTGCAAGTAGGGCAGGTTTTGGCATGAGTTTGTGCTTATTCTTAATGGTTTGGAGGCAGCGGGAGACGGTGTTATTGTATTTGCTCTTAAAGCTATTCAGTTTGACCTTTAAGGTTTGTGTGACATCTCTTTCTTCCGGCTGGCTCATCGAGGGGTTTAGTGAGGCCTGGGCAGGTGGAGTTGGCAAGGATTGTGTTCCTGGCAGCGCTCCATCGTCAGACTTAGTGCTGAGTCAATAGCCACCAATAATGTATCTGTTCAGTGAATAATAGTCTGCCAAAATCTGATGTTATAACCTTGATCAAACAGACAGGGATGTGCTGATGTGTCCACTTGTGCAGCTGCTACCAAGAATAATTAATTGAATTAATTTGCCCAGCAAATGAAGCCATTCTGTACGTCGTTTGCGAGTGAAAAGCCGTTTCGGCTGCGATGACGCGCGGCATTATGCCCCAGCTCGTCTTCGGTTTCGTGCCTCGGGACGAGCTACCTTTTGTTCGGCTACAAGCTCTGCTCTTTGGAGCCCAACTCAAGTGGCTTTTCATGGGAGCTCTTTTGCAAGGCCACTGCCAAGTGCAGCCCCGGTCACAGATGGGAATGAAAATGTGAGTTTTTTTATGAGTGACCTCACTTCTGCAAAACAAGACGAACATGCCTTGATCTCGTGTGTGTGTGTGTGGTTGTGTGTTTGTGTGTGTGTGTGTTTCTCTTATTTTCTCCCTCCCGTACTCGGGTAAAACCAAGTTTTAAAAGATTTCTGTTAAGTACTTCCACCCTTTGAATGGCAGCCTACTTGAACTGACTTTGGTTGTGGAATTACTCCATCTTAGAAACCTTCTGCAGGCCCTTCTATCGTTGAAGAAAGCTTGCAAGTCATGAATGGGCATGAAGATGAACAAAGTACATCTGATCACGTGGGTGCGTGTTGTTTAAGTGCAGCCAGTCTTTTTAGAAAAACGACATCGTACCATAGTATTAAAAGATACTTACCCAGCAGTTCTACTTACACATTTAATGACTTTATTCTTTCGAATACTAGGGTGGTACACACAGTGAGATTTTGGTAAGAATCCAGCACTGGCTGCTCTTTTCCATATAGTTAAAGTGAATGGGGTTTTAGAGGTGCCACGCTCTGAAAATCGCAATAGCGTGTTGATCAAATCATGTTATCAGCTGAATATGACACAAAACAAAAATTGTGTTGACAAAAAAAAACAATTTCTTGCCTATGCCTACTATAGATTTTATTCATATTTTGAATTAGATTTTATTTTATATTTAGTTTTCATTTTAATTTCAGTAATTTTGTTATGTGCTTTTATCATTTTTATTAGTTTTCTTTTTTAAATCTTACTATTTGATTCAGTAAAGTTTATTTATTCAAGTTATAATTTTAGTGTTTCTCTGAACTATTTTATTTATTGCCATTTTTGTCATGTCATATATATTCAACAAAACTAATATTTTATTTATTATATTTTAGATAATGATAATAACCCTGATACTATTTTTTACATGACCATTGTCAGTTTATATATTTATTTTATTTGATCTATTTATTTATTTTAACTTTCATTATATGGAAAAGAGCAGCCATGATATTTTTCAAAATTAATTCTTTTTTGTTCCACTGAAGAAATAATTCATACAATTTGTAACCACATGAGGGTGCTTAAATCGACAGAATTTTTCATTCTTGTGTTCTCCAACTGCTGCTAATGATATTTGCTGTATTATCTGATTAGCTTTTGGCTACTATGTATGTTGTGGGGGGAGAGAAACAAATGTAGATTACAAATTAGGTCATAAAATATGACATCAATAACCTTGAGAGAGACTGCGGCATTCCAACTCGTCCTCCACCCCTCCCCTCTGCTTTTTTAATTATATAGGTCAGTGGCACTGATCAATCTGGCCCTAGTTATTTATTTAATCCTCCTTTTCCCAAAGAGAGATCTTTGTTCCAAAATATGTTCTGCTTGTGAATACTTCTGCAAGAACAGCATTCCGAAACCTTGTTGAGCAACTTTAGTCCTCTTGCTGCAGAGGTAAACAACTCAAAATACAACTATTAGCATAAATTGTCTGATGTGAATTTCTACTTTCCCTTTTAAAATAAATAAATAAAGCTCTACAGACTGTTTCTCACTGCACTCGCCGCTGCAGAACTAACCAATTCAGGATGCATGCGGATTTGCATAATGTTTGAATAATATTTGCAGTGCATGTACAAATATGATCTTGCAATATAAAAAAACTACTGATAGGTGCATTCATTGGCTTGGAGTGGAATGCCAACTTGCAAGTTACTGAATGGCATGCAATAAATACAGCATACTGCCTACTGTGTGAATGCATTATGTAATGACAAATGAAAAGCAGTATCATGTTGCATATTTAATATAGCAAAAGTCACCCAATTTTAATATTATTATTTGCACTATTATTAGTATGCATTTATTTATAGTAAAATTGATTAAAAATACAATTTTGGCATACTTATTCATTCCATGCATACAGAAAATGTGCATATTATGCAATAGTGAGAACAGTATGCTATTCCAAACATAGCTGTTGCATTGTGGGATTTCTAGCACAATGCGAGATCCTCGCAGTACTTGGTTATTGATTTTTGTATCCCCCACCAGAATTAATGTTTGTTCTAAATTCAAACAAGTCACGCTTCACAGAACTCATCCTTGAACCTCTAGCCAGTATGACAGATTTTAATGCAACCCCTTTAAGTGGAGTTTAATGATCTGGCTTTAAAGGAAGGCTTTTTCCCAGAGAGCATTGCATCAGCTGTTTTTGTCCCCCGAGAGATCGGAGCTTCATTTGAGACTGCAGCTGTAGTAAACAATAGCAATATGCATTTATTATCCCTCGAATCATTAGCAAGAGCACCGCATAATCCAACAATATCACTGCTGCGTGTTCTCTTGAATGTCAGACAATAAAGATTTGGGTTCTTAGAAATGCCAATCACTGATCCACATCTATTTATGATTAGCCGTTTATCTGTATTTACACCATTTGGCTGTATTTACCTAGTGGAAAGGAGCTGTGGTGTGACATTGTGGTTGTGAAAGCTGACAAAACCTAATTAAAGCCCTGATTGATCTAATTAGTTTATCATCGCAATTTGCATGTCGATTTACAGGCTCATTTGCCCTACTAAGATTCCATCGTGTTCTTGCTTTAACGAGACAAGCACGGCATTTTCAACCAGCACATTGTCAGCAAAAATATTTCTCAATGAAGAAAATGCTCTGAGGTACTTACAAAAGTGGATATTAAAAAATCAAACAGTATCACTCTTTCTATTGATTTGATACCAGAGGGCTGTCTGACTAGCTGACGGCTGCTTTTGTACTGCTTTTTTGTATTTCTGTAATTTCCAACCCCTCCCATCCCCCCCAAAAAAAATTCTACTGACTCCAAGCTTTTGAATTGTATAGTGTATAATGGTACAAAAGCTTTTTTATTTTAGATAAATGCTAATCTTTGGAGCTTTCTATTCATCAAAGACTCCTGTAAAAATGTACGCAGCATTTTAATTATTGTGATGATGTGATATATCATAATAATAAAATGGTTCGTGAACAGCAAATCGGCATAAGAATGATTTCTGAAGGTCATGTTACCTGAAGACTGGAGTCAGGATGCGGAAAAATTAGCTTTGATCAAGGAATATATTACCTTTTAAAATAGATTCAATAGCAAGCTGTTTTAAATAATACAAATATTTCACAAATATTGTTGTTTTTGCTGTATTTTGGATCAAATACATGCATGCTTGGTGAGCAGAAGATAATTCTTTTTTTAAAAAAAACATTAAAATCTTACTGTTCAAAAACGTTTGACTGGTAGTGTAATATAAATGTCATTAATGTCATTAATATTAATTTTTTTTTTATTTAACATTTTGTGTTCAGTGGCACATTAGTTTTGCTCTAATATCTGATTTGGTATTAACCAAATCATAAGATATTTGACATTTAATGTTTAGTTATTAAACAGGACTGTGGACCAATAAGATTTAACAGTGGGTGCAGCTTCCCAGTAGAAATATATAAACCAACTGACAGACATTGACAACAAAGATAATAATGTCTGCAAGAAGTTCCTCATTTAGAAGGCCCTAAAATACGTCGCTGACTTATATTAGACATTTCTGAAGGTTCGTCCAGTACTGCTGCACGCTCCGTTTCCTTGAGTATTTATAATGTGGAGTTTAAAAGCTTTTTTTAAGGCTTTTTTTTTGGAACAGCCACCATCTTTTTCCATGTACAGCTTATTTGTGCTTTATCACTTCACATTGTGCTGAGAGAATAAGTGCTGTGTTTATGTTGGGCTAAAGATTGAGCAGCGTTCGAGCTCAGGCCTCTAATTTAAAGTCTGTAAATCACTACCCAGGAATGTGGCTTTCGTTTCAGCCGCATCACAGAACGAATTCCAGCAATAAAATATTTCGCAGGGAGGATGTGTCTGTACAAACGACGTACACTACAAAAACACGGCTCTCATCGCGCATCATTTCGAGCATTTAATAATTAAAGCTGGCTTTTGAACGTTAATGGGTTTTAGCCTGAAGGGAGTTAGTGAGGTAATTTCAGGTTTAAAGGCCAGGAATGACAAAAGGCCTGTTTTTGAGTTCCTTCCCCTCTCTGTTTAACTGTGTGAATCTGGATTAGTTCAAGGGTCGACTTCTCCACAAAACCTTTCAGGCGTCCTGCGAAGCTTAGGGAACAATGTCTGTTTTTTTTCTCTCCCACACACACCTCACATTCTCTCTCCCGGTCCGCCTCTATGATTCATTTGCTGTTTGCCCCTGCGGAGAAAAGCGAAAAAAAGTGTACTTCAAATTATTTCCCCTTTTTAAAGGGGTAGGTTTGATCCCGGCTTGTACAGATGTGATTACGAACGTGCTGTTTTGAGGTCAGTTTCCTTGACCTTAACCTTTATTATGTCCAATAACAGGCCTCTGGTTGTTTGTTTAACGTTCATTTTGCATCGAAACCTGCTGATCTGCCATCTAGCCGTGTGTGTCGTTTACTGCGGCTGTGGTCAGAATTTACGGTCCGTGGCATTTCGGCAAGCGCTCATTAGGGCCACTTCTGTGGAAGTAAACTCAAGGCTCCATCAGACGGCTTGTTTAATAAGCAGTAATGTCGGATCCCGGGCACGTCTCCCCGACACCAAAGCGGTGGAATGAGATGAATGAGAAAATGAAATTGTTGATGTCAACAACCATTTGTCTTAGTTATTTCGGTATGTGGCCTGAGGGGTGCTGAGCGAGATGAGAGCGGTTCTCTGTGAGCAAGTGCACTCAAAGACAAACATGCTAAAAATAGTCTTGAAACAGTTGAGGTTGTAATGTTTTACTTCCTGTTTTGTGGGCCTCTCACAGCTGGGTATTGCGCCATCTTGTGACCAAGAAGCGGAAGTGCAGCTTGAACAGTGCTGAGTGTGTAGAAAAACTATATTAATAAAATGAGACCGCGATGTTGAAATAAATCTTTGGAAAAAATGACTCAAAAAACATATCAACATGTAAATCACAAAAAAAGGACTGTTACGATATTTTGAGGTTTGCA
>JADLZN010000346.1:0-153485 GCA_018155175.1 Sinocyclocheilus anophthalmus | reverse complement strand
AGAATAAGTACAAAAATGCATTACATTTCTGTGGTTATATTAATGTATCACTGAAGGGTACTGTTTTGAGAAAAGTTTCGATGGCAATGGCTTTTTCTTCTCCGTATAAAGCGCAACTCTGCTTGGTTTACAGCGGTAAACAAGGAAACGCCATATTGCGGTCGGTTCATAAGCAGTGTCGCCAAGTCCGGCTTTTTCTTTTGGTCCCGCAGAATTGAGAAGGGTATAACTGCAGCTGGAGATCTCCAAATGGGGCGGGGGAAAAAACAAAAAAAACCTCCACACGGGGTTGGCGCTCCAAATAGGCCGTGGCTTCCCTTCCATTGACCGACTGACATGACCACATTCACAATTTGCCCCCCCCCCAATCCACTTCATGGGCAAATTCCGCCCCACCTTGATTCTAACGATTTTAATTTGTTGTTTCCCTTTAAAGTGTTGATTTCCTACACTATGTTACAAAAAATGCTAACCCCTAAACCTATCCCACACCTGACCTTAACCAGTGAAATTGACTGCACGGCGGGATTGGCGCTGCGTGGTAAAGAAAGTTGCAGTTCAGGAGATAAACAGTTAATTAGATTATGCGTTATGAGATCGTTCCGTAACTCCCCAACCGGACCTCACCAGACAATGGCACCTTTTTAGTTACACCCAGCGTCACTATCCCCTCCTACCCTGCGAATTTCGAGCCTCGGGACGCCCCCGTTGCTTGGAACAAAGCGATAGAGATGAAAGTCTTTCCCCTGCTGGCCAGAGAGCTCCTGGGTGATTCCCTTTTACATCATGAAGCAGACTTTCAAACTCCAGTCCGAACACCACTGGCCACGAGCTTTGGGCTCTGCTCTCACGGAGAATATTTACTTATATAGCATATTTTATTTTAGATGAACTAGAAACAATGTTTAATTTATAAAGTTTTATTTTGAAATGTAAGTCAATAACAATTGGCTGGAGCCAGAGCCAATGGTGAAACTCTTCGCGCGAAGAGACCCCACCCCATTTTGGAGGTTCTGCCCACTTTTGGAGTTCACGGCCCATTTTGGAGATCTCCGGTCTGCAGTTATATCTACTTGGGGAATTGGGCTACTTTAAAGGGGTCATATGATGTTGCTAAAAATAACATTATTTTGTGTATTTGGTGTAATGAAATTTGTTTATGCGGTTTAAGGTTTAAAAAAACCATTATTTTCCACATACTGTACATTTATTGTTTCTCCTCTATGTCTCATTTGTTATGCATAGAAATTACAAACTACAAGTGCTACTCTACACTGCTCAAAACTCGCGTTTGAATCATCAGTGGCAAATGATAAATGAAAACGTACTTACGTGAGTCAGAACTGCCGGCATTTTAGTCTAACGTTACTCTCCCATGGATCAGTAAACAGTCCTCCATAAAATGTGCCGGCGATCCACAGCACTAAGTTGATGTATTCCCTCAGCGACCAGCACAGATCAGCTCTAGGCATGACGAAGCGTAGGAATGGAGTGTAGGAACGGAGTGGCCTAGCGTGAGTCAAAAACACAGCGGCCTAGCGTGAGCAGAAGCCCCGGCTTAGTGTAGCTGAGGCCGGGATAGAGTGAGCTGAGGTGGTGGGGTCGAGAACGGCGGTCCCGGCGAATGAGCGGTGAAAACGGTGAAAGCCGATCCGGCGAACCAAAGCGCGAAGTTGATGTATTTCCTCACCGACAAGCAGAGATCAGCTCTAGGCATGACGAAGCGGATGTCATCCTCTTTTGGAAGGCCAACTACGCGTTTCCGCGCTTTCACAACGAATCACAACAATGCGTCCTTCAGGACCTGGTGGCGAGCGGCAATCCCTACCTACTACAGCGAGAATAAAAGTTACGCCCTCTTTCTTTGTGTGAACATTTGGGCGACGTTATGGCACAATCTTCCCACACTAGTGGATGTAACTATGTGGTGGGTGTTCGAACGCGCCGTTTTTAATGGTAGGATGATGGTTGACCCCCTAACCTTTTACTAAAGATATCGATCTTTTTGGATTTGAGACCTTTAGTTCTTGGCAATGTTACAGATCTTCGTTTATGTCCAACCAACGAGCTTGGTAACAACTAACCAAGGAAAAATTAATCGCATCATATGACCCCTTTAACACTCAGTTTCCCGCTGGGTATGTGGTTCAGAGATTCACGCGGGTTGAACGACCTGACTTAATCAAACTCCCAATAACGTGACATATTAGATATGGTTCCCTGGAATATAAAACATTTACTGAAGAGTCCCTCCGAAAACGTGGATTTTACCCCCCAGAATGTGTTTTTAACAGGGGCCACACCTCCTCTGAAACGCGATTGAACTAGTTTTAATGTCTGTGAAAACCTGGCAACCCATTTCATAGGCGCCGACGTAATCACGTACCTGCTGTCAAGAGAGTGCGTCCTCATTCAGAACCTTCGTTTGTTTGTTTCGTGCAGGATGTTTTAATGTAGCAAATAAGTAAATAAGCACCTACAGTCACCATACTTTTTTGTTTTAAATCCTGAAATTAATCTAGATCAAATCAAAAACAACTGCCCGTGCAGATCATGATTAAAATGCAGTGGTTGCCTCTAATTTCAAATGGCTAGATATTTTTGTTTAAAGCCAGTTTGTTTGTTATAAAGCAAATAAATAAATTTGCTTAAAAATCAGTATCGGTATCAGAATCCAATTTGCTAGTTAAAAAAAAAAGAAAGAAAGAAAAGAAAATCTTGAATTCTGAATCGCTATGATCGGCGCATCACTAATTAAAATACTAAGTAAAAGGCCACAAATTTGAAGCACATTCTGGGATGTCTTTTTCTACCTGTTATCAAGGCCGAGGTCAGGAATCTTGGGCCTAAAAAGGTTGGTGACCACTGCTGTACAGCATGACAGAACATGACTGTTTTCTGTATGTCATGCTGAACTGAGCATACGTCTTTGCATTCGAAAAAGCTGAAGGCAATATTGAAACACTCTCTTAAAATGTCCTTACTGTCATATTTGATGTTGGAAAGTCTTTGTCTTTGGAATTTTTGTCTAAGGTAATCAGTTTGATCACTGATTCAATGCATTTTATTCATAGATTTGTTTAAACTAATTATTTCTAGCTTTTTTGATGTCCATGTTATTGCATTTCTCACTTCTTCATTAATCTAAATGACCCTAATAATAATAAAAAAGCCTCCAGTGTCGTCAGCCTGAGGAATACAACTTCTCAATTTAGGGTAAACCTTACAATTTTAAATTATGTAATCTGTCAAATTTATATGTGTTCTATGGTACTCAGGCTACCAGCTTGTGCGAATCTCAAACTAAGGAGGTCGGGATTGAGCTAGTACACTATTTATTCCTTTAAATGAATACTTTTATTCAGCAAGGACTTATTAAATTAATTTAAATTAACAGTAAAGAAATGTATAATGTTAAAACTAGATTTCTATTTTAAAAAACATTATTTTGAACTTCATTCCACCTCAAAGATTATAAAAAGATAACTTAAGGTTATCTGTAGGCACAAGATAACCTATGCTGCCTTCCTCCTCTTCAGTCGGTCCAACTTCTCGTACGTCACATCGGATGACCGAGAAATTGGGATCTCGCTTAAAGAAACCAATCTACTTCGTTTAGTGTAACTAAACGAGCCAATGCACACTGGCGTGCGATGATTGCATCCAGCTGCTGCTGATCACAGCGTGAGTAAAGTAGGCAGCAGGTGCAGCGCATATACAGCTTTTCGCTTCGGAGCCGAGCGATCACATCGTTCTGCTCCTGACTACTCTACTGAGAGAAGAAGACTGCACGAGTTCAGCACGCTCTTGGAGAGCTCTTCGTGTTGGCGGACGGCGCTTCAGCGGTGGTGGTTTCCCGTGTCGGGTGGTTTGCACACATCAGGCTGCACTACCCCTTGTTTGTGTTGCAGATGATCATCTCCTCTGTGCGCCTCAGCACGCTAAAATAGTTTTTTCCCTAAAAGAGCAATTTCGGGTGTGTCTTTCTAAAGACGACGTTGCTTGGCAAACTTGACGTTACGTTTTTGTAAAGACGATGTGGGTCTTGCTATAGACAACGTATCACCCGGGCGTTCTGGATGCGGTCGTTACCTTGCGCTGGGTGATGGTCACGATCGCTACCTCTCGTGCCTGGGCATGAAGCATGCTGAGGTGGCTTTCGTGGATGGCTCATGCTCCCATTGCGGGGGTATGTCCATCTCGGAGTTGCGGACCGGACTCTGTTTCCTGCAAGGGGGCAGAGTGCCCATGCTACTGCCTAGATCTGGTGTTCCCTCTGGTGGCAGCCGGGGGCGTCCTTTTTCTGGCGGTGGGCGGACTGGTCTTACGTTCACGGTGAGGAATTCCCCTCCGGGGAATGCGCAAGCCCGCCGTCACTTCGAAACCAGTGGAGCTCTCAAAAGGAGCAGGCTGGACCCTCCCGGGGGGTTCCACCTGTTTCTTCCGAGGCTCCCCCGACGATCGGATGTCGATTGCAACATCGGAGGGTGAGCCAGAGCTTTCTGAGAGGAAGATTCGGCTGCGCTGCTCTCCTCCGGGAACGTAGCAATGCCTGGATCGGATCCAGGAATAATGGCTATGCTTTCCCGGGCCAAAGTAGGGGTAGGGCTCGAGTGAAGACTTTCACCGTGTCCCGAGCCCTCAAGGTTGCACGATTGGTTCCCGGGGCGGTCCGTGCTGGTTCTCAGCGCCCCGCCTCGGTGCCTTTCTTCCCGGAGGTGCATGAGGAGCTCAACAGGTCGTGGACGGCACCTTTTTACTGCCGGAAACTGATTTGCTGGATCCTCCTCCCTCACCACCTCTCGATGGTGGGGCAGTCAGGAGGTTACAAGGGTCCCCCCAGTGGAGCAGTCGATTGCGATGCAATTGTGTCCTAACACCGCCTCCACCCGGCAGGGAGAACCGTGCCTCCCCTCCCAGGTCTGTAGGTACTCGACTGGCCAGCGATGCCTATACGACTGGTGGAGAAGCTGCCTCCGCCTTACACGCTACGGCGTGATTGCAAGTGCACCAGGCCAAGGCACTGAGGGACTTGCACGAGGGTGGTCACGACCTGGAAGTTCAGAGAGAACTCCGCACCGCGGCGGACCTCGCGCCACGAGCGACGAAGGTTACGGTGCGGTCTTTGGGTCTTGCGATGTCCACTATGGTGGTCCAGGAGCGGCAATTCTGGCTGTGACTGGCTGACATGCGCGAGACTGACAAGACACGATTCTTGAACGCCCCTGTGTCCCGGTCCGGCCTGTCGGCGACACGGTGGAGAACGTGCCCAGCGGTTCTCCGCTGACCAGAGCAGACTGAGGCCATCAGGTACATCCTGCCGGGGTGCAGCTGCTGCCGTCGCCGAGGGCGGCCCCCCTGCCACCGCCAAACAAGAGCAGAGCTCCTGCGGCCTCCAGCAAAGCTGTGCCGTGGAGCCGGTCGCAGGGCAGCCGCCCCGCCCGTCCAGGCCCCCGCCAAACCTGGTGGCAAGCGAGAGAGCAAGAGGCCCGGAGACGGGCGACCCAGAGGTGGAGGGACGTGCTCTTCAGGAGATGGTAAGCACACCACTCCCTCCCCCGGAGGAGGGCCGGGCGGAGAATCTTTTCATCTTTTCCACCAGTGACCTCTCGGTCGGTGGTACCCAAATTCTCGACAAAGAATAAATTCCTCTATTTCTGGGTCCCCTGAGGGGATGGGGGGTTGTGGATGATCCAGTGTCGTATCACACTCACCCTACTCTCTCGCCAGTGAGTAGCAGTGGGCGGATTGGGAGGACGAACCAACGTACTACCCACGCACCCTCTGCTCAAACTCAGGTCAGTGTTACACACACCCAGACCCCGTCTCGGGCCGGCAAAGAGACGCCCGGGCCGGGTTTATGCGTTCTTCCGCGCTGCCCCACTGCTGGTACGCCTGTAGTTCCGTTGATGCCACTTGCGCTGCGTCTGGGAGCCTGGCTAGAGCTACCGAGCCCGTCTCGATGGCTTCTTCGAACCGTCAGGTTTGGCTATGCGATTCAGTTCGCCTGGCGCCCTCCCAAATTCAGGGGCGTCCACTTTTTCGTCAGTGAAAGCAGCAGATGCCCCTGTCTTGCGTGCAGAGATCGCAGTCCTACTGGCGAAGGACGCGATAGAGCCGGTCCCTCCAGCCGATATGAGGTCGGGGTTTTACAGCCCTTACTTTATTGTACCCAAGAAAGGCGGTGGGTTGAGACCTATCTTGGACCTGCGCGTCGTGAACCGGGCCCTTCACCGGCTCCCGTTCAAGATGCTCACGCAGAAATGCACTTTCAGGTGTATCCGTCCCCAAGATTGGTTTGCAGCTATTGACCTGAAGGACACGTACTTTCATGTTCGATCCTTCCGCGCCACAGGCCATTCCTGCAGTTTGCGTTCGAGGGGCGGGCATACCAGTACAAGATCCTGCCCTTCGGGCTGTCCTTGTCGCCCCGTGTCTTCACGAAAGTTACAGAGGCAGCCCTTGTTCCCACGAGAGAGCAGAGCATTCCGAATGGGGGGGGCGCTCAACTACCTCGACGATTGGCTCATACTCGCCCAGTCTCAGGATCAGTTGTGCGAGCACAGGGACTTGGTGCTTTCACACCTCAGCCTGTTGGGCCTTCAGGTCAACTGGGAAAAGAGCAAACTCTCCCCGACGCAGAGGATCTCTTTTCTCGGTATGGAGTTGGATTCGGTCAAACAGACAGCACGCCTCAAAGAGGAACGTGCGCGGTCGGTGTTGAACTGCTTGAATTCGTTTAAGAGCAGGAGGGCGGTCCCACTGAAATTGTTTCAGAGGCTCCTGGGGCATATGGCAGCTATGGTGGCAGTCACGCCGCTGGGGCTGCTTTATATGAGACCGCTTCAGCACTGGCTTTATGGCCGAGTCCCGAGGTGGGCGTGGCAACGCGGCACCTTCCGGGTCCAGGTGACACCGGCCTGCCGCCAAACCTTCACCCCGTGGTCAGACCTTGCGTTCCTCCGGGCAGGAGTGCCCCTGGAGAAGGTCTCCAGGCATTCTGTGGTTTGCAAGCATGCGCTTCAACCACCGGCCTGGGGGCCACGACAACTGGCTTGCAGTGTCAGGGGTTGGGGACGGGGGCCCCGAGCGACGGGCACTGCACATCAACTTGACGCTCTCTGAATCTAGGTTGCCGGAAGTTACACCACGCCATTGGCCCTAAGCATCGTTGCTCAAATGGGCGTCATTACCGAGAGACAAGCAATGCTAACTGATCTGGAATCCCGCAAGACGCCAACAGCCTAGGCCTGATTGCGTACAAATACACCCCTCTGAACCAAGGTAGGTCTGTCAGGCTTAGCCCTCGGTCGCTGTACTACTATACGCAATAGATCGACACCTGCGCATGCCCACACTCCTCCCTCCTGGGTTTCAAGAAGCATCTGAAGTCGCCCTTTTTTTCGTGCTGTTCACCATTCCTGGGCCTGCCTTCAACCGGGGCATCCGACGTAGCTGATTCCCGCAGCTGTGTCGCCCAAGGAGAGAATGGCCGACGCATCGCCCAGACGGTCCAGCTGGTTTGGTGGAACGTTTCGAGCCGCACTCAGATGTAGAACCCCTGTCTTTGCCGACCATCATCGCTAGAAACCGCTACACGCCAAGTATGTTTTGGTCATGCGTCGGCCCTGAGCGCGTACCGGACGCACCTATCGGCAACGGAACGCTCTGGCACCACGCGACGGCCGCGGGGCCATATCGTGCAAGTCTTGCAGTTCTCCCCCAGTGTCTGATCTGACGTCCAGTTCCCGTGTCCTAAAGTCGGGAGGACGAAGGAGCATGTCCATGCCTGTGGCTTCCCTATTGGCCTACCTGACCTGGTTCCCGACTATGCTCCTCGGCGGTCACAGCACCTCCTACACCTGTACTCGATATCCTCTGAGAAGGACTTTCCCCTGATCGCCTACGACGTGGGCACCCATGTTGGCACGCGCACGTCCAGACCTCCTCGGTAGAACTCTCGTACCATCCCTTGAAGATCGTCGTTCATGTCGACTCCAAATCACCCGCGCGTGGGAGCGGAATCGGCTCGCGCTACGCATTGGACCCCGTAGAAAGGGTAGATTCTTTTGGAGGACGAAGCCAGACCTCCTTTGTCAGATCCTTCGCGCTTATGGGGGGCGAGACAGTTACAATAATCAACCACACACGCCTACATGACCCACCCAGCGTGCTAAAGGCCCACAAGTTCCCACTCATTTAACTGTGCAGACCCGTAAACCGCGGGAATCACTGGTGGCCGCTCTGCAAAAATACATTAATTACTCAAAACTACACCCGTGGCACGGCCACCGGTTTGAAGTCGCAGTCTTACACACATGTGCGCAGTTCGCAGATTTCGTGAACAATTTCCAAGCCAGAGTCTCATGCAAGGGAGTCTTTTGCCTTCACTTGCATTACGGCCATTAGTCGCGCCCTGCTATATCAAAATGTAGAGGCAACTGTATTCACTCGACCATGGAACGCAGACTTATTCCGGTGCAGCAACGTTCGACTCTACTCGAAGGGAATTGTGGCCACCACCCGCGGTCCACCAGGCCTACGTTGGCTCAACTTGCAAAAGGTTAAGTGCCTCCATCACTGACTTTCCCCTTTACCAAGGCAATACAGAGGTGGATGTAACCCCCTCAGGGCGCTCCGGGGTCCCGCAAGTACACCGTGTAGGAGCGCATCGACCCAGCCCTAGCCTATACGCTCTGTCGGCCGGTTCCCGGACTCTACAGACATTGGTCTACTAGAGACCTTAAGGTGCTAACGTAGACCATGCCAAATCCAAAGCTTCAGATCCCAAGTTCATGACCCAGAATTTCAAAGGCCTCTGATTGTCCATGGTACTCCCCAGTCGCAAGCATGTCCAGAGTGGATGAAAGCGACCAACTTGGATAGTGGACGTGGCCAGCACCGCTGAGCTTCCATCACGCGCATCGCAGCGCAAGAGGTGGGACGCCCACTTAGGATACCGTCCATAACTGCGCTCAGAGATGTCGAGACCTCAACACAATATACGGACGGACAGCAACTGAAGTTTCATCGCATCGAGTTTGCATGAATTCTGCTCCTCAGGCCTATCCTGGGCTTCGTCGGGCGCCTGTCCCAAGGCAATCCTGTACTGACAGATATTTGTAGGGCTGCGGGCGGGCGACCCCTAACACGTTTCAGCAAGTTCGCGACTAGATTCTACATATACCTCCTGGTTCTTCAGTGGGTGGACGCCGGTCTCTACTCCCTTGTTTCTCAACCTTCAACTGATAGTAACCTGAGACGGCCCCTGTGGTGTTCCATAGGGTCCTGCAGCTTATGGTCAAATATTCTTCCCGGGTCCTGCCTCCCGGGGTCCCCCGATTCGGGCACAGCCAGACGCTTGTGCGCGAGGCGAGGCATCCCCGGTAACATCCCAGGCCTTCACTCGTTGAATTCTCGAGAACTGGTAGAAGGCTGTGTTCCATATGTAAGACCTAAGTGGATACCATATGTGTAAAGTCCACAGTATAGCCTAAGAGCCCGTGTTCCCCGGCAGACTTCTGCCATTCCAAGATGGTTCAATCACCTCCATTCTTCCATATCCACCTAAGGGATGTCCATATGTGTATTGCTTCCGAACCCTCCTTCGAAGGTTCGAGCTTCCTAACGCCCGTTTTGGTTTTTTTTTCCTGTTCCAAGTAGAACGGGTACGTTTTATTAGTGTTATCCAGTCTTACTCATTGGTAGTGCCATTGCAGCATAGCTGGTCCTCTTGTTAAGAAGCCCTGGCCTACGCCAAAAAATAGGGCGCAGGTGGCTTCCACAGGACACTGGGAGGGGCGGTAGCTGTGGCCCTTTGGTAGGATCCCACTTTCGTCGGTCCTCCGACGTGACGTCGAGAGTGACCGACTGAAAGGGAACGGCTCGGTTACGTATGTAACCCTCGTTCCCTGAAGAGGGAACGGAGACGTCACGTCCCTTCGCCACAGCTCCTGTACCACCGCTGAGCGGGCCACCAAAACCCCGGACCGACCGTGTCACCGGCTCGGCTCCTCAGCGAAAACCTGGTATGCATTGCACCGGCTGACTTTTTATGCTCATGCTGTGATCAGCGTCAGCTGGATGCAATAATCGCATGCCAATGTGCATTGGGGCTCGTTTAGTTTACACTCGAATTAGATTGGTCCCTCTAAGCGAGATCCAAATTCGTCGGTCACCGACGTGACGTCTCCGTTCCCTCCTTCAGGGAACGAGGGTTACATACGTAACCGAGACGTTACCAACATTGATGATGATAAATGTTTCTTGAGCAGCCAAACTCAGTCCCATTAGAATAATTCCTGACACGATGCTTAAGCTCCAAATGAAGCGTAATTGCATTACGCTGAATACTATCACATCCTTTTTGACCCATCACTAAAATAAATTGAGATTGAAAATCTCTCTAAAAACATACGTGCCTAATATTTCAACAATTGCTACGTAAATAACATCACCTGGCACAATATAGCGCTACCCAGTTTCACGACACTGTGCCAGTTAATTAAATAAAATAGAATGCGACCAGCACGTGCGCGCGGAGATACGAACCACAACAGACTTTTTTTCAAAAACATAAATCATACTAACTCTAAAAATTTGAAAGGTAGTGTAGATTTTTCCCTCTATAAAAAAAAACACATATGAGTCCCTGCCTGTAATGTACAACTGAGTGAAATGTTCAGCTAGTCCAGCTGAAGTAAAATGCTGTGTTTCTCACTTTTCTGAAAGTCGAGCCTAAAGCCTCAGCTACAGTGCATTACAGCAGCTGCTAACAGAATAAGTCATCTTTCAGTTTGAGGGTCCAACAGCTCATCTCTATGAGCTTCTCCTCTTTTCTGAGGGGCATCCCGCTCTCCTTCTCTTCTTATTTCCCACTTTGAAAACAGGTCAATAAATGTCCAAAGTGACAAAGCTCACTTCCCTCTTAAGTCCTTCCATCCCCCCTTCTAGTTGTCTGGCTTTCATGACCCTGGTGCGAGCTAATGAGTCATGATAATGAAAGCCGACAGGGTGCAGAAGCGTTAGCGTACCGCTAATAAAGACTGACGGCACGGCTCCACACTCATTCCCTTCAAAACCTCTTCTCCGTTCCTACACTCAGCCTCTTATTTTCTCCATGCTGTGGGGCCGAGAGAGAAGATGCAACACCGCACTTTTGAGATGCACACTGAGGATGCGCTTGGTTAATCCGAAAGACAGGAAATGTTAGAATGAATGAATAAATGAATGAATGATGCATTTATAGCGTTGATTTCACAGATACTTTGCACAGCGGTGCATTTCTAGCACCTGGTAATCATGACAAAAGAAGTCAAAGATCTTCTAGATCAGATATATAGCTATGTTTTCACAGCTGTGGATTTGTTTGTATGGGCTCTGTTGAGGGTGTAGGGACTTTCTGTGAGAGAGGTGATTTCCTCCGCTGCTGCAGACACAATCATTGCTACACACAGAGGTCTCTCAGATGCTCAGGTTTAAAGTTGTATGCCCCTCAGTGGTACCTCATACATTCCCTTCCATTTATTTTGAGGGATTGTTTCCTAGAAATCCCATATACTGCTTTATTCAGAAATTTGTTTTCAGAGTTAGATGCAGAGATTTCTGTATCCAGTAACTGGATATTTTTTAGCTGAACAGTATATTACAGGAGTGCAGAATCCCAGATTCCATATTTTATCTTTTTTTTCCTTTCTTCTTTTCCTGGTGATTTAGACAGAACAATAGTCAGGACTTAAAAGAATAGTTCACCCAAAAATGAACATTTGCTGAAAATGCACACTCATGCCATCCAAGACGCAGATGATTGAGTTTTTTCATCAGAACAGATTTAGAAAAATGTAGCATTATTGCATCACTTGCTCAGCAATGGATTACTCTGCAGTGAATGGGTGCCGTCAGAATGAGATTCCAAACAGATGATAAAAACATCACAAAAATCCACAAGTAATCCATAGGACTCCAGTCCATCAATTAAGAAGTGTAATGAAAAGCTGCATGTTTGTAACAAATAGATTCATCATTAATGCTTATTAACTTTTAAAATCATCTTTTAAAAGGACATCATGATAAAAGAGAAAACTCTATCATGAGAAGACCTTTATCTTGAGATTTAAATCATGAGAAAGTAAGATGAATGCATAGGATTCGAAGGTCTTACAAATTACATGCATCAAAATTGTCTGGTCTTTAAAGAATTTATCTAACATTTGTGACATACACTACTGTGCAAAAGTCTTAAGCCATTAGTATTTTCACCACCACCACCACCTAAAAAAAATTAAAAATTGGTTTTAAGTCAGTTGTTTCTATCTTTTGCTGTACACTCTTAAAAATAAAGGTGCTTCAAAATGTTCTTCAAGCGATGCCATAGAAGAACCATTTTTGGTTCCACAACGAACCATTCTGTCAAAGGTTCCTTTAAAGCACCATCTCTTTATAACTTTTTGTTAGAACTTCAGATGTTAAAGGTTCTTTATGGAACCATTTAGACCAAAAGGTTCTTCTACGGCATCGTGAAGCACCTTTATTAAGAGTGTCGTGTGTCCCATAGGGAATATCAGTTTACATTTCCAAGCATTACTTTTGTCATTAATTGTAATAATCCAGTGAGATTTTTGTATGCAGAAGAAGTCTGACCACAGAAATCTAATCTCACCGTCATCTGAGATGAAAAACTGAGACAAACTAAATCCAGAAGAACTATGGCAAACTAAGATGCTTTAAACCTTCCTGCTAAGATACTTTAGTGTGAAAGTTTTAGGCATTTGTGTAAAAATGCTGTTTTATGATGCTTTCAAAAATAATGTCATAAATAGATTTTATTTATCAATTAACTTCTGTTAACTAAACCAAATCAACATTTGGTGTGACCATCCTTTGCGTTTAAAACAGCTTTTGTCCTAGGTTCACTTGCGCATAGTTTGCAGGTAACATTGCAGGAAGGTTTCTTGAAGCATCTTGAAGACGTTGCCACAGTTCTTCTGGATAATCTGTCTCAGTTTGTTCTGTTTCTTCATGTCATTCCAGACAGACTGGATGATGGTGAGATCATATCTCTGTTGTCAGACTCCTTCTGCATACAAAAATCTCACTGGATTATTACAATTAATTGCAAAAGTAATAGCTGGAAATGTAACCTGATATTTCCTACTGACACACTAAATATATTTGTTTTGTTGCTGTTGAACATATTAATTGCCTAAGACTTTTGCACAGTAGTACATGTTTAAATAAGCTTTCTGCAATTTTTAACAAATAAGGTATCTGTTGCGTTTCCTTACTTTAAAAACCTTCCAGCAAAGGATGCTAATAGGGATTAAAAGTGAAGAAAAGGAGAGAGGATAAAGTTTTCTCTGCTCCTGTGAAAACAGACTGGTGAGGATTTAGGGAGAGAAATTAGCGATTCCAAGTATAGTCCAGAGTAATTATTCATGGGTTATTGTTCATTGGGAAAGGCTGCAGATTCTGTTTTCGTTTTCACATTGCGAGAGCAGAATAAAAAACAAAAGCCAAGAACCTGCATGGTAAGCTTGGTAAGACTAAGGGCTTATTATTGTTACATTAGACATCCATGCGTTTTGATAATAGATATGGATAATAGAGCATGACGGAAAAATTGAAAACCAGTCCATCAAACTGATGGATACTGTTTTGTATAGAACTTGTCCGAATCATCAAAACCACATTATCAGTTTGAATATGAATCGAATGTAGTGACTCCAGCAAAAATCTTACTTTTTGTAGTTTGTAGTCTAACTAGCAAGTTTCTGTAAAAATGGCTTTAAATAGCTTAGTAAAATTTTTTTTCTGTGGAGTAACGTGTAGCTTAGTTAGCTTTTTTTTTAATATAGCAAGATCTACAATATAGTCTTCAGAAAATGCATGTTAATGCCAGATGTAAATGTGTAGGTTCCGTAAAAAAAGAATATATATATATATATTCCAAAAGGTCATTTCTTTTCCACCATCGAAGTTGCTTCACATTCACAGTTAATTGTGATAAAATTATTTAACTTGCAGTTATGATTTTTCAAAGATGTTTCAGTGGTTACCTTTAAATCAAAGAGCTAAACAGAGGGACTTCTGTGGCCAGCCTTGCCTTTGTTTTATATATTACTGTGTTTACTGCAATTCAGCGTTTCTTGGGAGAGAAAAATAAATACATTCACTTTTTAAAAAAATCCTCTCTCTCAAAGTCTTTTCTTTGTACACTTAATTCAACTTCGTCATTAGCCCTACAGTTTAAATGAAGCACATTTGAGAACAGAAACACTCAGCAGAACAAAAGACCAAAGTCTTAGAGGATAATGCATAGTGGGGTATCCATCAAAAGAAATGACAGGACTCCTTACACAACCAAAAACCCCACAAAGTAGGGGTTAAAATTGCACTTGCAGATTGTCTGGGCAAAGTGAACTATTATGTGATATTTAATGTCAGCTAGAAAGATCAAACACGAGGTCGTCCTCCTCTGAAAGGAATAGTTCAGCCTAAAATGAAAATTGTCATCATTTACTTACCCTCACATCAAACATCTTCTGCAGAACACATAAGCAGATATTCTGAAGAATGAGAGAATCTCTTGAATGCTAATGGACAGTCATCACCATCACACTTTTCTAATTTCCTGTTTTGAATGTTTAAAAAGCACGTCCTCACATCTTGACATTTCTATTGCAATAATGTTTGTTATTCTCTTGGAAATTCTGGCTCTGATTTCTCTTGGCTTGTTTTCGGCTGTTGGACTCTGTTTTCCCCATGTTGGTTGTGACTTCTGCCTGACTATGGCATTGATTTTTGGATTTTATTATTCAAGGGATACTTAGCCCAAAAAAGAAGTTCTCATCCCTTACTCACACTTATGTCCTTCCAAATTTTGGTCTATTGCACAAAGCCAACATGTGACTTCAGATGATCTAGAATATAGCTCAACTAGTCACATGGACTACATTTATGGTACTTTTATGAAGCTTTTTATCTTTTTTTTTTTTTTTTAGAGTTTGACAGTCCCGGTTACAATCCACACTGATTGTATAGAAAAGTTCAGCCTGGATATTTTGCTATCTAAAAGTTCTGTTAGTTTCCAGGGGAAAAAAAGAAAGTAGGCTTTGAAAGACACGTCTGACCTCATTCTACCACAGTGATAAAAGACTGACGTACTATAGAAAAATGGTACACTTGTTTGTTTTTTCAAAGAACTTAAGATCATGATATCACAGCGAATAATTAAAGCCATTTTTATTTCATTTCACAGCTTGATATGGAGCGCGGTGGGGATAAACGATCTGTGTTAGGCCTGCTGGGGTCCATATGGTCCGTCACCAAGGTTCTCACTCTACATCACACCCGTGAGCTATGGATGAACACAAGCTGTCTGTTTACCAGTCATCCTTCAGAACAACTTATGAGGGCCAGCGGAACAGGTACCCAAGGCTGTGCCCTTTCAAATGTTTATTGTCTGTTACAGTATCGTTATGCTCAACTATATTTCATGATTTTTATGTGTCACGTTACTACAGTGGAAAAGGACATTTGTTGTACTGCAGAGTCTAGTGACTGAGAGATTTAAAAGGGTGTCATTCAAGGTTGGGAGTTGACAGAGTCACTGAAGCACTGAGCAATAGAGATAACTGCTTCTGACTGAAGCCTGAGCAGGAAGGATGTGACTTGGTTCACATTTAACCATTTGTCTGCCTGAGGTATTTGGTGCACAAAGAAGAATTTCACAAGGGTCTGTTCTATTAAGATGGAATTGTCTCATTAAATGATCTGTGGAGGAAGAAAAAAGGGATGTTAAATGAATTAATTACATAATATTTGGAATAATTAATTGTCTCTGCTACAAAGGGACACCTTTAACAAGTTTGGGGCGTGTTTCCCAAAGGCACTCAACTATGGTCGTGACTTCTTTCGTTACCAACAAAGTTCAATGAGTTGGTGTTTCCTGAAAGCAACAAGTTCCAACAAACATTCGCAAACAGCATCGCAAACTTGTGTGGTTGGAACTACAGCTCTCCATCTGTGCTTAGAAGCATTGTTTCTTGTCGGGTTGATGTGTGGACTTAAATGCGTCATACTATTGTGTACAATATACAAGTTAACATGTAGTACATTTTATATCTTTCATTCATTTTAAATATATACGTATATATACGATATATATATTAAATATATATACAATATATACATTTTTATCTATATATTTTTGTGTGTCAACAGTCAGAGAATTTTTAAAGAGTGTGAGTGCATAAGGGATTCGGGAGTTTGAGTAAGCAGGAACCCCGCAATGAGTCAAAAAGCCAAATAGAGGCAAAAAAATTAAATACATAATGGTTATAATGTGATTATTTATTATGTATATATAAATACAACACATGCATGTATATATTTAAGAAAAACTATGTTATGTTTATATACTATAAATTTTTTTTATAATATATATATATATATATATATATATTATATATATATATTATATATATATATAAACAAACAAAGATATCAAATAAAATGTATAACAGTAAGATGTTCAAAAGACTACTGTGTGTTTTTGTGTGTATTTATATATCCCTAATAGATATACAGGTTAGCGAGCAGAAGTGCAAAACAAATCACAATTCTGAAAACAAAATAACAAATTACAAATGCAAATCTAAAAAACAAAATAATTCAGAAAGCACAACAACAATTCAGAAAAACATTATAACAAGTCAGAAAACATTGACAAAGTAATGTTGCAGAGACTAGATGAGGCAAACAGAGGTGAGGATCTACGTGCAGGAGTTTAATAAAAATTCAGGAACCAACAAGTAATCCAACATGGGTAAAACAAGGAACTAAGACAAGGGCAGGGAGCAACCATCACAGACACACAACAACTGACAAAAGACTAACTGAAACAACTGGGCTTATTGATACACAGAGACGCAAACAGGTACAACAAGAGATCAAGACACACCCGGGAAAGGAATCAGACGGACCAATACAAAAATAGGATACAAGTTGACTACAAAAGGACTAGACAGGAAGGAACACAAAAGGCCAACACAGACAGGGGAACATGACCCAGATAAAATTAACACATCCTTGGTGAATAAAAGGATTCATAACGTAAAAAAAAGAAAAAAAAAATTTACTGGACTATAACCTTTGAAACGGTACATTGTGTATCTTGTAACACAAGATTTTCATTGAATAAAGGCTGTTTTTTTTTTATCAAAGAATCCTGAAAAAAGTAGCACAGGTCCCGAAAACTCACATGAAGCAGCACAACAAGAGGGTTCCAACAAGGATAATAAAGAGCATATTAGCAATGATCGACGAGCATGTGACACTGAAGACGTTGGCATACTGATGCTGAAAAATTCAGCTTGCATCACAGGAAATAAATGGTAACTCTTTATTTCGATAGTCCACTTTAGACTTTCTATTAACAGTAAGTAACTTTGCAAACTACATGTCAACTAGCAGTTAGTAAACTATTAGTAGACTGTCTGCTTAATATCTAATCACACTTTCTTTGTCAACTTATTCTACTAACCCTAAACCTACCCTAGCAGTCTACTCTGAGAGTTAGTAGACAAATTAGTTGCAAATTAATGAGAATTAGTTGACATGTAGTTACAAAGTTACTTGTGGTTAGTAGAATGTCTAAAGTGGACTATCGAAATAAAGTGTAACCGAATAAATTATATTTTAAAGTATATTAAAATGGAAAACAGTTGTTTTAAATGGTTATAATATTTCACAAAATAACAGGGTTTTTTCTGTATTTTTGATCAAATAAATACAGTCTTGATGAGCACAAGAAAGTTCGGTAAAAAATATTAAAAATCTTACTGATCCCAAATTTGACCGATAGTGTATATATTGAATTAGTGCTCGCTGCCATTATGTTACAGGATCATCAGAGAAATTACATAGTAGAGAAAGAACTACATGTATATGGAAGTAAGGTGTACAAATACACAACATTTGACATTATATTGCCAATATATGTTTTATTTTCACATCATTGAACAAAACACAATCTTTTACCTACTACTACTACTAATAATACTCTTTTGCGTGGTTGTCCAGGGCCGGATATGATAAACCTTGGTCTGTTGTGTTTATGTCGAAAAAAACAAACACACACGCACACGAAAAAAATGTGCAGGCTGATGCAAGAACGCGTCCTGTGTAAACAGTCTCTTAAATCATTGGCCCTAGGAAAAAATACATTTTTAATAGGTGTCTCAACCCATAATATAAAAGTAAATGTATGACCTCCCAAGAAGCACAAAGTCAAATCTGTATATCTATCATTTCAAAGGAGATAAGACCTTTACAATGCAATTTTAATGTCATTTAAGGCAGTTTCAATACTTAAGTTCTTAATATACAGTCAGGACAATGTTACAAGCACAAAGGTTTCAATAGATGTTTTCAGAATATCAGAGGTCATGAATTACTAACATCTGCTTACTGAACATGAAGAAGAATAATTGTTTTATGTCAACCAGCTATAACTTTTACTACCCCTTTATGACATTTATAATGTTGGAGTCATAAAGTTGCTGTCTCGGCACTAACCAAAGGCAGTATTTTTCCTATTATGTGAGGGATTGTTAATTTTCAAATATTCACCCAAAAAGTGAAAGCAGAAGAGAGAATGACTGAGAATGATTTATTTGCTGCGTATTTATCAGCTGTGATTGATGTTGTTCACTGAAGAAAACTAAGGAGAAGAACTCACTATGGTTACAAGGGGAATTAAGTATTGAAGACTCTCTCTTGTTAATCCATGAACTCATGCTGTGTCTGTGAAGCAAGCGAGTGTCATGCTGGTTAGAAAAAACAACATGTATAATGAATACATATCCCTTGTTTTAGCAAAGAATCCTACACCCTACCTAGCTGAGAAGACGCTAACATCACCTAAAATAACTGTGATGAAAGTTTCAGATTCTTTCTAGATTCATGTTATTATGTAAGGCCTACTGAATAGTGTTTAAACAGTGGTTCCACAGAGTATTTGGACACTTAAGAAAAAAAAATCACAAAAATAAGTTTAAATGCAAAACCTAAAAAAGAGAGATGTACAGTACAGTTAAATCGTAAGTTTTAAATGAATGAATGAATGAATGAATGAAACTTTATTAAAGGAACTAACTTAAATAATTTTGGGACCCATTGTCATTGCAAAAATGCAAGAAAACGAGTTCAGAGAAAAGCTTTTTCATCGTCTATTTGCAGATACAACTTACTTTGGTATTTTTGTGATCTAATGCAGTGATAGTCATTCATTATTAAGTATGTATCTTTTGGGGCTACTTCAAGGTTAAACTACTTATTTCACATTTCTTTGATGTTAAACATGCCTTTTTTTACTTCCTATAAAATAAGCCTTAGTCTATATCCTTATAAAGCGTCTGAAGTTATACATACCCCTGTGTGACAATAACTAACCTGCGCCGCAGAGCGTTTGAGTGTTTGTCTAATTTGTAGTGCATAGACCTTGAAATGACTTAGTATTTGTTAATTTCTTTTTCCAGAAAGTGAGACACAGTTGTCTTGGGTTTTGGACTTGGCCTCCCTCCAGCTGTGTGTCCTTCCCCTGCCAGCCTTACTGAAGCTCAGGCTGCACTGGTAGGCTGGGGAATGCTTTGAATGTTAATGAAATATGTCATCGTGAGTTGTCTCAGTAATTAATTGTTCACATCACATATTTGAAAGGCCACCAGGAAGCAGTCCCAGTGGCACTGTGGCACGTTGCCTGTCTCAGAATAAAGCTCCACTTTGAGGCTGGAATCAGAATGCAACTCTTGAAGCCTAAAGGCCCAGGTATACTTCACATTCCACGTTCTCTTCAGTCTCACACACAGCCACGTCCGCACAGCTTTCAAGTATACTCAACCGCGGATGAGCGCGGACGGACGAGCTCGACACATGCGCAGTACCACTTACTCTGTCTCAACATTCACCTCGCGCATGCGCTGTTCTACGCGCACCGTCCGCGCGGTCTCAAAAAATTGCCTACACACGGACAGGGTGCGCGCACAAGTTGTTGGTATTGCAGACTGTGATGTTAGCCCTACTGTGATATACCACCGTGGATTTTTCCTATGCCAATAGTCGATTTTCAAATGCAAATAAAAATTAAGAATGAGAAAGAAACCCCTAAGAACATTATTGCACAGCAGTATTTAGATCAGACTTAACCATCGTGGTTACATATATATACTGATGGTTCTAACCCTGTTTTTTGTAGTTTTTTTATATATACATATATATAAATATGTATACGTATATTAGTTGCTTATTAGTGCTTCACACTCCAGTCCAGTTAGTGGCGGTAAATGCACCAGAAGTTGGTTTGCCATCCGCCATAAAACTAGGGATGGGCGATACCACTTATTTTGTTTTCGATACGATACCGATATTTTTCAAGGCAGTATCGTCGATACCGATACGATACTTCTGAATTAAACTTTTAAATGATGAAATGTATTAAATTAAATTACTAAGAGTAAAATGGGTAATGATAACCACTTAACGTTGTTTGAAACACATTTTAACATTCAATATGTCTTAATTGTAAATTATTAGGTTATTTTTGTTTACACATGGTTCAAATATTTTTTTTGTTTACACATGATTCAAATCTATTAATACTACAGTAAAGTAACTACGGTCACTTTAGTAAAACCATGTTTCATTTTCATAAGGGACTGCCAGTGACCGGCTGATGCAACCTTTTTATTCTGACAGTGTATGATTTCTATTAAAATTACAGAATAGAACATGATCAGTATTATCTTTCAACGTTCAATTTAAATAAATGTAATTGCACAAACTATGTAAGCTACGATTTCAATTTGTTTATTGTGAAATAACTCAAACATTAGTTTTTTTCTTCTGTCCTCTGATAAGCATTGTCCAGGGCTGCCATTCCCAAAAGCTTGAATGCTTTCTTATGATACTTTTGGGAAACGCAGCCCTGTTTGAATGCACTGTCAGCAGTGAGTGAACACTCTCTGTGATGGATTGGTTCTGTCTTGCAACATTTGCGTGTGTTCAGATACGTCTATGGTTCAGATGAGCAGGAGGAAAATGTTCTATTCCTACAAAGTACTCGTAACAAAGGTTATTCGTCCAATTCAATGCATATTGTACAAATTTTTTTTTGTTAAATTAAAAAAATCACTGGTAAATAAAACACACCTTAGTATCGATATTTTTAGTTTGAGTATCGATACTTTCGATACTCGCGTCAATATCTATATATCGATACTTCGGATCGATACGCCCATCCCTACTAAAAAGTTTTAGAAAGAGAAGACGACGACGGGGTGCTGGCTGTCCGCAAGACCTCTTAGGGCCTGTTTACACCTGGTCATTTAATGCATTTTCGCTGATCGGATATCTGTCGGATTTGTTGTACACTTGGGCACATAAATGTGTCGACGCAAAACGGATATAAATCCGATCTTCAATTCCAGCGCTATATTGAAATTTAACGGAGTTCACGTCAACGAAATCAAAAGACAAGCGCTGCATTTTATTAATTATCAGATCATTTCAAGATCAAAGACCGCAATAAGAGAGCGCGCGGCATCAGCACTGGAAAGATACGTTTGTATTACTACTTTTAATGATTGTGTGTTGACCGTCTGTGTCTACTTTGTTTTAATTTTTGCGCAGGTGGGGGGGGGTTTGCAAGTCGGCTTGCTGAAGAGATGCTCAGCTACTCGTCTGCAGCGATGCGTGTTGCATTAGCACGGTTATATCTGGCTATGACTTCATATAGCCTATAACACGCTTTCACATGTTTATTATTTTAACATTTTAGGAGGAGTAAAATTTACATATGTGGTATCAACAACCAGATGCATTTACACTTTCCCAGTTTCGTCTGTAATGCGGCCCAGACCACCTCCTGAAGTGGTTTGAGCGATCGGATTTATATCCGTCTCGAATGCGTTTCGGAGGGCATTTACACCTGGTCTTTTCACGATCGGATAGCTATCCGATCAGACAAAAAACGCATGAAATTCCTATGTGACCAGGTTTAAACAGTCCCTTGATGACGAAAATGACAATGGCGGACAGTCTAGGCTTGATTGTGTTTTTGGGGTGTAGTCTAACATGTGTTAATGCTTTGTTTTTAAAAAAACACATTATTTTTCACATAATTACCTTTATTCCACACCTCTCTGTCCCTTCTCTGAAAAACGCACCGATCATTTCCTTCTTTTATGAAGCCCCTCACTCAGAAATAAGCGATGGGCTCTGATTGGTTAGCAAGCCCAGTGTGTTGTGACTGGCTAAACCGCTTCTAGTGCGGGTCTAAACGTCCCAACAAACAATGGCGTCATTAATATTGATTATCAGTTTGCGCCCGATTGAGAAGCAGAGGATATTATTGAAGAGGATCGTGCAAAACCTGTGCAAGCACAGCTTTTAATAGTAGGCCAATGTTTTTTGTTTGTTGTCTCATACTTTTAGATACTGTTATTTGTAAATGCTAATGCTTTGTGGCTTTTATCCTGATTAAAGCTGTAAATACAGTACGGCAACTGCACGACGCAGGAATGCACGAAAAAGTATTGAGAATGAGAACATTGATTTTGAAACTTGTGAATCCATTAGAATCGTTAGAAGACAGAATCGCGATTCATATATGAACAGATTTTTACGTGCACCTCTAGTTTTCTCTTCCTCTTCTCTAAAGCAGCGCAGCAAGCATCCACTTTGCTGCTTTCGAGGGAGGGGGTTATCTGGTTGTGATTGTCATGAACACGCGGAAGTAACTTGTTGTCGTCCCTACAAGAGTCGGTTTGTAGGCATTTAAACTGCCAGATTTTAAAAGTTGATATCTTTGATTGCAATTGAACTTTAAGCTTCGTAACTTTGCAGATTATTGTTATGTTCAACAGCAACATTACCACTACTAACGTTTAAAAAAGTGAACGTCCATTTAAGCTTTATGTTAATACACTATTTGGCGGGAGGAGCAAACGACAGACACAGTGGGTGTGGCGTCAGGCCTCGGAGAGGCTTTTATTAAACACAAAATTAACATAAAGTGTCCAAAATAAACAGGGGATTTGGTGTCCTCGTCATGCTCAGGAAGGAGGGGTCCAGGCAAGGGGCAGAGTCCAGCGGCCGCACACGCTCCCAACTTTGGTCCAGGGCGCGAGGGAGCGGCGGCTTCTTCTGGCGGCTTCTTCTAGCGGCTTCGTACTGCTTGGCCAACGGTGCTCCGCAGGGATAAACGGCCCGGCATCCTGGCCCATCAGCCGTATAACGGGTGCGGTTCTCGTCCGGACCACGGGTCCCGCAGCTTGTGTCTTCAGTGGCGTGGGATCCCTCTACGCTCCCTTCCTGGACCCACGAGGACACCAACGCTGGTGCACGGGGGAAGAGAGCGGTCTCCCGAAGAGATGCACGCTCGGCATTTAACAGCGGCGGTGACGAGGCTCCATTCAGTTCAGCCACCAGCACACCAGACCTGTTTCTGCGCCCCTCCTCTCTCACGCATCCTCTCCTGTCAGGAGCCTGGTGAGGGGGGGTGGCCGGAGTTTAAGGACGGGGGTGGGTTGATGATGATAATTAGGGGGGAGGCAGCCGACTCGTCACAATATTTAGAAGAAAAAGTTGTCCCAGTCATACAAATATGCACAATTAAGCAATTCATTCATTCATTCATTCATTTATTCAGATAGTTCCAAATGAAGCCACAGCAGAACTTTTTCTTGTCTCTGAGCAGCACCATTCTGATTTTGCATTTCTGAAAAAATCTGTTGAATGAATCATTCAATGACTTACTCATAAAGACAGTCACACATAACAACGACACTTGTAACTTGTAGCCAATCACCGAATTACTAAAAAAATTCCTACCACTAAATCGCACACTGTTAAAGTATTTATTTCTTTAGTCAAAAATAGTTAAACCGGGCACAATAAATCATTTACAGACAGACATTTACTGACTCCGCTGGTTCTTCACGGTTTTGTGTGTGTGTGTGTGTGCGCACTTTGGATGGGATAAATGCAGAGCACTAATTCCGAGTATGGGTCACCATACTTGGCCACATGTCACTTCACTTCACATAATAATACTTTCACCCTAAAGGGACAGTTCAGCCATCATGTACTCCCTCTTACATTGTTTCTTGACTTACTATCTTCTGTGAAACATACATTTTGAACAATGTTGGTTGTCAAACAGTTTTGGTTACGATTCCTTTCTATGACCAAGAAGCACTAAGCCATTTCTCAAAATATCTTATTTTATGTTCCACAGAAGAAAGAAATTCATAAAGGTTTGGAAAAACATGAGGGTGAATAAATGATGACAATTTTCATTTTTGCCTGAACTGTCCCTTTAAGTCATACTAGCTATTTTGTTGGTTTAACACAGCAAAACCAAAATCCTTTCAGGTATGTGTACCCCAGGTTGGGAATCTTTCATCTTCCATTTCATTACTATTATACATCTCCAAAATATTAAAAGGTATGGTACAAAAAGGGCATGGTACTTTTTGCTAGTGAAACAAAGCAAAACAACAGTAGAAGTGACTCTTCTTTTTTTAATCTAATTTTAAAGTTATGGAACAACTTAAAACTTACAATCAGATAAAGACCTTGCTCTTATCAAGTTATTGGCCTCAGGAAAGACCGTATCCTATGAACAGTGAACCAGAATGACTCGAGTTCATAATGTGGAGGAGACAGCAGTTAAGTAGTAGAGCTCCTAAGTATGATGGAAACATTATTTAAGAGCGGTAACTACCTCTATCATTACTGGTACAAGCAGGAACCATTCAGTCTTTGAATAGTCCTAATGTAAGGGCAGCAATATCAATTTGTGACTGTACATGCACTTTAGGTTAAAAGACAATCAATAGCACTCCATGATAACACAATTACAAGACTATGGCTGAGATGACGGAGCCAACCAGTTTAGAACCCTATGCGAGGTAATACTGGATCAATAAATATTCATTCTTAAATGAAACTGTTATTTTTAAAGCTTTACAGTTGCATTTGGTAGATAACAAAATACAGCGCTTTGTGATGATGTGCTGCATCAAATTTTGATAAGATTAAAGTTAACTTCAAAACTTCAAAAGACAGTTTTAAAAGATTAAAATATGCATATATAGTTGTATTATATATAATGTAAACATGATAAAATACATTTTGCATATATTGTAATACTGTATGCTGATCCTGCTCACAGTGGGAAAAGACTTTTGCATTCTATATAAGAATTCAGCACGTCTCTTTACTGATGTCACAACCTTTTCATTTTAGATTAAAAGTAAGTAAACACCTCGAACACTCAATTATAGAACATAAAAAATGAAGTATTTATGAGGCATAAAACAATACAGCATATGTTCTGTACGTGTTTCTGCACTTAAGGTGTTATGTCACCACATCCACAAAGAGTTCACATTATTTTAAATTTAATTTCGAAAATTGCTTTAAATTTTTATGCTTTGTGCAACCATTGTGTGCTGTTAGTTACAGTGTTGAATTTCTTTGCAGATTTCAGCCTATTTTCCTGGATTCTTTTGACATGCGTATATTAAACATCTAAATCTGAAATCAATCTTTGTTGAGAGTGAATATAAGAGAATGCAACCCATTCAAGAAAAGAGCAGCTTTATTCTCTTTCTTCATTCTATGCAAATGTCACCCTTTGGCAATGATGGCTGTACATCCAATATTAAGCCATACAGATGAAGAAAAAAGATTAAAAAATTTATATTTGAATTAATTATACTATACACTCTTAAAAATAAAGGTGCTTCAAAAGGTTCTTCAAGCGATGCCATAGAAGAACCATTTTTGGTTCCAGAAAGAACCATTCAGTCAAAGGTTCTTTAAAGAACCATCTCTTTCTTACCTTTTTATAATCTGAAGAACCTTCTTTCGCCACGAAGAACCTTTTGTGAAACAGAAAGATTCTTCAGATGTTAAAGGTTCTTTATGGAACCATTTTAGACAAAAAGGTTCTTCTATGGCATCGTGAAGCACCTTTATTTTTAAGAGTGTATGGCAACTAAGTGATGTAAATAGTTGTAGGTAATCGCATATATAAATATTTCTGCAGTAAAATTACCCTAAATGAAAATAATTCAAAGATTTTTCATTTAGCAGACAAAGTGATTTAAGTCAATATATTGTTTCTGAATATTGGTATAATTTTCTCAAATAAATAAATAAATAAACAACGTTGAGAAACTGAGACCATGTGCATTTTGTTCAATGCGAAGAAATGAATATAAATAAACAGTAGAACTGGATTCCAATTATAATCTCTAAATAATAGGAATCCACATTAGTCAGGTTAAGCTTTACGCTTGTCATCACAATTGTTCGTTCAGGAAAAATGTAAGGACGTGGTTTCTGTATTCTGATGACAAAATAATGACACTGTAATTTTTAGCCACCCGAGCTCATTTTCAAGCTGTGACAAGTCAACGTGCTGTGGCATTAACAAATGTTTTGCTTTCCTTGCTGTACCTTCTACATGGACACTAATTATAGACTTTTAATGACCTGGAACATTTTAATGACAGACCGCCTACGAACTTTGTAGACAATGATAATACATAAATGTTTTGTTAATGCTGTGCTAATTTTGTTTATTGTTTAAGGCTATTGTGTGTAGCAGGCTTAGACATGTTGTGTGTGTATACCGTATATAGAATGCTGGTGGAAGCCATTTGTTGATGATCTGGAGCAATTTTCCTGTTCCTTTAATAATAATGCAGGATTTGATTTAGACTGGGGTGGTAATTTTTGGATCACTGGGCAGAGGGAATTATATAGGAGAACAAATGTTTCAGAGTGGCTTTGTATAGACTTTCTCTCATTTGATCTACCATTGTCCTCCAGCTAAATCCTTGCTGCTGAATGAATGGCAGTAATTACAGTGGTCCTAACATTTTCCTCTTTATAATAGTGTTGTTACATTACACTGGAAGTGATGGTGAACGAACAGCTCAAACTCCCAACGTCTTCGTATTTTGGATCCAGTGACCTATATGTCTAAATAACACTGAACGATTTTCCTTTATTTCGAAAAATTAAAGGGAAAAATCTGTTGTCCTGAAATAGCCTTTTCATATGGGGACAAATTCTGAAACATAATTCTTCAAAAGCATATTTTAAAAGGGTCATATATCATAAGGAATCAAATTATCCGTGATCTTTTGAGATTAAAGAGCTACATGTACTGTGAAAACATACTATAACTTTCAGAAGTCAAAAGTCCCCAATCTAAAAAGACCTTTTATTGAAACTAAGCTGCAAAAATGACTCACTCTTACTTCTGACTACTGCAGCTTTCTGTCATATAGTGAGGATGGATTCTTTATTCCTAAACAACAGAACTAATGATAAATACTGTAAGTAAGAGTAAAACGTGCAAATCTTTCATCATGGTTTCCATATTAAGCAGCACAACCGCTTTCAACCGTGATAATAATAATGCTTCATGAGCAGCAAATCAGCATATTAGAAGGATTTCCGAAGGATCATGTGATCACATAGTAGTAATAACAATTGACCATATTACTGTTTTTACTGTATTTTCTGTACATTTGTATTATGTGAGCATAAGAGACTTCTTTTAAAAACATTTAAAAAAAATTGAATGGTAGAATTAAACAAAAGTTGTTTTTTGAAAGGCAGAATAGAATTGAACATAAACAAAAACAAAATATTATTTCTTAAAATGTTATTTCATATATGTGTAGGGAAAACGAACGAATGAAGGAATATAAAAAAACTGAGAAAATGGGTATGAAAAACCAAATTCTGTATGAATGAATTCTGAATGTAAAATTCAGAATTAATCATTTTGTTACAATCACAACGGTAAATTTACAGTTCAGTTCAACTTTATTTGAGAGACTCAGGGTCCATTAGAAGACATACAACATACCACACAGACTAAATACAATGCATATCAACAACAAAAACAACCATTTATAAAAGACAGTTACAATCTTAAAAATAAAGGTGCTTCACGATGCCATAGAAGAACTTTTTTTGTCTAAATGGTTCCATAAAGAACCTTTAACATCTGAAGAACCTTTCTGTTTCACAAAAGGTTCTTTGTGGCAAAAGAAGGCTCTTCAGATTATAAAAATGTAAGAAAGAGATGGTTCTTTAAAGAACCTTTGACTGAATGGTTCTTTGTGGAACCAAAAATGGTTCTTCTATGGCATCGCTGTGAAGATCCTTTTAAGCACCTTTATTTTTAAGAGTGTACACCAATGTTTCCACATTAGTGACTGGTTCACTCCTAGGATTTGACAGCAACATTTAGTAGCATTCAGAGAACTATCCAGCCAACAGATACATTTATACATCAGATTTCTCAATTGAACCTGACAAGTCGGGGAAGAAAAGAAAAAAACTGACTAACTACTTTCCAATCTAGGAGAAAATTTGGAAGCATTAGAAACAACACCCGTGTAGACTGACTTGCATCACTGTTGATACAGCGCAAGTCAAGGGCTAAATCAGCCCACTTGAGTGCACATAAATTCTGCTGTAGAAACACCTACACAGCATCCTGGTCATCTCCTGACTGCATCTTCAATTATGAATCCAACATCCCTGGTTTTCATGCTCACACAACAGCCTGTGCACCCACAGGAACACAGACACCACCTGTGCAGGACCATCACGGATGGAAAAATTGTAGATTTTGCATGTTCCCTCCATAGCCACGAGTCTATTAGATCATTTATATCTTTGCAGCACATATCCTCAGCCCAGAGCGAGCATCCGTATTACCTGATCTGAAGCTCTGGTGTCATTTACATGCATTCACCACTCATCCCGATAGCACATTCATCTCTCTCTCAATGATATTAGCTAACCTTTTTCTGCTTTTCCTACGGAGAAGCGCTGAGGGTGACATAACCTTCAGAACACAATCCCTGCCTGCAGGCTTTTCCATGTCATGTTTCATTATTGCCATTTCCCATCTCTACCCATGGCTTAGGGCTAATCTCTGCTATTCTAAATCAAGTATTTTGTGAAAACATATTTTGTTATTTCTGTCTCGTGCTGGGTTCGACACTGAATGTCAGGCATCTGGAGGATGGTCGACCTTGGGCGCTGATTGAATTTTCAGATTTGATGGATATATGATTCTAAGCCTCTGAGGTCTGGTGTATTAGACAGGCGTTCTGCGAATGCAGTTGTGTAACTGACAATTCAAAGCCTCAGCTTTGCTGTAGGTAGAGCGACCAAAAGATTTGGCCCCGCTGCCAGAATAACTTGGATTCCAGCGGAGAGCTTCACAGTCTGTTTCTTTCACAGTTGGAAAGCTGCCACAATCTTTCTCACCTGGTGCTTCGGTTTATTGCCATCGTGAAATTCTTAGACACAGTCCAACATGACATCTGTTTGCTGGAAACAGCTAAAATGACATTACAAATAAAATGTTAAAGCAACAGTTCACCAAAAAATGAACTTCGCTGTCATTATTTACTCACCCTCATGATGTTACAAATCTGTTGGGTGGTTCTTCAGGCGCTTTTATGTCACTGGTATTTATATTTATTACAATTTGTATTATTTATGTTTTAAATTACAATTTAATTAAATGTAAAACTTTTTTTGTTATTGGAAGATCAAATGAAAAATTAATTTTTACAATGTCTTCATTTATTTATAAGATGTTATGTCTCTGATCCAGATTTTAAATGTTAAACTATGACAATCATGTAAATATGAATTATTAGTTTTAATGATCTAAATAAAAAGTGAAATAAATATAATACATGTGTATATTTTGATCAAATTTCTTTCAATTTTCAAACATTATGATAACAAAGGAAACATTTCCACGGTTTACTTTAATTTGAGAAATACTATACTAAAAATGACACCGTAGCAGAAACAAAATTTCATAAAAATAAAAAAATCTGTGATGCATCTAAAACACTTTTGGACATTGTCAGAAGAAATAAGAATCTGAATAGTTAGAGAATGCATCTCTTTCCTTATAATGTTCATAATCACCATGTCTGTTAAACTCTTAACTCTTAAATAATAATACAAAATAAAAAAAAACTGAAATGCTAAAAGTAGTCCTTATGACTTGATTCAATTTAACTTTGTTTTCTTTTGGAACAACATGAGGGGGGCAAAATGATGACAGGATTTTTATTTATATGTGAACTAAGTAATTGATTAGTCTTGCACGCCAACATTTCAGAATGTCTTGTTTATTATTGTGAACATTCTCTCTCACTCAAAGTTTGTTTCTCATTTACTTCTGCTTTTGAAACTTGCCTTTTTTAACTGAACTAAAAAATTGTCATAGAACTTACACGGAGTAATTTCACTCATGATTTGAGTTTGATGCAAGTATGACAGTGTATGAATCCTCATCCTTGATGTTCAGAGCCACACATCCGTATTTAGATGTTAGAAATGTTACTTACATGTCAGTGTATAAAGTTTCCTTTTAGCACATTCAAATAAAGAAAGTTATTTGAAAACTTTTCAAGAAAGAACATGTCAGACTAAAAAAAAAAATATAAAAAGTGAAGTATAACAAACTTTCCTTTTGATTTGCAAGTTTTGCTTTTACAGCTGACATAAGAGCATACTGTGAGGATTCGATCTTACAGCGAACTTGAGCAGGGATGGACTCCTACATCTACGTCTGAACAACAAGCTAATGAGAAAAACAGTGTAGAAAAGCTAAAAATTAAAACAACATGGATGTTAGTACTACTACTATAGAAGTATTAGTAGTTTACAGTGCTACACTGTCAAAGATGTCACTCTTCTTTTTAATGTCCTGTTAGATTTTAGACAGTCATGTTATTCAGTTTTGGAACTCATGTCATGTTAATAATTTTGAATATTCATGGCATGTTAATAATAGGGCCTTTCGCACCGCGGGAACCTTTTCATAGTACCAGAACTAATTGTGGAACTACCCACTTTTGGGCGTTTTCGCACTGCCGGAACTGGGTGCGATTTTAGTACCGGACTGCCTTTTTCGAGAACCAAATTAGCTCCTACTCTGGAGCAGGGTCTAACCAGCACAACTGGTACTAATCGTGACGTAAGTAGACATTGATTGGCCAAACGCGTATGAAAACGCCCTCACCTCACCAAAAGTCCCTTATGTTGCATATTGGTGGGCCCCATGCAGTGAACTGCTGGGTGAACTTTTCCTGTAACCTTGTAAGATTGTAGTGAGCTTGTTCTGCAGCCTTTATCATGGCGAGGTCTCTGTTTACTATGGGCAACAGTGACAGAGCAGACTTGGTTCTCTCTCTCCCTCTGAAGTCTTCTTCTTTGAAGAGGTCCATGAGCACCTCTTTGATCTGTTTTGTACCCTTTCTCTCATTCTTTACACTGACAGACAAGACGGTACAAGTGTCCACACACTTTCCAAACAAATTAAGCTATAAAGCCATTAAATGCAGTTTGACTGAATGATGTTGAAGGAATATTCTAGGTTGAGTACAAGTTAATTTTTAATATTGAAAAGCAAACATTTTATTTATTTATTTGGTCAAAAGCAGTGGTGGATGAAGGTCACAAATCTAGTACTTGAGTAAAAGTACTATTAATAATAAATTATTACTTCATTAATTGTATAAAAGTAATTGAGTAATCATACAAAAGTTTTTGATTTTTAATATACTTTGATCGATAAACCCTGTTTATTATTTATTCTAGCCAGCACTAGTCAGGGTAAAACTTTAAACTTCAATATACTAAAATATCCCAATTCTTGACTCATTTTGACTGAAGTATTTAATGCAGTTGGATCGGTCCAATTCATTAATGAATTGTTCAGTACAACCTGTGAACAAATTTGAAAGGTTCACTGGAAAGTTCATGTTTACAAATCAGACAAAACTCAGTGGCAATTTCGAGAAACAATGTATTTTTTTTTAATGAAATGTAGTGGAGTATGATATTATGATTTGGAATGTAACAAAGTAAAATTTTCCCAAAATAAAAAAATATTCTAAAGTACAGATGCTTGAAAATGTAGGCTACTTATGTATTTTTACTTTGTTCCACCACTGGTCAACAGTGTGATTATACATGTAATTACAGAAATTAATTACAGAAGTTATTTTTAAATAGAATTGCAACATAAAAACATGTACACAATAAGTGCATTGTATCAAATGATTTATTTACATGTTACAACAGATTATTTACACTTCATTTATATGTACATACATGATTTAATACAAAGTGGGTTCATTATATTTATATGAACGAATAATTATGTGTATTCCTTAATAGTTTTCTCCTAGGTTTTACAAGCCTACATATACTAAGTAAAATTAAATTGTGTATAGTTTTTAATAAAACAGCCATTTAAATGATCTGTTTGAGCTCTGAACTATAGTAAGTGTTATATGTCAATAAAATATGACACATATACCACAAACCCATGAAAAGCACAGAAGTGACAATGATTTTGTTAAATAACTTCAGCAATCCAAAATGTGTGCAATTTCACCTCACACCTCACTCAGAGTGTGTCTCGTCCTTGATAAACACTTTCCTCAGTGTCGAACACAGCCACGTCTGACACTCACAATATTGATGAAAAGTCTCATTAGTAGACTGAGGGAGCGTGAGCGGAAGAGTGATGTCCCAGCATTCTGCACTCGGAGGGTTCAATTAAAGAAAGAGAAAAAAATACTCACAATTCATGCCTGACAACTTCACCTTTCTTAATAAGCTTCTTCTCATTAGAAGCAATATCTAAAATAAGTGCAGTATATGTAATGTTTCAAAGAGCTCATTGATGCATTTGTGAAATCACATCGGGGAAATCACAAAAGAACTCTTTAATATCTCAATTGTTTCAATGCATATATATCAATAGGTTCTTCTCACAGCTCGAGGGCCATGCTATTGAATCAATAAAAACATGTTTGAACAATCCCTTCACAAGGCATAAAGCATTTTCTTTTATATCCTATTTATTCAGTTGTATGTAATAAAAATGTAGCAAATCGCTGACAGTGAAACAGACCTGATTATAAAGTACAAGGATTATTTGAAGTATGTGAAAAGATAATCTTAGAAAGAAAAAACAATCATAGTTTAATCTGTGTTCCTTCGGAATCAGGCTTAAGAACAGACATACATGATTCCGCATTATAAAATATCTAATGCACTTCATGTTTAATCCCCCAGAACAGTCCTCACATTTTCTGGCTAGTTATTTCATATCTCTGTGGTACAGGTAACATTTATTTTTCTGTCAAGGTTGAGTGTATTTGAATTCACCTCTCTCCTCTGTTTTCCTTCATGCTGTTTTTCCTTCTGTTGTTTCACGGCCCATTATTATAGGTGGAAATTGGCCAGCTCTGAGATTGTTTACACTTTTGTCGACTTCACCAGATGATGCATAACCGCACGAAGCAAATAAACAAATATTTGTCCAGAATGTTGACATTATCCTCATCTCTTGTGCTTTATGCAAGCGTTTAGACCTGAGCAGAGGAACTGTGCTAATTTTTATTTTGCGTTAGTCTGATAAAGGTCTCTTGTCAGATATAATTGTACCTCTGGGATGCAGGACCCAAATGTGTGCTGTGAACCATTAGCTATAATGAAATTCGAAAATTCTAATTTCAAGGGGTCTCAGACATTGGAAGAAAATCTCAACATACACTGAACTGTGTAAATAAAGACTTTTGGAGGATTTCAGGCATGCGTTTTTTTGGTAGAAGTCTCGTTGTGACACACAAAAGTGTTCTCTCTGTTAAGGATTCTTTGATAAATGTGCTCTTACACCACAGGAGCATCCAATTAATTCCCTTAATGACATCAGACAGTAATAATGGCGGTAGAGCCTGAAACATAGAAAGTAATTTTGGCCCTTATTAGGGCTAATGGTTTAACCTTAGCCATGCGTGCTAGTTAATTACCAAAGGGAACACTAACAATAAATAGGAGGCAGTCAGGCCGCACACTCACAGAATTTATGGGATACTTAGGGTTTTACTTAAAACCCAAACAAGTGAAAGTGTGTCTGACTTTGGTAATTGTGTTAAATATTTATCTAGAAGTATTCTTTTTACCATTTACAATGTAAGAGTGCCAATTTAAGTCTTCGATGCTTTTGACCAAAAGGTTTTTTGTACATATTCCTATAATAACTACTGACAAATAGGAATGACTGTATTGAAGCAATGACACAGACACTTAAAACTTTTACAAAGCTGGCTCAAAAAAATTACCTTTATGTCTCGCTACAGTGGCCCCGTGAAGAATCATAATTATATTTGTATCAAATGATAAAATAATAGACGCACTATTTAAAATGAAGACAAAAGTTGCACAAGACACACTTCAAAATAAAATATCAAGGCGAATGGAATATGCATTTCATTCATGCATGAAAGTGGAATAAATGAATGAATGAATGGAAGAAAAGATTAATGTTTTAAATGATAAAATAATAGATATTTTTCAAAAATTTTATTTTTTCTGTTAGTCTATGACTCATTTATTGGTCAAATTTTGCCAGGGGGAAGACTTTTCTTTTGCTGCGGCCTCAGATAACCAACATAACAAATGGCCAAATAAAAAAAATCCTATTAGTCCCCACCATGGATATCTATTGCGCCTGGAGAGAGATATCCATTAGCATTTTCATTCATCTCAATGGATGTTGTTTGATTGGCAATGGACCCTACTGGAAATATGCAAACTGTCATTTTTACTTGTGGCAAATCTGTTCTGGACAAAACCGGTTCTGAAGTCAAAAACCAGATAGTCAGTTTATGCTTTCGTGATGGGGATGTTTCACTGATTCATTCTGCAGGTTACATCATTACACCAGTAGGTGGAGACAAGTGACCAAGTTAGTCATTGAATCATTCATGCAACCAGTTTGTTAAAAAACAAAATAACTGTCTTTATGAGAATCATTCATCCATTTCATTCAAAAATCCTAAATATTCTTAGGAAATAACTCATAATGTGTGCACTGATGGTGCAAGGATTCTGCAGTAGCTGTGTTTGGACATTTTTGTTGGCAGAGCAAAAACAGACAAAGTGGCAATATTGAGCCTAAATTGCATGTTATGCTTATTGTAAGTTGAAGCCTGGTGTCACTTCATTCATTCATTCGTTCTTTCGTTCGTTCGTTCGCTCGCTCACTCGCTCGGTAATTCATTCATTCGTTCATTCATTCATTCATTCAAGTTAAATAAATAGGCATTTTTTTATATTTAGAGAATTTTGTAAAATGTAATACTATTTTGAAATAAAGTTTCAATTGATGTTAGATGTTTTTGTTGTTCCATTGCATTTAATACAAAATAAATTGATGTAGCTTTAATATAATTATTGCTGGACATATTTTCCATTATGCTATTACATTGTTTCTTTTGTTTTTGATATTAATAAGAATGAATCCACTGCTTTTAGATTAGAGATATTATTTCAGAGAATAAGGCAGTATATTAGTTAAGGCTAAATTGATTGTTTCTCCATCTCCAATGCACCATCATCATAGACTCACAATCCCTAAAGCACATCAGTTAATGCTCCGAAGCCAGGCTGACTGCACCAGAGACTCAACTGACTCAACGATGTAACATTATAAACAAAGGAGCGTTATCTGGCATGGAGCGTAATGCAATTGCAGAGCTGAGGAAATACTTGAGATTTATATTCAGTGTAGAAGGAGGCAAGAATGATCTTTGATTTATGTTAAGTTAGAATCACAAACCTCAATGGGTCTGAGTAATGCATTTGTCACTCATTCAGAAACACTTGGTGCAATTATTTACAATGCAAAATACAATTCAAATTTTCATGGAAAGTTCATAAGTTCTATCTTAAGACGAAGATGGAGCAATAATTACATCAGCTCTGTGGTGGCTGCCTTTTTCTCTCTTCTTAAAAAAGAGAGCATGCCTCATGCAGTAGATTTACCAAAGACATTTTGATTTTGCATGGACTTTAACTGATTTAGTGAGTAATGTAGAAATCCTATCAGAGAAGGGCTTCTTATTCCGCTCTCTCTCTGCAGAACTGCAGTGTCAGACATATTTATTTTGACTGGTGCTTTACACATGTTATATATTCTGAATCTGTGTCACATCAATTAATCTTTGAATCTAGATTTTATGGTAATGCATGTATATTCACATACATAGTATTTATGATGTATGTGTCCAGATCAGATCTCAGAGTTTGAAAACTTGCATTTTATTAAGAAATATCTCAGAGGTTTGTGCGTGTATATAAATTGTATTATTTTATAATTTTAAAGCTACAGGTACAGTATCGCATAACAGGAATAACCTAGACATCAGTCCATGCTTTTTTTCCTTTTGTGTAGTGGTGCTGTTGTCTTGCACTCTCATAAGTGTCAAGATAATATAACTGGACATGTTTGTGATTGTGACAAACTGTAATATGATTTGACAGAATCGTGTAGGCTTGTTTCATGAGCACATATAGGACTGCCCTTCAAATCTGATTTTACATTTCTCTATTGTCCTTCATTTGTTTTCCAAATATAGGACTGTGGGAGTTTATGGACTGAAATGTGCATCCCAGCTCTCATGAAATGTGACATGGCTGAAACTGTAAGATCGGTGCTTGAAACTTATAAATAGACTTCACTGGATTAGTCTGTTTAATATTCAGCAGTGCGTAGACTAAATGTATACCACTTTGAATCCAGATGACATGGTTCTGGGAGCTTCCATCAAAGCTCAGCACCTGATCTTTCCGGTTCAGCTCTCCTTTTTATGATATTCCCAATGGATTCTAATTCACTTATACCAGGTTCTGGTTAGTTAGACAAATTATTGCATTTCTTGAGCTATTCTTAAACTGAAATTGAGGCAATTACTGAAGTGTTGGCACAGGTTAGAGATATTTTAAAATAATTATATAGGTGATATTCTTTATGTATTTGCCTACAGGACTGATGGGCGACTGGAAATGGACCCTGTGATGAGGCCCAGTGAGTGTATCTCTACACTGTGAATGGAGGAATGGGGCTTTTTAGTGTAAAAATATGCTATACAAAAATAAGCTCATGTCTTCAAAACTTCCCTGCATGATTTATTGTTTTGGCAAGATAACAAACAGTCCCAGTTCCTTCATTTTGTCTTTTTAGATTTCATCTTAAATCTAGGAAGGGAATAGTCATTAAGAACAAACACTGTCAACAGTTTCCAAAACTAAAATGATCTCATAAATATGAGAAAACACAAGCTAAAAAATTTGTTTGATAAAACGGATCCAAGCTTTCAAACTGTGATATTGGGATAATGCTGGTTTATTGGAACATATTTGCTTTGCAAATTACAGTTTGGTTGTAGAGGGTTCACTGCGGACTTCACTGTTGTTGCTCAATAAATCTGGGCTTATACTTTTAGCCTGCAGTTTTGACAATTAATTTAGTAAGTTCATTCATTAGTAATGGACCATTGGAAGGGAAAATGGCTAAGAGATTAAATGGTTTCTTCCTTGGGCCCGTCTCCGCTCATCGGTTTAACAGATTTCCATTAATTTTATATATTTTTCTCTTATACGATCTCAACAGTGTCACACATTGTGCTTAGATTGCCAAGATACAAAATTGAGGTAATCCAAACTCAAGAGATACTCAAACATTTCTCGTAAGTTTTTCCAAGGCCAAATTATACTTGCATTTGGCAGTTTAAAAAAAAATAAAAAAACACCTTAAGACTGGAATTCATTACACAACTTTTGTCCAGATTTTTTTGCCCCAATTTGCGGTCTGGACGTGTTGACACTAAGTTAGATTCAGTCTGCCAATGTTGGGTAGTAGGAGTTGACATATTTCACAGAAACTGATGGGCACAGATTCTGATTTACAGCATCAAGCCTGATTCAATCCAGATGAAGGATGTCAAAGATGTTGACTATTTTGTAAAGTATGACGAGACCAAATGACCGCATGTTTCCGTATGAATTTGGAACAACTTGTAAGTCTGGTTAGGTGTGATCTGTCAGTGTTTACGTAGCATGATGACCAGTTTTCCTCTGTAACCATTTACAAAGTCAGTAAGTGTATGATGCCAATGTTTTAAAAGCTGTTCAGATTTTAAAAGTGTGTTTTTTCCAGTCTTTACACTGCATTCATGATATATGCTTAATCAGTACATGCATTTCTAGGGAATCAAGCCTGCGATCTTGCTGCAGGATCGAGCTACAGGTACATTGCTCAAATTATTTGAGCTCCTGCATCCACATTAATTTTATACATCTATACTCTTTTTGTCAACAATTTGTCTATTTGAAGTTTTCATGGAATATTAGAAGAAACATATATTATCAGGATCAAGTCTGCAAAATTTCCTAATGTGACAATAACATGAATAAAATACAGGAATAATGACAACAAAATAAACATCCCAAGCTACAGTATTGTAGCGAATCAGCTCATGGGGAAATATGAATAATTAATCATAACTAGTAATAATTAATTATAAATATTTAGATCCGCTGTAGATATTTAGCTGACCTCTCAGGGTCACTGTCTTGTCAATTCTAAGAACGTTATTTTTCCTGGTTAAGGGAAATAACTTTCTTATTGTACAATTCTACAAAGAGCTTGTAGCATAAATCTGCATGATTTAGTGACTCCAGTTATGAGCAAACAATGAACAACGTCAAGTGTGATACAAGTAAGACTTTATTAACTACATAAACACTTAAACTAGTCTAACATACTACATAAACACTTAAACTGGTCTAACACACACACACATACACACACACACACACACACATACAGTTTGTATAGGAAAGGGTTAAAGCTTAAACAGTAAAGAGCAGAGAAATAAAAATATGAAGATATGGAACCATTTGATATTCAGCAGATTTACACCTGAAGGAAACATCAGATTATTAGTTCAACACAAACCTTTGTAAAAAGGTGCAAATGATACCTAATGTATCAATTAATAAGACTAAGTTTGATACTTGCAAGTCTCGTCTGTCTGAAAGAGATTCCTGATGCAATCTTAAGGCCCAAGATCTTGCTGAAGTTGGTTGATGAAAAAAAAACAGTTTGAGTCAGAGGAAGTCTGGCCTAGGAATGGCAAAAGTCAAGGTGAGACTGGCAGCGTACTTGGGGGGGGGTTGCGAGCCGCTAGCATAGGTCTTATCTTAGAATCTAACCTAACAGAACCACCAACTCTGGGCGGGTCACTGAAGTGTGGCCTTTAAAGTCTGTGAAGATTCACGCATCTCAAGAGGGGCTTGTCCAATGAGAAAGACAAAAATTCCAAGCGGGAGGTGGCAATTGCAGGAGGGCTTTATGACCCTTTGTCTCTAAGCATGGTAATCTGCACATGTAATTCACTTGGGGTGCGGATGCACAAACTAATAAAGAATCTTAGAACACTAATATGTTGCGTAGGTGTAAATATACAATATACATTCTCAATTAGATCATCCGAATATGAATTAATAGATTATGAATTAATAAACACGTTATATGTAAGGTTACATGAAGGAGTGGTTCTATCATAAGCATGCATAAAAATAGTCTAAATCAACAGATAATATACAAGACAGCACATTAATATCACAATGACATGATAAGGCATGTGGTACATTCAAAGAAAGTTTCCTATTAATTATTACAGAAGACCGTCAATTTTCCACTGTGCCCACGGGGATTTCCTATGGAAATGTAGTGAGAGTGGTGTATCAAAATCCTTAGGTGTAAAAATGTATTGGGTCAGGTTGCCAGGGTACCAGGGGTCCTGCGGCCCTGTTCACAGAAAACTTGGCCCCAGTGTGTCACAGTGTTTGTGTAGTTGACCTGGACCTGGTCACTTGAGGGCGCTCTTTCTGTTTTATGTTGTTTGTTGTTAAACTCATTCCATAGTACCCTGCTCAACTAATACTGGTTTCTGGGTAACACCTGTTCATCATTAACCCTGCTATATATATCATGCCTTCTCTGTCTGTTATTTGCGTCTTGATTGTATTGTCTTCTTGGTTGGTGTTGTCGGTGTCAGGTTTTTGGATTACCTTTTGCAACGTTTTGTTCTGTTTTGTCCTGTTATTATTTTCAATAAACTGCACATGGAACTTACCTTGTTTCCTCCTGGCATTCCGTGACAGAATCCAGACGCCACTACTAGTTCCAGCAGTTTGTTTTGTTTTCCTTTTTGTGGATCATGGACGGTCGGATTGTTCCTCCTCCTTCGAAGGAGCGCAGGGCTCGGCTCCGGATGTTGGCGGATCTTCGCCAACGGGGGATGGAGAATGGAGTTTAACACAAACAACATAAGACAGAAGAGCGCCCTCAAGTGACCAGTCCAGGTCACTACAACAAACACTGTGACAGTATGTTTATTGGGTGAGGGGTCTGTGAACGTTTTGTTAATCTAATGAATAACTGATTTGTTAAATCAAATGAAAAATTGTGTGTTTGATTGGTCCAGACGCTACAGTATTGTGCCGGCTGAGGCCTAAACAACTGCTTTCCAAACACAATCCTTTTTATGGATCCTTTTATAATTATGCAAAATAAAATTGATAATGAGTGACATTTTGTAGAGTTTTACAAAGCTGGCTAAGTAGACACACCAGAATGAGCACCTTGTCCATTGGGGATCTTTAGCACATACAGAGGTTGCTGCCGAACCAAGAGGTTTGGTTTTGGTCACCACTGCAAATTTTTGTGTCAATATTCACCAAACTTGAACCTGGTGTGAAATTCACATTTATTTGCCACTTAAAGTCCATCTGGAAGTTCGTCACGGAAGTTCCTACACTGAAAAACATTGCTAGTAAATTTCACAACTAATGACAAAGGAATGGCAAGTAACACATTGAATTAAACATAAAAAAATTAAGTACAAAGACTGAAATAATATTTTAACATATGCAAATGACTTTGTTGCATTTACAAAAAAAAATAAAAAATCATTCATATTTATATGACTGGATTTCACCTGTAAAATTTAGCTGAGCAGTGTAAATGTGACTGCACCTCAAATCAATTTTGATCCTAGTAAAACCACCTATAGTAGACTTAACATAGTACAGTCCCCCCTGAAACAACCCAGGGTTAAGCGTCTTGTTCATGGGCACAACTGTAAGAGCTGTGAGAATCAAACCAGAAACCTTTTGATTATGAACCCTGAACTTTAACCAGCATGCCACCAACCACCCCTGATATACTAATAAGTGTGTCATTTCTGCACCATTAGCTGCATCAAGCAAATTTGCAAAAATGGTGACTGTTTGCAAACAGATCTCCAGAAAACTCCCCCTGTCTGCAACTGGTGGGCCAAAAAGATATCCCGCCTCCAAACTCACGCCATTGGTTGAGTCACTGTTGCTGTTTCACAGAGTTACAGTGAATGTGTCTTATTTCAAAGGCTGTCCCTTCCATACTGTGTAATTTCTGAAAAGCATTAAGCGTTATTCCTTGTGAGGCGTATTCATTGTAATTTATTCCTCAGTTGAAATGAGACCATCTTGCGACCTCCAGATGACTTTTTCTGGGGGAATAAACCCACGAAAGACTTCCTTACAGTGTATTTGACTTTGCATTTTTAGCTGGGAGTACAGAAAGTATTCTTTCCAAAAATGACACACATATAACCTTTAAATAAAACTAAGTGAAAACTTCATTAATTCTCTTGAGCTGTGAAACAGCAACCTCTGAGCAATACGACTTTCTTCTGGGAGAAAACTTGAACTGTTAATCAAATTTCTTAATCAAAGTTCTAGTCAAGGCCTGTGGGAGAGTTGTCAGAAAGCGCCTTGACAGAAAATCTACTTCACATATTCAACTTCCATTTAGCAGACACTTCACTATCAAAGCCAGCACATGTCAAGCCCCGGTTACCTGCCAGCTCAAGGGAGCAGCAGAGAGTGTGACCATGATCTCACTATCGCTCCAGTTTCCAGGAAAGCCCTACTTGGGACTGAACCTTTTTCTCTATTAGCAACCCAGGATCAAAAGGCTACCAGCACATATGGAACAGACACACGGAGCGTGTAACCATTTAACTTTTATTATCAATCAGCCTGTCAGTATGAAATATGAATGATAAAGACTCAATCAGTCTCCCACACTGCATCTGCAAGGAGTCTTATCAAGGAGGCGCAGACCCCGCTGTTAGACACCAGCTGAAATTTGTGCATTTAATGTCGGGCAGTGTATGAGGAGAAATAGTGGTAGGTGATTACAGAATGTGCTGTGTGTGTTTGTTTAATGGCTGAAATCATAATTAATGCTTTAATGAAGCATCTATCATGCATGTGTCATGCTGGAGCTGTCAGAGAGCGCTGTTATTTCCTGATATTTGTTTGTGTTGTGCAGGATCACTAGAGGGGGTAGTTTGGCTCCACTTCCGGGTCTGAGTGTGACGGGCTCTGAATCAGTCAGAGATGAGTCTCTAGGGAGGTTTCCAAATAATCAAGGGACCCAGCAGCGAGCCTTGGGGTTTAAATCATATGGGAAGCCTTCTCTGTGTGTGCTGTCATGGGTCCAAAGGTCTAAAATATCCATTCAACTAAAAAAAAGAGAAATTTGGTAGAAATGGTAACATTTTTACTTGAACAACATATTTTGTCGTTATTTACCAATGTTCTGGCTCTTCGATGAAACACAAAGACTGGACAAACACAACCAACCCCACTCGCCTTTTTCCACCCCCTACCCGTAGGTGTTGTCACCCCCCCCCCCCCCACACACACACACAATAAGCGCAGTTGACTGTGTAATAAAGTTCACCGATTAAATCTGCTGTGGGGTGGGGTTTGCATTCAACTGGTTTGGAAAATAAAAATCACTTTCCATACAGTAAAAGTTAATTGTTTTTTATACTGCCAAAAGTTCCAAAAAACACTATGAAATAATTATAAAAGTCCTTTAATACTTCTGCGCTAAGTCTTCTTAATCTGCATAGAAATCATGCAGGGAAGGAAACAGATGACTTGATTTCAAGGGGAGATATCGTGACACACAATATGGTGGCTGTCCCTCTGGAGTCATTCACACAGAATGCGGGGTTTTTTTGGTTGTCAAAAAACACAAGAAACTGGTAGTGGAATGGAGGAAAAAAGTTTTTTTTTTTTTTAAGTTTATCCTTTATATTATTATTTTAAGCACCACATGATGAGATATGTTGCAAAAGACACAAGACGTAAGCACAATAGCCAGACGTCCATCTAGAGCATGTTCACATAGAAAAACAATGAAAAAGTATCACAATGGAAAGCAAAAACACCCTCTGTGTAGCCATCTTAAACACTTAAGAGAGCGGAAACATAAGACATGAATGTGAATTGACTGGACCCGCCTGAAAAAAAAGTAGTTTTAGCCTAATTATAGCTAAAGAAGCAAACTTTGTCATATACCATTGTTGTCATATTTTGTTACTTTTGATTGTGACAGTGAAACCTAATCTTGACAAACAGTTATAAAGATTTAGATCTTTCCCCATGTAAGTACACAGGCTTGTTTATATATACTCCACTGCAAATTAGATTTCAGAACTATGGCAAAAGGGAAAATTATTATTCAGCTGAATGCCTCCTTTTGTGTTTATCATTAATAAGAAAATAATAGTGGACTGGTTCAGCATGGAGTTTGACTAAATGATGACTTTGATTTTTTGTGTGAACTATTCCTTTAGTATTATGCATGTTTGGTGGCATGTATGCATAGTACTAGCATATTAGCTGTTTATTAATACTCACTAAGCACATATTATTGCCTTATTCTGCATGACAATATTTTAGATCCCTTAATCTGAACCCATACCTAAAATTAACAGCTTACTAACTAAACTATTAATAGCAACAAATTAGTGATTTGTTAAGACATAGTTAGTATTAATAGTGAGAATTGAATCTTAAAGCGACCAAAAAAAATCAATGCGATTTGAGTTGATAAAATGTGTTGTTCACCATTAGTAAATAATCCTCAGAATGATTTTTTTGCCTGTGATTGTATTATACATTTCATATTTTGAGCTCATTACATTTGAACTGAATTGTGTAATCAGCATCCCAGGTGTTTAACATCACAGTTCATCACAGGCAGTCATGTTATATTCCTCAATCGTGGTTTTGCATCATAATCTGAAAATAGCTTAAAATATACTACTGCTGCTTGTTTAAGGCCAAATAGGAATGACGAGCGGTAACTTCCAACCCAGCCTCATAAAAATACGTACCTCTGCGTACATTTCTGCAACACTGTTTTTACGTACCTTACTGCACGTTTCGCCGCATGAAGTCACAACATAATACTCTTCAAGTAATTGTGCGAAAATTACGCTTTATTAATCGAAACTCTGTAAATCATACTCTGTGTGAAAATAATTTAAAAGGTGTCGGAGTTTTACTGCCTCTAGTGTTAATTTTTTTTGGAAACTGCAGTGATATGTACTTATTGGTACGTATTTCGCGTCTTGCAAAAATGTGCCCCCATGTACGTATTTGCCATGAGACCGGGTAGGTAACTTCTATATACTGTATGGCTGGACCCACCGGTTCTGAGTTGAAGCACAGAGGTCCCACGAAATGATACAGTTCATATACCACTCTAATGCATGATTTAAAAAAAAGGCCCGTTCTTATGCTGAAACCAAAATTATTTGGCAAGATATCATTGTGCAAGTACTAGCTGTTCTTTAATCTCTTGAACTTAAACGTCTCATGTAGTTGCACTTCAAATGGATAAATATTAATGTAAGTAACATTATCTGTCATCTATAAAACATGATCCTTTGCTTTTACCAGTGCTCTCGCAGTAATTTCCTGGCTCAGCAAAGTAGTCAGTCACATATAGTCTGTAGACCTTTTCTGGGATTTTTCATTCACCCATTGTAGAGCTAAAATATATTTTTTTAGATAATATGTTCCAATCATATATTATTATGATAAAATTTTTGAGACTCGAACATGCAAATCTTTTACAAGCAGGTCTTCATTTTTTTGTGCGTGTCCTTACCTCGTGTGTTGAAGTAGAATTGGATGTAATTATCTAAAGTTTCAGTTGCAGTGCTTGAAAGAACTCTTCTGGGGTGTACATAATGATGCTATTGTAGATTACTAGTGCTTTCACAGGTCTCTCAGCGGGTGTCAGGAAATGGGGATTATTATGGACAGAATAGTTTAAATTGCCTTGTCCTTTATCAAGTCCATGGGGGAACACAATAAAGCAAATCAACCCACAATTCTCTTTGAGCAAAATGCCTGGTATATTAGACATAGATGCATGATCAGGCAGTTTGACAGGCAGATCCAACAGCACACGCAAGTGATGTTTTCTGTTCCTAGTACTTATTCATCCATAAACACTGAAAACTTCACTTATATGTGCTGTTTAACTAGTTTATTGGGCTAGTTTATGACTCTGTGCCAGAGAACGACTACTTTGCATTGGCATAGAGAACAAGATATTTTTCATGAATGTTCAAAGAGGGCTTAACCTTTTAAAATGCTAATAACATTTATTTTGTTTGCTGCACATCTGAATAGATAGATAAAATATTTCCAGTATATTAACAGAACAGAGGCCAAAGAATTCAGTTTGAACATGATTATTGCCAATCTGAACTGCTACTAAAGATACACACGCATTAATCATTAGCAATATCATTTGAAATGAATAATTTAGGAATATCCAGAATTCGTAGACTGTGCACCCTACTCGACATAAGCCTCTATTCAGCACATTTCGGAAGGCTTGAAAAAGGGCATTTGAGTTATTGGATTAGATTTGTGATATACCGCACCTGAGACATAGATTATACCAATTACTAATCTTGTTTATAAGGCTGTGTGTTTGTTCATGTCAGCATGCACATATGCTGTCTTTAGTGATGCTAAATATAATTTCATATTGAGAACACAGCATGAACACAGTAGTTTTTCTTACTTGTAGACATACACAAATGAAAAATGTCAGTCATATTTTTGAAAACAGTATACATTTGAAAACAAAAAGATACAAAGTAATATAACAGCTACAGTTATACATAGTTCACTCATCAAAGATGCATTTATTTGATCAAAAGTACAACCAAAACAGTCATATTGTGAAATATTGTTACAATATCATGTTTAATATATTTCAAAGGTATTCCTGACGGTGAGGCAAAAACTAAATTTTCAGCAGCCACACAGTCTCAGGTCACATTGATCCTCAGAAAGCATTCTAATAGAGGATTTGGTTCTCAAAAAAAAAAATATAGTATGATATATATATATATATACATATATTTTTAAAATGCGACTTTGTTTCAGGGTTCTTTGATGAAGTGTTCTTTAAATTACAAGTACACTTTTTATTATCTAATGCAGAATTAGAAGTCAGCTACTGTAGATAACAAGGAAAAGAGATGCACAGAATACTTAGCAAAAAAAAAAACCTAGCTATGTATCTGTCTGTATAGGGTTTGCTTATTAGATACAGTTAGTTTGTTAGTTATCACCCTTAAATGCACAAAAACAATTTCCTGATGTGATCTTAATTGTGAACCTCACTCCACAAAGTATTTCAAAAAGTAATGACAATAAAGAGAAATACTAATATTATTTGTAATAAAGAGCAGAGTAATGATACGATACTATATGTACTTTTATTTGTTCACTGAATTTGACATTCTAAATGGAGCTCTCAAGGATTCTGTGCAGCGTTTCCCACATTATACCATGAGCCAGAATAGCAGAAGTCTTACTAAGATCCTGTCCACAACTTCAAAATGTTTTCACAATGGAAGAGTATTGAGCTAACAGCTTACATCTCAACCTAATGGACTGCTTGGATCCAGTACAACACATCATACCAACCTGGCATTCAGTAGACACAGCCCTGTAATAAAATTAGTCCTCATCTCTCCATCCAATGAAAAAAATCATTTTCATCACATTTATCTTTTAGTGTTGAACTATCCATCTATTTGTCCTTTGTGCAACTTTAGAAATAATAACAGATAAATAATAGAACTGCATTCTGGGTCACACTAATTACATTTCACAGCCATGCTGTAGAAAATGTCAAAGAAGACATCTGAGAGATTACTAAACCAGACAAGCGATTTCCTGAAATGGATTTTCAGGAAAATTACCCAATTAACCAAATAATTATTGTATTATCAAAATCTCTAAAATTAATCTAGTGGTTGTGCTAGAAACTGAACACAGATTGTTCTTCTCATCATCCTCACCTCAGATGTTTCACAAAACTGATGTAGTGAATGTATATTGAGTATGTTTGCAACTGGAAATAGGCTGTGTATGTAGTAATGCATTATTATACCAAGGAAATATAGGTATTTCAATGTCATCTTTACAATTATGCATTGAACAGACAATTTCATTCACAGTGGATTTACAAGACATTCAAGCAATATATTGTAATAATACATGCTTTTCTGAGAATCAAACAGACCTGAACTTTGCTATTGCCAGACTCTACAAGTCAATCAAAAAGAAGAACATTCTTTACATTTCTGAATACATAAAAAAGTTATGATAATTACTAATGCATTATGTGAATTCTTTTTGATTAAATGCTTTGCTTAATGAGATACTGTTCAATTTCATAAGCTTGCTTGTACACAATAGGGCTCTTATGAAACTGATAAAGAGTCAAACCTTGTATTTTCTCGTGTTATAGGTTCATTTTATATTAGATATACACACTTACGTTTTGGTGCATATGTGGAAAATTCATTTGATTTGTACAATCACATTTGTATGTTTTCGTCTGGTCAGAGGAGAACTGACCACCCGACTGAGCCTGGTTTCTCCCAAGAATTTTCTCCATTTCTGTCACCGATTGAGATTTGGTTCTTTGTCACTGTTGCCTTTGGCTTGCTTAGTTGAGGACACTTCATTTCCAGCTTTTTGAATCGTGACATGATGTGAAAGCATATTATTTAAACCGAGACTGAATGTGACATCACGAATTCAATGATGAACTGTCTAACACTAAAAAAAATTAGGCGCCTTACTCGTAACACTAGTGTGCTCTCATTGTTGCATGCTATGACACACTATTTCCCTAATTGATGCTGCACAGTTGCTTTGACACAATCTGCATTGTTAAAAGCACTACATAAATAAAGGTGACTTGACTGTCGTCGTATTGATCTGCTTACACGTACTGGGTTAGTTTTGGGGTGGACCTTCTTTTTCTGTGTTCTAAAAATTTTACATTTTCATGCAACTGAAATCATACAAATTTTGCCATCAATTTGTACTCATTTCAATTAATAAAGACTTGTTAAAAAAATTCATGAGATTGGGTTATATTGTAACAGCATATTGGAGAAACAGATTTAATAAAAGCTTCAGTGCGTTTGTGTTTGCACTCTGGAAGGCATCAAAGGTTTATTTGCAGCTTTTTTTTTTAATCTAGATAATCACAGACATGTATGTTGATCTCTTGAACTCATTGGCCAATGAGAAGTCTTTAAGTTAGATAGAATCAATTCAGCAACATTCAGAGCGCCGGTGTTTTTGTCCAGTGCTGAGTTCAGCATATTCGTGAATTCTCTTATTATACCAAAGACACAACATAAAGAAATCATTGCACATTAAGCTTTACTTATTATAAAGGAAGTTTTTGCAAGAGCTGCAGTAGGAGTCGGTGAAAAAATTAAATGAGGTGACCCACTTGAGATCAGTTTTGAATGTGAACAAACAAGTAAACATAATTTTTCCGCGATGAACTGAATTGAGTTGCATCTTTTTAGTGATCATAAATGAAGCACTATTTGCATGCTTTCTGTATAAAATCATTCAGAATATATCATTTGAGTGAAGGTTTTGTTTTTCATGTTGCTAAGTGGACCAGGGCCATGTAGCTACATGCTGCAAAGTTTCAGAACTGACATGTGTATTTAAATGTGGGATTCATTCTCAAAATTACAATGATTAACATAGTCATAACTAATATAGCAATAATCACTGTAAAAAGTAGTACATTTAAAAAAAATGAATATACTTTATATATTTTACAAGAATATACAATTTCAGTCTTTCTACTTAAAAATTCACATTTAAATGTGTTACTTTTCTGTTTTTTTGTAACATTTTGTGAAATGGTATATCAGTTGGTCAGTTTGTCCGAAGACAACTTATATATATATATATGATATATATATATATATATACTGCATTCTCTGACATGTACATTGCTAGTCTTTGTTATGGCATGCAGTATCCTTGCTTACACATTACATCTGGACATTTCTAGACCAACTTCGCTAATTTCAGAAGCACCTTCAGTCTTTTGAGTCTAGTTTAACATATCTAATATTTCCTAACAAATTATTGTGCAGTACACTCTAAAAAATGCTGGGTTGTTTCAACCCAACTTTGGGTCAAATATGGACTAACCCAAACGTTGGGTTACATTTTTGTTACATTAAAGTTTTAACCCAAAAGTTGGGTTAGTCCATATTTGACCCAAAGTTGGGTTGAAACGACCCAGCATATTTTAGAGTGTAACATTTTATGCACATTGCTCTCACTGAATATCCCTAAAAAACGAGGACAAGATGTTTTTATTTGTCAACTCTCAAAACAGATCTCGTGTGTCACCACATTTAATTTTCTGCACATGTTAAGGAACATATAACTATATACTGTGTTTCAGTTTATCCACTCTTCCATTGACCCTTGCCTTTCTTTTGAGCAAAAGTGAATTTGCTGCTGCAATATAACTCAGAGGGAGTGCTGCGGGTAATTGGATTTGTAATTGTTCTTGTGACTATCATCACACAGCATGTATAGCACCAGCCATCATTATTTCTTCTGTTCACATGGAGAGCCCTAGTGTCCTGTTGTTACATGTGTGTTGATATAAAAGGTCTCACGTGGCTCTCCACATTCTCCAAAAATACACCCTGATGACAAACTTGGGGTGCCGGCAGATGTTGGCATAGACAAGCCACAGGGTTTTCACAAAATGACACTCCCTGCGGGTCTACACCTCTCACCTGTGTGCACTGAAATTCAGACGTATATGCACTTTGCAAGTGTCCCAGAATTCAAATGTGGGTCTGGTTACACATTATGCACTCCAGATGAACCAGGTTCATGCCACTATTCATTACCAGGAATGGCATAAAAGAACATGATGCAATTAGTGCTCTAGTGCCATTGTCCTATATAGGACTCTCTTTCTCGTAAACATGCAAATACAAATATCATGGAATGTACTAGTGACTTATTATTCTGTGCTCTGCGAAGAAGGCTGTGTAATTATATTATAATAAAATGTAGTGCCCGTTACTATTTATTTGACAGCGTAAAACGTACTGTAAGTCAGAAAGAATTGCTTATTTAGTAACACCACTGCATGTTGTCATGGCAGGACTGCTGTACCTTACTTTTGGGGAAACAATATTGAAACTGTGGCTTTTATGATGCAACAAACTGTTCATGAAATGTAACTATAGTCATGATACCCTTTTTATAAAATAGTTAATTGCCTAAAATGTCTGGGTTTTTAGCTTTGTTTTCCTATTGTTTTCATGCTTGCTGAAGGTGATGACTGAAAAGTATTGACCAATAGTGTGCAGGCACATAATCTAGGCATACAAGAAGGTATAATCTACTGAGAACAGTCAAAGCAATGCAAATATGTGTACATAAAATGTATGAGAACTCTAGAGAGCATGTCAATAGAAAAACTAAGCCAAAACACAGAGATTTTAGGCAATTTATAAATCCCGCCCAGGACTATATACTGTAAATGTACTATATTCATTTCATGTCTGAGGAAAAGAGGAGGTAAGGTCACCCATTTTAACTAACTTTTGTATCTTTTTAGTTTCCTCATTTAATTTAATTTAAATAAAATTAAAAAATAAATTATTTTTTGTGTGAATAATTTGAAGCTTAAAAGATCTTAATTTAGCATTAAACTTGAACAGACTAAATTACAAAAAATTAAAAAATACAAGAAACGCTCGAATTGATTAGTAAATGTTCATAAACATTTACAGAAGATGAATAGCTCCACTTTAGATTTGGTACTGCAAAAACATGAACAAATGTGAGCCTGTACCACACATATGAAGCCATAAATATTCTTTCCATTGAGTAGGTTTTGTTAGGAAGGACAATATTTGGCCGAGATACCACTATCTGAAAATCTGGAATCTGAGGATGCAAAAAAAAAAAAAATCAAAATATTGAGAAACGTTTTTCCAAATGAAGCATACATTAAGTTCTTAGTAATGCATATTACTAATCAAAATTAAGTTTTCATATACTTACGGTAGGAAATTTACAAAATTCTTCATGGAACATGATCTTTACTAATAGCCTAATGTTTTTTTGGCATAAAAGAAAAATCGATCATTTTGACCCATACTTTGTATTGTTGGCTATTGCTACAAATAATACCATGTGACTTAAGGCTGGTTTTGTGGTCCAGGTTCACAAATGATTAATCACTAATTTGTCAAGTATGTAAATAGGTATTCAGGTCATTTGGATACCGTTTTGCCCATAAAGATGAATGCTCATAAAGGTACTAATATTAATAAGTTTTTTCATTAAGTACAGAAATGTAAGGGAAACAGGTCAATTTAGCTCAAAGGGAATAATTTAAGATTTTAAAGGGGACTCCACCATTAATATGCAAGGGAATTAGGACAGAATCACTGTTTTACGGCTGATCACTGATACGGCCAGCGATTCATTGAACGAGCCGTATACATCAATTTCTGGGCAATGGATATTTATATCCAAAATAGAGTGAAAACACTATTAATTAGCACATTAACAAGATCGGCAGTTTAAGACATTAATTTGTGAGCACAAAACACGAGATACTTCTTTTTTCAATATAAATGAGGCTTTATTGGATCAATCTAAGACATATAAACTAATCTAACACACGCATTCACACACAAGTTGCAGAAAGAGAGAAAGTGAGGAAATAACTAGTTTGAGAGAATGAAAATGTGAAATCCCAAGTTTACAGCAATATGTGCCATTGCATAGATCTGAACAACCAACCATCAATCACTTAATTAACCCTCGCACTGAGTTCCTCAATGAGGTTAAAATTTAGGTTAACTGCACCAGTTCAGTTAGAATCTGGAGGTACTTGCTTTCTTGTGTGCGTGGTTTCCTTCCTTGTCTGGTTGCCGAAAGGGGTTTTCCCGCTTTTCTGATTGGCTTGATGTTCAGTCTTGGGAAGCCAGTGATTGGGCTTTGGCTGGCGACGCGGAGCTGTGGTCTACAGTTGAAGTTTAGACAGCACTTTTCAGAGATGCGGCGTTAGGCAAACTTAACTCAAAACACGAAACTCTCAATGGAAAATAAAATAAAATAAAGAAATAGAAATAGATGTAAAGTTTGACGAGACCAGGTGGTGTTTCTCCTCATGGTTTTTTGGAGGAGCTGGCGTGTAAGCCAGAGCACGCTCAAAACTAAAGAAGCATGATTAAAAGCATAGCTCAAAGCTATCCCTAAAAAGAGGAGAGTAAGAAGGGGGTTGAAGAAGAGAACCAAGAGAACCAAGAGAATGAAGAGGATGATTTGATGGTGTTTTTCTGTAATTTAAACCAGGCTGTTTAACACACCCCAAATGGTGTCTCGACCAATTGTAGCTCGGGGTGTTGCAATGTTTCTCCTTCCCATTCATAAATCAACTGTTATCTCATCATTCACATGATCTGCGTTTTTCCCGCTCTGGTAGAGTATACATTTTGGACATGATTTCTTATAATAAGAATATGATACATTTGACCAAGTATTGATTGGAAGAAACGTTTCAAGCATGAATTCTCAAACACACACATACTAAACATGAATAGCAATTCTTAAACTATTCAATAGTTATTAACAATACATACACAATAAATGATTAAGACATGATGGTTAAACATGTGGGTTACATACATGATATGGGGTTAGATATATAGCAATGGTTAGTTGCTGGTCACCAGTCCTTTTAGTGTCATTTAGATGCATATTTACATGGAAATGAAGTTTCTTTGGCATTCTGTGGATGTAAGGATACGTTCTGTGAAGACCAGAGGTTAAGAGGTCTCTCATAAGGAATTTCCGTCTGTTCGGTTGTCTCTGAGGTGGGGGAAGTCAATCCACAGAGCTCGTGTTTGTGGTTACTATCACGTGATGGTCATGCTGTCATTTCTTTGACCATTTAATCTTGATTACTTTCCCTAAAATTGACAATCTCCTTCCTGAGTTGTTATGATCAGTGTGTTCCTTTTGTGTTAATGTTGAAAACTGTTCTGTGACAGAGTGGTTTTAGGCTTGCTTCAGAGTGGCTAGGGTCTGATTTATGACATCCTGTTGTCTTGGGCCTCTGTGGAATTTGGAATCCTCGTTTCAATTATGTTTTGACCAAATCTTAGATTGTCTCATTCGGTCTGATATCCTACAAGAATAATGAAAAGTCTCAGCTTTAGATTGGGTATTGCAAAAACATGAACAAATAATAAATGTTAATTTTGTTAAGATGTTGTAAATAGTATAAGTCTACACAACCAAACAACATCCAATATATAACCTTTTACAGACATATCATAGGTCTTCAACCCTGCTCCTGGGGTCCCACTGTCCTGCCTATTCGGGTTCAACCCGAATCAAACACACATGAACAGCTAATCAGGTCTTCAGGACACCGGGGTGCTCATTTAATAACATCTCCGTAGATTTCATCCTAAAAGGTACGTAGCACAAAGCTAGATTTTGTGTCGCTCAAAAGTTTTTCAGATTTATAAAACCATGCGTACGCCAGAACCTGCGTAAATCTCTTTATAAATCCCAGTCAGGGGAAGATTGTGCGTACATGCATCTCCACCCTGAATCCGCCCCGAAATCACCATAAAAATTTTTTTTTTTTTTTGTTGTTGGGGGGGGCTTACAACGCCGATGTTTTTTACCTAGGCATAATGGCATCTGCATATCATTTCCATGCATATTCACATCCACGTGACACCATGTTTAACACTGTCAAAGGTACAAGACATTAAGGGAATATGAGATATGGACTATAAATGCCACTTGTGCCATACACCCCAACTTTTAATGGTTAAACAAGTAATGTTCCATCATTGATCATTGTTCTCCTCTAAAATATTTTCTCAAACATGTGATCTGCAGTTTAATTTAAAGATTAATTATTGTGCACCTATTGCACTCCTCGCTGTCATTAAAACAGCATGCCACAGGAAAAGTGATCAAGCGCATCCACTATAAATAGGCTATGTCTAAATTCATATGATTTTGGTTTAACTTGTGTAATGACTTTATGTAATTTCTCCATTAATGGGAGTGGAATATTTAATGTTTTTATCGACATGAAAACAGAGTTTAAAATCATTGTTTGCTTCATTACTTTTCTCTCTCCAGGGAAAAAAAAGTCTGGGTCAGAGTTTGCGTGCAGGTGTGCAAATTTTCCCGTCAAGTTTGTTTTTATAAATCCCACCTTTTGTGTAGGAAGTAACGTATGCCTCTTTCAGGGCAGGTTTTGTGCGTACGCTATCGGTTATAAATGAGGCCCCTGGCCTGTGACTTTCCAAGTAAGAAGTCACAGGCCAGGGGCCTCATTTATAAAACTCTCCGTAGATTTCATCCTAAAAATGTATGTACTCTTAAAAGCTAGATTTTGCGTACACACAAAAGTTTTCAGATTTATAAAACCATGCGTATGCCAGAACCTGCGCAAAATCACTTTATAAATCCCAGTCAGGGGAAGATTGTGCGTACGTGCATCTCCACCCCGACTCCTCCCCGAAATCACCATATATGGAGCTTACAACGCCTAGTTTTACTATGCATAACATAGAATATCATTTCTATGCATATTCCCATCCACGTGACACCATGTTTAACACCGTCAAAGATAAAAGACATTAAGGAAATATGAGATATGGACTATAAATGCCATTTGTGCCATACATTCATTTTTATTTCTAAAAATCATACAAAATCCTTGTTATGTTTTAGCATAAATATATCCAGATAAAAACAAAAATAAAAACAAAAACTGTTTAAAATAGTTATCAGATAAATATTTTAGAATAGAGTTGATCTCATTCTTTAACACTGGCCAAATAGTAGCCTATTTCAATTGTTTTAAACAATTCAAATTTAATTTAATTTATGCAGTTTTGCTGATAAGGTGAATATTTTTTAGCTATTTTGAGTGGAAACAGATAGGCCTATTTATTGTAGTGTAAAATTGTCTGACTCAGTGCGTCAGAAACGTATAAATCTTACCGTTTTCTTCAAGTTGTAGCCTTCAAATACAGCGGTACTTTTCATAATCAGGCCCTTTCTAACGGAGCATGCTGCACAACTTCTTGTCCAGGCCCTTGTCATCTCTAGGCTGGACTACTGCAATGCTCTTCTGGCTGGACTCCCATCAAGCACAATCAACCTCTACAAATTATTCAGAATGCAGCGGCACGACTGGTCTTCAACGAGCCCAAAAGAACCCATGTTACACCTTTTTTTATCTCCTTGCACTGGCTACCGGTTTCGGCCCGAATCAAGTTCAAGACATTGTTGCTTGCATATAGAACAGCCACAGGCAGAGCACCCGCCTACTTCCACTCACTACTACGAATTTACATCTCCTTCAGAAGTCTGAGATCCGCTAGTGAGCGACGCCTCGTGGTACCATCACAGAGAGGCTCAAAATCACTTTCCAGAACATTCTCGTTCACCACTCCTGGCTGGTGGAATGATCTTCCCACCCCTATCCGGAATGCTGAATCCCTGACAATTTTCAAGCGACAGCTGAACACTCATCTCTTTCGAAGCTACTTGACATCATCATAAAAATAAATAAATGTATCCTTCTCTTTATTTATTCCTTCTCTTTCTAGCTTGTACTTATTTGAACAATGTCTAAGAACTTTGTATTACAACCACTTCTTGTGTCTGTTTGCCTCTTTAAGAAGAATCGCTTTATGTATCCCCCAATTGTAAGTCGCTTTGGATAAAAGCGTCTGCTAAATGACTAAATGTAAATGTAAATGTAAAATGAAATGTTGTGGAGATGACTTCACACGACAGCAACACCCTCGGTGCAGCTGCGGTGTACGTAAGAGATTATCATTGGACCTATTCAACTGTATCATGGCCGTTCGACACTGAATCCAGCAGTGTCCGCCATAATATCGAAGTAAGTGCGCATCACTGATCATTGTTCTCGCTAATAAAATATTTTCTCATAACATGAGATCTGCACTTCAGTTTAAAGATGAATTATTGTGCACCTATAGCACTCTCTCGCTGAAAAGTGATCAAGCGCATTTACTACAAATATGTCTAAATTCATATCATTTTGGTTTAAGTTCTGCATAATGACTTTATGTAATTTCAGTCCTTATCTCCATATGAGAGTGGAATATTTCATGTAAATGTGTATATGGACAGGAAAACAGAGCTTAAAATAGTTGTTTTTTCTTCATTAATTTTCTCACTCCAGGAAAGAGTTTGTACGCATGTGTCAGAGTTTGCGTGCAAGTGAGCAAATTTTCCCGTCAAGTTTGTTTTTAGAAATCCTATACCTTTTGCGCATGAAGTGGCGTACGCCTCTTTCAGGGCTGTTTTTGTGCGTACGCAACAGTTATAAATGAGGCCCCAGGTGTGCTGAAGCGGGTTGGAAATAAACCTATGTAAGGTCAAAAATTATCAAAGACTTCTGCTTTCCTGTCCCAAACCTATCTTCAGTAACAAAAGGGCCATTTGGAATTCCTGAAGGCACAGAGGTGCTGATATCGATCAAGGCCTGTAGGCCAACATGTGTATATATCGGGGGTCTGCTAATTGTCACACCTTTCGCCCAGTGGGTGAAGTTATAATCTGCTGATTGGTCAGTTTGAATGTCTCACATTTGGTTTTTAGTCACATGGTCAAGGAAGGGATAAAAGAGGACTGTAACTGTTGCGCTGGCTCTTGCCTTTGCTGTCTCTTTCCTTTGCTGCCTCTCTCTTCTTGGGGCTCTTCTCTCTCTCTCTCTCTTTCTCTCTCTCAGGTAATATTTTACATACATGCTGGGTACAATTAATTGTTCATGTTTTACCATCCTTTATCTATTTTGTAACCAATTCAAGTGTAACCATAACAAAATATTGTTATTAAACCATTTCAATTATTAATTATGTGCTAACTAGTCTTGATTCAAGGTTCATCTTAAAGTGCTACCTATTACAATACAATAGTCACACAATAGCAACACTCTCCCACACATTTAGCTATTATAACTGCTTATTTCCGTCGTTGGTATAAGTGGCAGTGGGTGGTAATAGACTAGAAATGTACAGTTTTATATTATCGTGCTGATAACGTTTCTTTAGTCACTCGGCAATCCTACAGCCTGAACCACCGTAGGAAACCATCCTTACACTACAGGACAGGTGGGGTCCCCAAAAGCAGTTTCTAGAATGTTTGTGAAGTGCTTAAAGACTACATATGCCCCCCCCCCCCCCCCCCCCTCCAACCATTTTGAGATTCAAAAAGAGCTTTAGGTCATATATGCAACTTAAAGCTGCATTCCGTAAACTTTAATATAAAATCATAATAATACACATTAATGCTTTGTCTTTACCAACATTTTTTTTGTTTTGTTTTTTTTTGTTGGGGGTTGTTTTTTTTTTTTTTTTTTTTTTTTGTTTTTTTTTTTTTTTTTTTTTTTGCAGCTGGAGCTATTTTTCTCTCTTTATATCTATGATGAATCGAGCAGGTACTGGACTACTCCACAGTATTTCCTACCAGAACCAGTCTAAAATACTCCAAATATAAAAACTTATTACAGGTGTACTGTAGTGATATATTTATCTCAAACAGGGACAACAATATTTAAATTAGAGAGATAATATCAGATTTTTTGTGCAAGTAATAAAACTAACATACACACACACACTCACATTCTAATTCAAAAGTGAATCAAAAACATATTGCAAACAGCAGTAGTTAACTAAATATTTATTTTGCTCTAAAAATGATGATAGCATGCTGGGACTTTTGAGAACACCACTGAGTGAAAAATTAAATTAATTAGTTAATCGTTTTTATGTGTTCATTGAAATTAACCATCTGAACAATTTTCTAAAATTATTGGGCCTCCAGTGCTGCTTGAAAGAGGAGGTTTTGTTATTTTATCACCTCAACTCACTTGGTTGTAAGGCTGCAGTTTATGTCACGCTACGCTGCTACTTTTCTCATTACTGCAAAAGATGCAATATTTTGAAAACAGCTTAAATACTGTCACAGATGTAGTTATATTAATAGCAGCACTGCTTTTAATTAACTACTCCCCAACACTTCTCAAGATAAGTGTAAATTTATTTTAGTGACTGGACAGTTGGACAGTCCTGTGTGTATAAATGTGTTGAGTCAGTTCTGTATGTCTTAGATAAGAATAGGCGATTGTGTTAAAAATAAATAAATTAAAACTCATATTATGACCACAGATATGAACAAGATTATGCCAAGATTAGTCTGACAGTTTCATAGCTGCTGAGACTGGTCTAGACCCGTATGTGAAAGCCTCCCTCAGAACTAATTAGTTGCTGATTTAAATGCAGCTAAATGATGGGTAAGTATGAGCCACAAATCACAATTAATAAAAGGCGGAAGGATTACTTTGCCTTTAAAACTGCCCCGCTGTTTTGGCATATTAATGTACAATAAATGTCAATTTTTTATGTGGCTCTGACACAGCAATTGTGCTATTAAAAATGAAAAGACTAGGAGGATCACTGTAGTCTTCACTGAATCAATTGGACTTATACTTCCCTACTAGGAAGAGCTCCAGGAATGCGTAAGTTTAATGAGAGAGAGAGAGAGGCTTGAACCACGTTTTTTCTGACAAATGTTGTAGAGTGGGATCATAAGGCATAGAAACATTTTATGCTACAAATACACAACTTTGAAATGAAATACATGACAAATACTAACAAATGTATGTGATGTCTTGATAGGTTGTAATATATACATATATATATGATGTAATATAATTAAATTATAAAACAACTTTTAACAGGACATTGCGTTGCTATAAACATGAAATGAAGTTCTCACTACACAGTGATTTGGGGCTACAGTTAATCAGTTTTACTTCAATGAACCTGCAGGGCTTCCATAGATTAGTGGCCTGATAAAAACTCACATATGATCAGATTTGATCCTAATTCCATACTTTTTAATCCTACATCACCGTGAGCACAAATCGGTTTTTAAGAAAAACAAAACTGATGGAAAATGTTGTAGAACTCATAATGTAAATAATTAGGTGCATACTGTCTAATTTTTCTCAAAAAAAAAAAAATCTTGGCATCATAATGTAATCATATTTTTTACATTATGATAAATGTATTACGTATTTATTATGATTGTATGATTAATCTGATATTATATTATATTATATACCGGTTTTTGTGAAATCCTTTGGGTTTTTATACCAACCCTTTACATAACTATATTTCATTCAAAAAGTTCTTAAAAAAAAATTCTTTCATACTTAGTAGAAGTGGGAACGTCTAGGTTACTTGTGTATCCCTCGTTCCCTGACGGAGGGAACGGAGACGTTACGTCAGTGACTGACGAATTGGGATCTCGCCCGAGAGTCCAATCACCTTGAGTGTTAACTAAACAAGCCAATGACAGTTGGCGTGCGTGTTTCGCCACGCGCACCCCGCCCAGCAGCGCGGGTATAAAAGGAGAGCGCGTGCAAACGCACATCAGTTTTCGCTGAGGAGCCGAGACTACGTGCCCCGGCCGTACGGCGGTGGTACAGCAACTGTGGCAACGAACGTAAACGTCTCCGTTCCCTCCTTCAGGGAACGAGGGTTACACAAGTAACCTAGACGTTCCCATTCAGTCAGTCACGTTCTACGTTACGTCAGTGACTGACGAATTGGGATCCGTATGGAAAACGCCACTATTGCTGACCCCCTCCATTGCCCTGCGGAAGCCGGCAAGTCCCCCACACCAGCTGGGGCGGAAGATAGGCCAGCGGCTAGGCAGAGGTGTCCGCCACTGCCTTTTCTTTCTTTTTTCGTTGTTTTCCATACGTTGTGCATTGGATAACACTGGTAAAGCGTACCAGGTGGGACGCTACGGAAGCCACATCCCGCACATAGGAGGTATCATGTGGAATTACACATATGGACTGTCCCAGGGCAGTACTACATATGGAAGTACCTGTGGTAGATTCAACCCGCCTGGGGTGAGATGACTACTCAGCAGAGATGGCAGTGAACGACTGCTAGGGAAAGACACGTGCTTACCGTGAGGGGAGCCGTACCGTTGAAGAATACACATGTGGGATCACCCGAAGGGGGAATCACTACACACGGGCACCTAGCCCAGCACAAGGGCTGACCTTGGGCATGCACACGAGTGCTGAGCCTGGCGTCTGGCGCTCCGCCACGCCTGACCACCGAGGGTGCAGGAGGAACTCCACCAGGGTTCGCCAAGGGGAACTGAATGAGGAGCACAAGAGCGCACGTATCCGGTCCGTAGAGGTGAATGGGGCAGCAAGCGTGATCGACACCGAGCAGGTCCGGTGTTACTGCCTACCTGAGGCGAGTACACGAGAGGACACGGGCTCTACACGGAGATTATAGAATCTCGCAAACGTGTTAGGCGTCGCCCAGCCGGCAGCTCTGCAGATGCTATCGAGGCGCCCCGCGCCAACGCCCAAGAAGATGCCACTCCTCTCGTAGAGTGAGCTCTCACTCCGAGGGGGCATGGTAAACGTTGGGCCTGGTATGCCAAGACTATAGCCTCCACTAACCAGTGGGCAAGTCTTTGTTTGGAGACAGCCTTTCCTTTCTGCTGTCCTCCGAAGCAGACAAAGAGCTGGTCTGAGGTCCTGAAGCTCCGCGTACGGTCCACGTAAATGCGCAGAGCGCGAACGGGACAGAGCAGAGCGATGGCTGGGTCTGCCTCCTCCCGGGGCAGCGCTTGCAAGTTCACCACCTGATCCCTGAAAGGCGTGGTGGGAACTTTGGGCACATATCCGGGCCGGGGTCTCAGGACAACGTGAGAGTTACCCGTCCCGAATTCTAGGCACGAATCGTCGACCGAAATGCCCCTCCCCCCCCCCCATGGTGCAAGTCCCCTACCCTCTTGACCGAAGCCAATGCGGTGAGGAGCGCTGTCTTTAATGACAGAACTTTAAGCTCTACTGACTGCAGAGGCTCGAAGGGCTCCTCCTTCAGGGCCATGAGGACCGAGGGGAGATCCCAAGAGGGTAACAGGTGAGGGCGCGGAGGATTCAGCCTCCTTGCCCCTCTGAGAAACCTGATGATCAGGTCGTGCTTCCCTAGAGACTTACCGTCTACTGCATCGTGATGCGCGGCATTGGCGGCAACATACACTTTCAGGGTGGAGGGAGACAGCCCTCGCTCCAACCCATCCTGCAGGAAAGAAAGCACGACTGCGATCGGGCATCTACGGGGGTCTTCCAGGCGGGAAGAGCACCAACCGACGAACAGGTTCCACTTCAGCCTGTAAGCGTGTCTGGTAGACGGGGCTCTAGCTGAAGTGATGGTGTTTACTACCGCTGGAGGTAGCCCACCTAGAACCTCCGCGTCCCGTCCAGGGACCATAAGTGGAGATTCCACAAGTCTGGACGCGGGTGCCAGAGGGTGCCCCTCTCTGAGAAAGGAGATCCCTCCTCAGAGGAATTCGCCAAGGTGGGGCTGTCGCGAGGAGCATCAGTTCAGCATCATTGTCCGACTGGGCCAATATGGCGCTACCGAGAGGATCTGCTCCTCGTCCTCCCTGACCTTGCACAGTGTCTGCGCGAGAAGGCTCACTGGGGGAAACGCATATTTGCGTAGGCCCCGAGGCCAGCTGCACGCCAGTGCGTCCGTGCCGAGGGGACCCTCGGCCAGGGAGTAAAACCACTGGCAATGGGACGTGTCCGGGGAGGCAAACAGGTCTACCTGAGCGTCCCCAAAGCGTCTCCAAATCAGCTGGACTGTCTCGGGGGGGAGTCGCCATTCTCCCGGAAGGGCGGGCTGACGTGAGAGCTCGTCGGCTGCACGGTTGAGCTCGCCTGGGATGTGAACGGCGCGAAGTGACCTCAGATGCTTCTGACTCCAGAGGAGGAGATGGCGGGCGAGTCGCGACATGCGATGGGAGCGTAGACCTCCCTGGTGGTTGATGTATGCAGCGGTCGCAGTGTTGTCCGTCCGGACCAGTATGTGCTTGTTGTGTAGCAGCGATTTGACGCGGCACAGAGCCAGCCATACTGCTTGCAACTCGTGGCAGTTGATATGCCACTGCAGTCGGGGCCCCGACCAGAGCCCCGCAGCTGCATTCCCACTGCACATGGCACCCCAGCCCCTGGCAGAGGCATCTGTTGACACAACAACATGCCTGGATACTTGCCCAAGGGATACTCCTGTCCGAAGAAAGGCAAGATCTGTCCATGGGCTGAGGGTCTGATGGCAGAATGGGGTAACAGAAACCCGGTAAGTGCCGTGTCGCCATGCCCATCTCGGGACCCGGTCGTGAAGCCAATGCTGAAGCGGTCTCATTTGAAGCAACCCGAGCGGCGTGACAGCTGCTGTGGATGCCATATGCCCCAGGAGCCTCTGAAATTGTCTCAGTGGAACCGCCGTCTTGCACTGGAAGGACCCCAGGCAGTTCAGCATCGACTGCGCACGCTCTACTGAGAGACGTGCCGAGAGGTTGACCGAGTCCAGCTCCATGCCGAGAAAAGAGATCCTCTGCAACGGGGGGGAAGGGGGGCGGTGGGAGAGAGTTTGCTCTTTTCCCAGTTGACCCGAAGCCCCAATTGGCTGAGGTGACTGAGCACCGTGTCCCTGTGTTCGCACAACTGCGCTCGGGACTGGGCCAGTATGAGCCAGTCGTCGAGGTAGTTGAGAACGCGAATGCCCGCTTCCCTCAATGGAACGAGGGCTGCCTCCACGACCTTGGTGAAGACACGAGGCGACAGGGATAGCCCGAAGGGGAGGACCTTGTACTGATATGCTCGCCCTTCGAACGCAAAGCGGAGAAACGGTCTGTGTCGAGGGAGAATCGAGACATGAAAGTACGCGTCCTTGAGGTTGATTGCTGCGAACCAATCGAAAGGACGGACGCATTGAAAGATGCGTTTCTGCGTCAACATCCTGAACGGGAGCTTGTGAAGGGCCCGGTTCAGTACGCGCAGGTCCAGGATCGGTCGTAACCCACCGCCTTTCTTGGGTACGATGAAGTATGGGCTGTAGAAGCCCGACCTCATCTCGGTTGGAGGGACCGGCTGTATCGCGTCCTTCGCCAGTAGGACCGTGATCTCTGCACGCAAGACTGGAGCATCCCTGTCCAGCACAGAGGTGAACCGAATGCCCCTGAACTTGGGAGGGCGCCGGGCGAACTGAATCGCATAGCTGAGTCTGATGGTTCTCGTGAGCCAGCGAGACGGCCTGGGGAGCGCTAACCAGGCCCCCAGCGACCGAACTAGCGGGACTAGGGAGACCACCGACGTACCCGCAGTGGGGCAGCGAAGTGGAACACAGGGACCCAACCCGGGAGGCCGCGCGTCCCAGGGTGGGGTCTGAGTGCGCAGCGCGCGACTTACCTGGCTCCACTGCTGGGCAGTGGGCTCGTGAGGAGGCGTAGCGTCCTTGAGCTGAACCCTGCTGCCCACTAGCGAAGGGAGAGGGGGACGGCCGTGTGAAGACTGGGTCTCGTGCACCGCCGTCCTCGCCCTCTTGGGACCCGGAGGCAAAGGAAACTTCTCTTTTATTGAAGTTTTGGGTACCACTGGCTGAGTAGCCAGTGGCGGAACAAAAACAAAAGGGAACATAAGATTCTCCACCCGGCCCTCCTCCGGGGGAAGGAGTGGTGCGGTCACCATCTCCTGAAGAGCAGGATCCAAGGGCTCCGGGTCGCCCGTCTCAGGGACGCCGCCTGCTTTGCGCTTCACGGGCTTGGCAGGGGCGGAGACGTGCTGCGCCGCTTTCCTGCGGCCAGCTCCGTGCTGCGGCCGTTGTGAAGGCTGCTGTCTTGGCCGCGCCGGAGCGGAGGTGGAGGCGGCAGGAGGGCGCCCTCGGCGACGAGCAGACAGAAGGGCTGCAGCCGGCGGTGGGGTGCGGACAGCAGCAGACCGCCGGGCAGGATGTGTCGAAACGCCTCCGTCTGCTTCTGCGCGGCAGAGAATTGTTGGGCAGATCCCTCCACCGCTTCGCCGAATAGGCCGGCCTGGGAGATCGGGGAGTCCAGGAAGCGATGCTTGTCGGCCTCCCTCATATCCGCCTAGGTCAGCCATAGGTGGCGCTCCTGGGCCACCAGTGTGGACATCGTCTGACCCAGGGTCCGCGCCGTGATTTTCGTCGCCCTAAGCGCGAGGTCCGGCGCGGTGCGCAGTTCCTGCAGCACACCGGAGTCAGCACCACCCTCGTGCAACTGCTTTAACGCTTTGGCCTGGTGGACTTGCAGGATGGCCATGGCGTGCAGGGCGGAAGCGGCCTGTCCAGCGGCACTGTAAGCCTTAGCCGTCAGGGCGGACGAGAACTTGCAGGCCCTGGACGGAAGGGGTGGACTACCTCTCCAGGCGGCGGCGCTTTGCGGGCAGAGCTGCATGGCAATCGCGCGCTCGACCTGATGGATGTCCACATACCCTTGGGCCGCCCCACCATTGAGGGTGGTGAGGATGGAGGAGGCACCAAGTCTGTTTCGTGCAGAAAAAGGTGCCTTCCAAGACTTAACCTCCTCATGCACTTCCGGGAAGAGTGGAACCTGAGGCGGCTGCCGACGCCCGGCCTGCACCACCAGGAACCAGTCATCCAGCCTCGAGCGTTCGGGAGATGGAGGAGGCCTCCAGTGCAGCCCGACTCTCTCAGCAGCCCGGGAAAGCATAGCGTTCAGCTCTGGATCTGACTCGGGCAACTCCACTCTCCCTGACGGTGGCAGCGCATCCGAATCCTCATCTCCAGAGCCTAGCTCGCCCTCCGATGCAGCGACCGACATCCTGTCCTCTGCCTGTGCCCCGCACAAGATGCTGGACCCCGCTCTGTCTGAGGACCCAGCACACTCGTCCAGAAGCAGCAGGTGGTGCGAAATGCTCGAGGAATGAGAGGCCCGCGGTGACGTACTCGACGGGGAAGCTATCACCGTAACCCTCAGGTCTCCCTGACCGTGAACCGAAGTAGCCCTCCGAGAACCAGAAGAGCTAGAGCGGGGCATGGCAAGGGGGATACCCCCCCGTTTAATGAGGAGGTATCTGGACCGCAATGTCGCGATGGTCATGTTCCCGCAGTGAGAACATGACTCATCCATGAGCGCTGCTTCAGCGTGCTGTAAGCCCAAGCACGAGAGGCAGTGATCATGACCGTCAGATGGAGGCAGGAAACGACCACATCCAGAAACGCACGAGCGGGAAGCCATCTTTATAAAGACGCCCGTCGCTCGTGAAGCTCTTTTAGAATTTGCTCTGTTAGAAGTAACACCACTCTTTTAGTGAAAGCGCTGAAGCGCTCAGGGGAGGTCGCGGCGAGACTGCAGAATGGCAGCTGCAGCTCGCCGAGGGTTCAGCAGCCTGGATGGCAACCCCCGCTGATACGCCGTCACACCAACGCCAGCTGTTTCTCGAACACTCGCGGAGATTCGTCCTGTAGAAGGCTCGGCTCCGAAGCGAAAAGCTGATGTGCGTTTGCACGCGCTCTCCTTTTATACCCGCGCTGCGGGGTGGGGTGCGCGTGGCGAAACACGCACGCCAACTGTCATTGGCTTGTTTAGTTTACACTCGGAGGTGATTGGGCTCTCGGGCGAGATCCCAATTCGTCAGTCACTGACGTAACGTTGAACGTGACTGACTGAATGGGAACTGTTTTTTGTAATTTAATGCAAAAAAAACTCATTCTAATGTTATGAATAGAACATTTGATGAATATAAAGTTTAAAAGAACAACATTCCTTTTAAACTTTCTTTCTTTCTTTCCTTTCTTATTTTTTTGTAATCATGATACATTTTTCAGGATTCTTTGATGAATAGACAGTTCAAAAGAACAGCATTCATTTTAAACTGATTTTTTTGTAACAAATATCTTTGACACTTTATCAATATAATGTCGATAATAATTCTTTCTTTCTTTCTTTCTTACCTTTTCTTTCTTTTTCTTTCTTTCTTTCTTTCTTTACGGACTTTTTAATGGTTATGTATCATGGTTTCCAGAAAAATAAAAGTAGTAAAACTGTGTTCAACTCTAATAATAATAACATTGATAATATTGTCACGGTGCTACTGTGTTGGAGCACGGAGCAAGGAGCGAGGGGACGTGGAGTACATCAAAATGGAGATTTTAATGAAATCAAGGGAACCAAGAAAACACAGGCAGCTGAGGAGGTAGACATCAACAGACATTCACACAAAACAAGGAACAGAGTCTGACAAATATATTACTGTTTTCTGTCCCCATACTACCCCCCCTACCCCCCCCCCCCCCCCCAAAAAAAAAATTTCCTTGGGTAGCATATCGTTTTAGAGGCCCTCTAAATAAACAGTAACCCTAACTCGGGAATAGTGGCCCTCCCTGGGCTTGACTTGGGAACTGGAGCCCTTTCTGTGTTACACTCAGGGACTGGAGCCCTCTCTGGGCTAAACTCGGGGACTGGAGCCCTCTCTGGGCTAAACTCGGGGACTGGAACCCTCTCTGGGCTAAACTCAGGGACAGGAGCCCTCACTGGGCTAAACTCTGGGTTAACGGAGCCCTCTCTGGGCTAAACTCGGGTACTGGAGCCCTCTCTGGGCTAAACTCGGGATCAGGAGCCCTCTTTGGGCTGGATTCGGGGGCTGGAGCCCACACTGGAGCGAGCTCTGGGGCTGGAGCCGACCGCCTTCTCCTCCTTAGGTTCCCCTTTAGGTTCGGGGTGAAAGGCGTGGTTGGCAGACTTGAGAGAGGAACGGCCGGCGGGCTTGAGAATGCCGTGGCTGGCAGGCTTGACTTTGGAGCAGCCGGCGGAGGGGCTCCGGATCGGGATCGGAGGCTCTCCAGACACCGGATGACTGCCTCCTTCCAGTCGAGGTTGGTGGTGTCTGGGAGTTCCGCGGGGCGATGGTATGTGATCCCGAGCCGGAACAGCGTCACCAGGGTCTCCCCATTCAAGGAGCTGGCGAGGGCGAGTGGCACGAATGCCCTCGCGTAGGTGAGCGGGTCGTGGCTCGCCTGAGCCACGGCAATGAACGTCACTCGTTCCTCCATGTTGGCGGGGAGAAACAAAATGGAAAACAAAAGACTTATAAAACAAAAACACGGGAGAAGGGGCGCCACTTACTTTTCTGTTTTGGTCTGGAATTCTGTCACGGTGCTACTGTGTTGGAGTAGCACAACACAGTAGGGCTCGAGCAAGGAGCGAGGAGACGTGGAGTACATCAATAGGGAGATTTTAACGAAATCAAGGGAACCAGGAAAACACACATAGCTGAGGAGGTAGACATCAACAGACATTCACACAAAACAAGGAACAGAGTCTGACAAATATATTACTGTTTTACTGTCTTTTTGAAATAAATTCAGCTTTGGTGAGCATAAGAGACTTCTTTCAAAGTCGAAAAATCGTTAAAAGCATTAAAAATCTTAATTATTCCAAACAACTTGTGCTTGAATTTAAGAATAAAATGGAAGATTTAACAATCGTTCATAGAACATTTTGGAAATTGTCATGCATTCATATTTTAGATGATTCTATAGGCATATTTTTATGAATGAGGCTCCAGGGATCTTATCTGCCCTAATATGATCTTTTATTGTAATAAATCAAAATTTGCAGTTGTATTATCAAGAACAGGGACAATTTGTTACATATTTGAGTTTTGATATGTGATTTCACTATTGACAACAAGCTGTGGAAAAGTGGCACATGGGTGCTTTGAGAATTATAGTGCCAGTTCGCCACTCAATAAAACACCCACAAACACAATTCTATCCAAGTATTGGATATACAAAATTGGCCAATGGAAAAGTGGTCATGGCAGGTCTTCAACATCCTTACCATAAACAAAGCTGCAGTAATCGAAGTGATTTTCATGACCAGATACTGTATCATCACCAAATGTCCAGAACTTCAGTTGCAGACCTGAGAGGAGATATAAAACGAGGCATGAAAGATTTAGTTGGATGTATCAGTGGATTATAAACCATAGCAAATAAAAAGGATGTGCAGTTTTTTCTCTCAATGCAATTTCTGTCTAGTATTCTATCATTGGCCTTCAATGCACTTTGGCTTCTCTCCTCAGCATGTCTCAATCTTTTGAATACATTATGATGCTGTTCACTTCTCTAGAAACATTTTAGGGTTAACAAAAGTTGCTTTAGAACTGAAACTGAGACTTCTTGTTAAGTTTAATCATAAAACTGACTGAAGCCCTCTTGATTTCTGAGTGATGTGGCAAAATTGTGTCTGTGTATAAATGATTGATATTGAAGTAATCTCACACTGTTAATATTTGAACAGTTTAGTTGCAGTGGCCAGAATTTTGCTTTAATTATGACTGGAATTAAGGCTTCATGCGGTGCCTTATAGTACCTTATACAATTTACATTAGTTCTTAGTTTAAAGATTTAAAGTCTTGCACTGCACCATCACTAATAAATTACATTGGATAGAAGTGTAAATTAACCAATAGTTGTTGCTGCTCTTTTGGTAGCAATTTTGAAAATTACAGTAAATACGCAACAAATAATTTTAAAGAAGTACTATGATGGTACTATGATACAGTGATGGATCACATAGTAATACCATGGTTCCTAGCACTTTACTGTAATTAATGTGTATTTGTAGTGTACTTCAAATCTTAATAGAATATAATTAAAAACAAACAAACTGTACTTTCAGATACAGTAATATAGTACTAATAAAAAAGCTACTTATGTGTGCCTAGAGAGTACACTTACATGACTGTTTCTTAACACAATTGTACTTTTAAAAAGTGCACTTTGTAATAATCAACATTTTGAATGTCAAATTAAAAGTTTTATTTGAATAATCTAAAAAGTACACTTATTTTTATGTGTTGACTATTTAAGCACATGTACTTGATTATAATTTTAAGTCTAGTGTGTTATTCGACATAACATTTAAAGTAAACGCATTTTACACGTGCGTACAAATTTCAATAGAAATTACAAATATAATTTATCAAAAATGCTTACATTCGGCAATACACTTTAACCCTATTCAAAGACAATATGTCAGACAATATGTTACATTTTTACATTGATGACTCTAAATGATTATCATATTCATCTACCAAGGTATTTTAAATGTTCTTCCAGATTACATAAAAAGAATACCACGGGACATGTTCATAAAATCATGGTATTGCCATATTACATGAAATAACCAAACAACAACATAAAATATACCATGGTACCATGATCAGAAGAAACTGTGGTCATTTCTGGTACTGTTTTTATAGATAATAGTTCAAGTGCAGACATGAAGAGCATGTTTCTGAGCTCCTTTGAAGTGATATCTGTGCTGGTATGTTGTCTGCATTCAGGGGGTTTGAGTGCGCAACTCTCTCAGTCTCTCCCAGAACCATGCGAGAATGCACTGAGGGATCAATTAGTTGTCATAAATGATAAGAAGATAACCCACACTTATTTGCATTGGAGCTTTCATCAGGACCCCAACTCCCATCAAACTCTCCAGCCTCCCTGTGGGGGAGCCTGGATCAGCTGGGAGTGGCAGTAGCATGTAGGCCAGATATCAAAGAAACCTTAGAAGCTCTGAAACCCTCAGCCAGAACACCAGGCTGCCCGTTCTATGTCAGCTCTTAGCATGTTTCGTGTGGCGGCTCAGGTGAAAGTAATAGAGACTGGTTCCAGATGTCGATAGGGAGGAGAACAAAAAAGGATGGAATTCATTTGTCTCGCTGTGCTGAGGAAGAGAGCTTTTACAGTTGCAGAAACCCATTGGATTTCTTGCATAAATTGACCATAAAGTATGATCGGATCTTCAGCTGAGTCAAAACAATAAACAGACACAGTCTGTTTTGATGACTGCATTGAACACAGCATGTAAACATTCATAGCGGATGATGAAATAATATGTGAACCCTTGAGTTTAATAACTTGTTTACCCTCTTTTGACAGCAATAATATCCACGAAACGTTTCCTGTAATTGTGGATCTGACCTGCACAATGGTTAAGAGGAATTTTGCACCATTCTGCTTTAAACTGTTTCTGTTCAGCAATATTTTGGATCTCTAGTGTCATCTCAATCATGCTGAGGTCAAGTCTCTGCTACAAAGCCATATTTTCATCTGTTGAAGCCATTATATTGTTGATTTACTCTTGTGATTTGGGTCTTTGTGCTGTTGCATCGCACAAGTTTTGTTGAGCTTCATTTGCCAACATATGGCCTTATTCTCCAGCAAAATGTCTTAAACAACCTGGACATTAATTTCTGTCTATGATAGCAAGCTGTTTAGGGCCTGAGGCAGTAAAGCCACAAACCATGAAACCCTCCACCATACTGTATTTTTGGGATGAGATTTTAATGTGGTTTTTCATAACAACTCATCTTTGGATTAATCTTTTTGCAGAATATTCTGCCATATTTTGAGTTACTGTTTTTTTTTTTTTGCCAAACATCTCATCTTCAGTTTCATCTTTCCAAAGAATATTTGCAATATTTTGAGATGTTTTTTCTCCCCATCAACCATGTGATAGACTTGAGTTTTTGAAAACAACTCTTCTGTGGTTGAATCGGATATTTTGCCATATTTTGAGTTGCCATCTTTGGTTTCATATTTCCAATGAATAACGGTGTCATCTCATTTCATTTATAGATCATTTGTCTTGCTGGGAACTGATGAAATAACCCCTACCATTATTTCTAGTAACACAAATATGAAATATAATACACATTTCAGATGCTCTGTCATGTTTTCATTCTTAAACTGAAAGTATGTTTTTGACTATATAGTAAATGTTAGTAGTAGGGATGCACCGATACCACTTTTTCCAGTACTCGCCCGATACCGATACTTTTATTTTTGGTACTTGCCGATACCGAGTACCGATACCAATACTTTTATTGCATTTGTAAATTTTTTAAATATTGGGTACAGAAACCAAAAGATTATGTATAATGTTAGTTGGTTAACTTCATTTATTAAATAGATACAGTCAAGCCAAAATTTATTCTGACACCTTCAACATTTCTTACATTATCACAGTTTATTCGCTATAGTTTAGAAAATGGTAATAAAATATGACAAGAACTCAGAGTTAAACTGTGTCAGAACAAATTCAGCTTGATAATGTTAGATAACTTTGACAGAAAGGTATGTAATAGATTACAATCAACCAAAATTATTCAGACAGCTGTTAGTATGACAGTATTTACACAACTATCAATACTTAGACGGGCAACCTTTAGTCTCAATGACATAGTCTCCTGGGCATGCTGTCATCCAGCTTCGTGCAAACCTCAACTTCAGTGGGTTTTTTTTTTTGGTATGATTTGTCACAGTTTACTTTATTTTGCTATCCTCACTTACATAAATGAACTATAGTGTCCTGCACCCACTAGTAAAAAAAATATCAAAAATTATATCTGGTCTCTGAATAATTTTTGGTTTTACTGTATATCCTTCTGTTATTTTCACATTTAATTATGGCCATTAAAATGTATTTTACAATTTTTTGTTACTTTCACTGTTCATTTTTTTTTTTGCTCTATGTACATCATCTTTAATTTACTAGCATTAGAGCTGCTCCATTGCAGCGGCTAAGTACTGTAATCACGCACTTTGCTGTAATAATGCAGGGAACCACTCGTTATAAATCTCCTAACTGTGATATTTTCAGAAATAGAAGTCACGTTTTTTCATCTGAAACGTGCTGCGATTTATATTCCAAAGCCACTCATATAATGCAGAAACACTCATGAAGCAAGCAAAACACGCGCAACACACACGTATTTGTACTGATGCAGAATGAGAGGACAGTAGTACAGCCTAGCGCATTTCACACAGGCTGCCAGATTCACCTTCGCCAGAAAGTCGTGTATGCTAAGGTTTGAACTAGAAATGCTGTTTAAGGATTCCCTATAAAATGGTACTTAATTTTTACGATTATTTTAATCCACGGATGAGTGCTGAGTGAGCGTGAACGTCAAGAATCACACAAAGCGTGCGCGTGCTCTCTCTCTCTCTATCCCTACCGTTAAGTATCTTGTGCATTGTTTAACTGAGACGCTTGTGTTTTACTATAGGAGCTGGGTACCGCCCGAAACTACAAACTTATCCCTAGGTGAGCGGTCTGGGAGAAAAGACTATAAGCGGCACAACTCGAGAGACAAACCAGCGAGGCATCTGCACCGCCGCGCGCTCAATCCACTCAGCGTGCTTTTTTTATCAGCTTGCGCACATCAGCTATACAGGCGTTAAAACTGAATGTTTAACATTATATTTTTTGCATACATATACTTCGTAGTAGACATTCCTTAACTCCATTCTGCTGTCTGTTTTTCTGTTGTCTGTGTTTATTTGTCTGAATATGGCACTTGTCACATGCTGTGTGGTATCGGTGTTTGATATCGGGGCATTTTAAGGAGTACAAGTACAGGAGATCATGCATCCCTAGTTAGTAGTGACACCGTGACCAAGTTAGCATCAGTCCTTTACCCTATTTGGCCTACTGTATCATATTTAATATATTAGCTTCTAAGGTCTCTAAATTACCAACATTATCAAAAACCTGTTGTACAATATCTGCTACATGCCTTCTGTCATCTGATCGATATTCATACTTTATTAGCAAGTAAATGTCCTTTTAGTTTAGTTAAAAATATTCCCTGTGGTACAAGGATCTTTCTGTTTTATGAAGTAAACATCCGAATCGTCTCTGTTATGCTTCTCGTATGTTTCAAGATGAAGTTTACTGGACTAGAAAAGCATTTAATATCATCTTACTAAGACATTTTATTGGGAGATATAGAGTGACAACTAATATTCACAGATATTTTATGTAAGTAGTGGAAAAGAAGAATATATAAGAAGATAATATAAAAGAAGATATTTTAAGAAACGGTAGCCGGGTTATTGTGTGTTTCCAGTGGAAGTCAGTGGTAAAACCATCACACCAGCATTCTTAAAAAAAAAAAAAAAAAAAAACTATATATATATACTCTATATATATAGATATAATAGATTTTTTTTTATTTTTTTTTTGTGTGTGTGTGTGATTTTCTGCATAAGAAAGAAAGTCATATAGTTTTGGAAGACATAATCCCTCCCATGATTAAGGATTTGTAATGACCGCAAAATCAATGGTGTCAGAAGCAGGAATAATCTGCCTCTCCTGCCTCTGGAAAGCCTTTCACCTCAACATCTAAGACATCCACCGAATACGCAATCAAGCTCCAATTCAGTGACAGGGCTCATATCAGTCTGCTGTTTTGCAGGCATTTCTGGATCCAGTGTCAGCCATCAGTATGGGCATTAGAGGTTCACACCAGTGCTCCAGTACATTCTAAAGAAATTCCCTGACTTCACAGACACTATTGATTCTGGATATAGAAGGATTAAGACACATACAGTATGTTGCAGTTGATTTAATATTGCATTTCAGAACTTATTGTGAATTTTTAGAGACTGCCACCTCTAAGGTCTCTTAACCCAATATTGTTTACTCTAATCTTGGGAACCTGATTGCATAATAGACTTTTCATGTGTTTGCTATGGCATTTTAGTAAAAAGTTCGTTTTAGGCTGCACAAAAGAAATTAAAGTAATAGTTCAGCCAAAAACTGACCTTTTGAATGGTTTTGAGAAGCTGATCTTTGTGGTTGCCCAAAGCATTTCGAAATGAGGCAGGTAGAATCAAGACTAAAACTGTACGACAGAGAAAATCGTTTTTAAAAACTGGCATTTGTTTAAAAACAACCATCATTTTTGATACAAACAAACATCACAAGCCAGGGGCGTTTACTCCGAGGACGCAAGGGAGACAGTGTGTCTCCTCAGAAAAGCTAATAGTCCAAAAATAAAACAACACAAATATTACAAAATATGACATAAAAACCATAAAAAATCACTTGTTTTTCTAAAGAAACACTGTCCAACAGTGACACCAGCAGGTAAATTACAGCGGGAGTCCAGTCTCTCTTGCCTCCCCTGAGCCCATTGAGTTTTGACCAGACCCATAAACTGGGCAGTGGTTGGAGGGGTATGATGGATATGAGTGGATTGTTCAGCTGTGATGGTTCATCATGTAATAAATGCCTGCCCTTTTGATGTTGTGTGGCTTTCGCCTCACTACTCAGTCTGAAGAAACAATATAATACCATTAATGAGAGGACGAATGTAAAAAAGTAAGTAAACAACTCACACAATTATATATCACTACTCTGTCAAGTCAAAATCAAACTTGAAAACATGATCTGTGGGTTTTTTAGTGAGCAATCAACTTGTTGAAATTAAAGGTACATCTCTGCGTATTTAGCGAGCTTTGATGACTGAAAATACGTTTATTATGAAAAAGAACAGCTGAACATCAGTTCATAAATAAAATATAGAATTGTTTAAATAAAATATATTGTTTAAATTCTTACTGCCTCGAGTTATTATTTTGGAATAAATGTAAAATGCTAAAAAACACTAACTTGATGAGATTGTATTTTATTTTTTAGATTGGCAATATATACATGCATGGGTGTGTGTGTATGTATATATAATATATATATATATATATATATATGAGTATATTTAAACCACCACACACACACAGGGACACATATTATTGTAACAAAAACTTTTTTACTTTGGAGCGATTAATCGGTGATTAATCATTTGATCATTTTATTAAATAGATCGCTTTTACATTTTAAGTAAAAGACAATAACGATTTTGTAATGTAAGTAATGTTTAACCAAGAAAATTTGACTGGGACATATCAGTCACATTTTCTTAATAAAAAAAAAAAAGTATAAAAATTACATATACGTGAGGACTTTGCCTTCTCATTTCAGAACACCACTACGCGATGCACTGTTAATGGTTTTTATGGTTTACATAGTAGGGTATAAAAATGTGGAGCTTATTCTCAATTTTATTCAGAGGCCCTTAAGTTGCTTCTTTCCAGTAAGTTTTCATCCTGAAATATAAGGTAAAATAAATTTGCTTAAAAAAATTAAGGAATTTGGATATCAAACATGAGAAAGTAGTCTTTATATAAATAGGTTTTAATGTGTTTTTTCAGAGTAAAATTTGAAGCATGAATTATGAAGATTCATAAGATTGTATTGACAATTTTCTTGCTGATACAAAGGCTTCATAACCGAAGCTTGTCATAAAATGTTGTCTGCATGTTATCTGTATTTCTGGTGATCTGCAGTGTATATAGTAGTATCATAACTCTTAGCTATGTGTTTTCTCTGCCACAGTTGTCAGTCTCAATTACTTGCGCTGTGACCCAACACTATGTTCTGTGATCCTATAATTGATTTTAGCTCAGATCCCATTTTCTCACTTTATCTGTTCGGAATATTAAAATATGAACAGTCCTTTGTGTTTTAGGAAAAAGCTAAGTTTTCAATGTTGGGTTAAATGGCAGAGCAGTCAGATATTGTATGCTGTGATATAAATGTTACCATATATCAGGCCTGAATTCTCAATTTTTCCATTTTACCTGAATTCTTGCACAAATCAAATAAAAATACACCAAAATAAATGACACTTTCCACCAATAAACCATGGCTTTATTTTATTAATGCATTAAAGGCACAGCAATAAAGGTTGTGAAATAATCTGATAAAAAATGAGCCATGTATAAAAAGTAGGTTGTAAACACTTCAAATGTCTCGATTGTTTGCTAATTCTAATTGTTATTCTGAGAAGTATGCATATGCATCTGGATATGTGTCCTGCATTTAAAAAGGATTCAACAGGCAGTGTCTTTTTTTTTTTTTTGTCATGTTATTTTTGAGATCTCTCAAGGACAATGTGTGGTGAAAAAGCAGATGTTGTCTCTAAATAAGATTCAATAATTCAATGTGTCTCTAAATATGGCAGACCTCAGTCACGGAGATAAGTAAAGGATGCAGACAAGTGTCCTAGATAAATATGAAAATCATGTTGCAGTGAGCATTTTAATGAGCCTTTTGTATTATTGAACATCTCAGAGTGATTTGACAGGGGCATAATTGCTCACTGCACATGTTCATGAATTAGTTACACGACACTGAGCGCACACAGCACACATACAGTTAACATGTCAATAAAAGCTTTGGATGCTCTTTACATAAATCATATTTGCTGGACAAACAGATATACACTTTTAGCTGAAGTCATGTTATTACTTCTGGATGCTCAAACAAACAAATACAACAATGTTAATTGAGCAACACATTGCTTTCTTATAATTACCTCTGCACATTAAGTTTTAGAGAAAGAGAAAGTATTTTAACATTGAAAACAGGACATAATTTTAAGGCCTTCTCTAGTTGTTATATCTCAAAGTATGTTTATATTATAAGCAGGTAAAAGAGAACACTTAGAAAGATTTTGATAGCGTAAATATAGAAATCAGAATTTGCAACATAACTGAGTTCCATTTATGAATACAAATTCAGGGTTCAAGTTTCTCCATAATTGGCAGTAGACTTATTAAAATCTGTCAAAGACTAACAAACTCAGGTGTCTCATTAATAATAATAATAATAATGTACAAATAAAATCTAATAATTGCCGCTGTAAAAACTAACTATATATTCATACTAATAGAGTTTAGTTAATGTGTTATGGTATCATTAAAATACCTATGAAGATGTGCACGATAGTAAAAGTATATTACGAGATAGATACTGAAAATAGTTCTCATGTTTTAGTTCATCAAGACATTGTATGCAGTACAGTTGTTAACCCCATCGACTAACCTGAAACTAATATAAATCTGAATCGAATATAGCTTTTATTTTATGCGTGCACTGAAATACCTACACAGATTGTAGAGTTATAATACCATTACTGCAGGCAATAGAGTAAAAAGATTTTAGTCATTTTCATTTTAGTTCATGCCATTAGTGTATCACACTGTTGTTGAAAACACATAATGTACTATACTCTCATTGTTTAGTCTTATCTTACTGCCTTAGATATCATGCTATATGCCTTTGCTCAACCCACCGTAGTTTGTCCCAGGTACTATTATACTGTCAAGACACATTAAAAAGTTCTTCCATTGTTTTTCAGTTGTTGTTGCATCTAACCTTACTGAATAGAATATGGATCTAATATATATAATATAATCTAATGTTATGTAGTGTACTGTTATGGCGTTAACACTCTAAAAAATGCTGAGTGCTTCTTATGCACTCTCTAGACTCTCCAAGTTGGGTCAAATCGTGGGACTAACCCAAACCGTTGGGTTACTTGTTTACATTAAATTTTATCCCAAAGGTGGGTTAGTCCAGAGTTTTGACCGCCCAAATTCGAGGTTGAACAACGCTCGTTTTTTAGAGTGTAATGTAATGTAATATAATATAATATAATCAATTGTTAGTTCATGACATTAGTGCAGTAACTGATGTTAGCAAACTGAAACTGAAAATGGATATGTTATGTGTGTGAGGGACAAAAAAGTAAGGTATATTCCATCATGACCAGAAGAAGCTCTCAAATAGAGATATTTTGAGGGAGAATCTATCGCTATTATCACAGTCTCCATCTAAGCCATATATAAACCTGAATAATTAATTTGCATGCTTTTTCACAAGCATCAACAGCTGAGAGAGGCTCCTCTGCGTTTGGTTCCTTTACACCTTTAAATTGAGAATCAAACTGAAATATGTCTGAAATGGGTTGGAATGAACCGCAAAGAAGAAGGAGGGGCCGCACTAAGACGTCCTCTCTTGAATGGCAACAAATGAGTGTCCCGGGGCAGAGCTTTCTTAGAGAAAATGCAATCGACTACAGATTTAGCAACGAAGAATGTGATTGCCCCGGGGACCTGTGCAGCTTTTTAAACCATAAAGCGGCAAGGTTGTTGAAGAGAAAGCTCGGTAGATCATCTTCTAAAGACCGGGAGAGAAAAGCGCTGGTGCAGAACCGTGCAGTGGATGGGGCGATGGAATAGACAGGCCGAATTACAGAGTGTTAAATGACCTCCACTTCTGAGCGGATGGGGAGAGCTGGATAAAAGGGAGATACAAACAATGAGATTCCAACACATGAATGCTAAAAAGGTCTCTGAGCTCAGACTGCTCACCTTAACATTTTCCGCTGACAGTCAGCAAATATGAAAACAAATATCAGGACTTGAAGTCAGCTTAAATGCAGCTTATAACTTCCTCGATTTAGTAGACAAAATTCTTTGACTTCACTTAATTTGCATATAAATCTCTCTGAAGAGATCTTTCCCACAATCCACGACCTTTGAATGAGGTGATGGCGAGATCGCTCAGCTTTTCATTTGCTTTTCAATCATTTCAATTATTGCCTCTTCTTATTTCCCATCTCCGTTTCAAATGCTTATTAAGTATTTGCATTTGTGCTTTTTCAAACATATTTCGGAGCATTCTTACTTTGCAGGACATCTTCATGTCCCCCAACATATCTGAATATTTTGGATAAAATATTAAACTCATGAATTGGAAATCATACCGATTTTCTTAAGTAAATAAAGGCTCAGTTTTAAATAATTTCACTGCATTAGCTGGAGCACGGCTATTGTTTTTTGTCATGTTCTCAAGTGCTGCCCTAACTTCTATAAAAATGGCAATTTATAAAGTTTTCTTTGTCAATTTACAGACACTAGTGAGTTTTTCAACTGATTTGATGCATTTTATGAAATGACAAAAATCAGTATGACAGTAACAAAATTACAGATGATGATTTATTTGACACTCCTATGTAATTTAACCTTCAATTTCCCATGAAAGCAATAACTAACTTGATATTTATTTCCTTCATGTTAGACGTGATGGAAACATTATCTTGCCATTCACTCTTGAAAATAAAGGTTCTTTATTGGCATTGATGGCTCCATGGAGAACCTATCTACAGAACCTTTCCATTAAACAAAAGGTGGTTCTTTAAAGTGGAAAAATGTTATTCAGATTATTGAAATAGTAATCTTTTAAGAAACTTCTTTTTAGATCTGTTCACTGAAAAAAAAAAGCTTCTTCTATGGCATGACTGTGAAAAGCCCTTTTGGAACCTTTATTTTTAAGTGTTCTCCAACAAATCACATGACACTGACATGCTACAAATGACTTGAAATCAGACAGAGTGGATGCATAACTAAATAGCCACTATGTGTTATTAAAGATGACACTTTTCTAATCGTATTTCTTAAAGTATGGTCTCTACTGTATAAGTATGTACTAAAATTTGTCTCTTTTATGTGGTGGGGTGATGTTGCGCTAGTGGTTAGCACATGTGCTAAAGATAGTCACCAGTGCAGACACCCTTAGCAATGTGTCATGCTATGGATGCAGGATTGATTCTGGCTAGAAAATAAAAATCTAACAAGATGCTGAGGGGATGTGAACCACTAACTATGGCGGTCTAACTTCTGCCCCTTTTGATGTTTTTCCCCCAAAAAATGTTTATGGGGGGACAATTATGTTCATAGCAGAATGCTAATGGGTTTGCTAATTGTACTCAGGGGCTACATGCAATGCACAGTTTAACTGACTTATTTCCGAGGTAATTGGTGAATCTTACCATACATTGGATTGGGTAATCAGCGGACAATAGAACACCTGAGCCTCGCTCTCTGCCAATAGCCACTGTTTTGCAAAACGAAATGGATTGTTAAAGTACTGTACATTTGTACAGTTTCATAATGCTACTGTGAATACAAACAAAGATTTTATATGGCTCATGGCACAAATGCAAATCAACCAATTTGCAACTTCCAACCAAACGTAGTTAAAGTCAATGCTAAGTGCCATTTGCAACACATTTGATCACTTTGTGACATATTTCTGAGCAAAACATGAGATTCCTTGAGGAACGATGTTAGAATGGAATTAAGTTAATGCCATTACTGTAAGAGTGCTTATGTGCTTTATGTAGGACTTAAGTAGATCTTTATATGTAATTTCATAATTAGTTCTGAGGCACGTTTATTTGAAAGACTACAGAGAACAGCCATTAGTTAAAAGTTACAGTTTTCCGCCATTTTGGAGAGTAAACCCCAGAACTTAATCAACGTAATGAGCTTTGTTTACGTTGTTGCGCACACTTTCGCTGAACGTAATCAGTGTACTTTACGTTCAGTAGACAGCGGGCGCATGCTGAACGTAAACAACGCTCATTACGTTGATTACGTTCTGGGGCACTCTCCAAAATGCTGAATCGACTAACCCGTCTGGTCGAGAAGAAATGCTTCTGAATAAATTGTTCTTATTGTTTGTAGCCATTTGCGCACAAAAAGTATTCTCGTGCTTCGAAAAGTATGTTCAACCCCCACTGGGCACACTGGACTATTTTACAGATGTCCTTGCTACATTTCTGTGCCTTGATCGTGGACGTGGTAATATATGATGCTCTGGTGCTAATGGAGGGGTCGAGAGGTCCCTCTCGAGTCATCAAAAATATCTTAATTTGTGTTCTGAAGATCAACGAAGGTCTTACGGGTTTGGTAACCATGGGTGGGGTGATATTAATGATATTCCTTGCGCCTTTTTCATTTTGTGGGTGAACTCACCCCTCATTCATGATCACGTCTTCCAAACCTTTTGACTTGGTCGCAAAAAACAAGTTCCCATCCCCCAATCGCAAAAAATGATAAAAAGGTGTAACGGTTCCCATACTGTTGGCTGGAAAGTCCTCTGAGCCTGTTAGATTCGAGGACCAGAAGTAGCAGTTGTTTTTAATACTTATAATATTTGAAGTACACTATGCACATTCAATACAAATAAGCATGCTTATTATTCACAAGAGTTAGGAAAGGTTAAGAAAGTAAAATGGTCTGTTTTGATTTTACGTTTGCTTTTTTCTTCTTCGTCTTCTTATGCATTCCTCTGTGCTCAATGGTAGTGATTAGGGAATAGGCTACAACTCACCACTCAGTGTCTACACCATAGTTAACTGCAGTCAAGTCATCTAAAATGCAGTCTGGACCCTGTTGTAAAGACTAGCTTGGACCAAGATTAATTTCCATGCTGGTTTAGCTGTGGACCAGCACCAATCATTCTGCACAAAAATAAATAAATAAATGACACAGCCTGGTTGTTCTGTTGACATTGTTTGATCAAGGTAGTCTTATTGGTGAAATTATTTAAAAAGCCTGTTAAGGGCTCCTTGCTGGGCTCCATCATCTGAAACAACATACTGTACAGTGTGCTGGTTTCAACAGGGTAAAACCGTACTTTTTTTTTTTTTTTTTTTTGTTTTTTTTCTGTGGATGGATAGTAAGCCTGGGATTATTTACGATATGAGCACATTTGTTCAACTGCGAATAGCAAATTCTCCTTTTGCTCAGATTCCTCCTTGACCCAGGGCCAATTACTTGAGTAATGAACCTATAGAAGCCCTAATGTATTAAGCAAGACTGTGATTCATATGCAGAAAGAGAGGGTATATTTTAAGTAAGTCGTTACCCTGGTGACGCATGAGCAAATTTCAGTCAATGACATAAAATATAAATCACACGGGTGGGGAAAAGAGGGGGGAAATGATAGTTTCATTACACAAACATCTCATCAGAACATATCAAACCAATCCCAGTCTAAAGACCTGTCAGGTCTATGATTACAGGCTTTTACCATTTTATATTGTCTTCTTAATCAAAACCACTCGATTTATTTTTATGATATGCAAATTATGCTGTAGCTTTTTGATGACTGTGCCTTGCAAACTTTTTAACATTATAATAAAGCAATATTTGATATAGAATTGCATTATGAATGAAAAGCTAGAAATAGCCTGGGTGGAAAAAATGATTTACTTTGAAACACTGATGTTTATTGGACAGTTGATGAAATATAATAACAATAGCTCACTATAAGATTTAATCTGGTGTGGTGTGGTTTTTCAAAGCTCATATAGCTTAATAACCTGTTTTTCATCAAATGATGCATGCAAATGAATTTGCTGTTGATTTTTATAACAAGGCAACTGCAGCTTAGAAATTGGCAAATAAATAGAAGATTTTGTAATCTATATTATAGTTTATTAAGCACAATTATAGCACAATGTCTTTATTATAAGAAAGTTTTTACTTTAATGTTTCTATTCTTTAATGCAATCTCTATATATTATATATATATATATCTATATCTCTCTATAATATTATTTATATATATATATATATTTATATACTGGATATAGTATTGTTTCTTTCTTTCTTTCTGATTGTTATTTTTATGCAGGCTGCGGCAAATTTGGCACCTTCAGTATCTGATCAACTGGTATATTTTGTTTGAAAACCATAAATTATTAAATATTGTGCCAAAATATGGTGACTGTAAAACCAAATATTTTGAAAGTTAAATAGTAAGATTATCATGTTATATATATATCTATAAGCTATATGCTTCCAGCTTCTGAATCCTCTGCTTTTCTTAGGCTGTTGACTGCAGAGTTGTGCTCATCTTGAGCTTCATTCTGTGTTCCCTGACAAGAACAGGTATAGTGTAACAGTGCATGCAGGGTCGTAGGTCACTTAACAATACCTGCTCTACTCCCTCAACAGGTCTTGTAGAAGGTGGGTGGTTTGGGATACAGGCAGGATGGAAATATGTGTATAATTGTAGTGCTTTGTGAATGTGTGTGTGCAAGGTTAAGCAAAAATCTCTTTGTTTCCATGGTATCCATAGCTTTTTTTCTTCAATTATTGCTTGGGGCATTGATAAGGTCAGTCACTCAATGCTACTATATCACAGGGTTTTGGCAGAGGGTTTTATTTCTTTTGAGAATTTTTGTACTGTATGTAAGTAACCAGTATTGGCATTAACTAAACCTTTATACCAATGAGATATAAACTCCATATCCATTGCCATTTCTTAGTTTTAACCGAATCTCACATTGGCAGAGCTGAAGGGTTGTTTGAATATAGTGTAAAAAGAAATGGAATCTTTTTTCTTTTTGTTAAAGGGGTGGTTCACAGTTTTTTTTTCTAGGCTTGATTGTGTTTATGGTGTGCAGTCTAAAAAAAAACTCATAATTTAGGTAAAACATAATTTACCTTTATTCCACACCACTCTGTCCCTTCTCTGAGAAATGCGCTGATCATTTCCTGCTTTTATGAAGCCCCACCCTCAGAAATAGGCGATGGGCTCGGATTGGTTAGCTAGCCCAGTGTGTTGTGATTGGCTAAACCACCTCTAGTGCGTGTCTAAACGTCCCGCCCCTATCCTAAGCGGCATGTGCTCTGATTGTATTGTAAACAACGGTGTCGTTAATATTGCTTATCAGTTTGAGCCCGATTGAGAAGCAGAGGATATTATTGAAGAGGATCGTGCAGAACCTGTGCAAGCACGTCTTTTAATGGTAGGCCTATGTTTTTTTTTTTTGTTGTCTCATACTTTTAGATACTCTGTTTTTTGTAAATGCTACTGCTTATGTTAGCTTCTTATATACGGTTTTATCCTGATTAAAGCTTTAATACAGTATGGCAACTGCACGCGCATCCATGTATAACGCTTCTCATAGCTATGTGTAAATAAGTGCAATGTAATGGAACAGTTCATTGTTGACGCTGAGCTGTATTAGCGAGAGAAGAGAGATAGATAGAGAGAGAGAGAGAGCGAGATGCCAGAGCATGGTGCAGAGCAGGGGGACGCGAGGAATAGTATTAAGAACCGCTGCTTTAGAACGTTGATTTTGAATCTTGTGAATCCATTAGAATCGTTAGAAGACAGAATTGTGATTCATTTATGAATAGATTTTTACGTGCACCTCGTTTTCTCTTCCTCTTCTCTAAAGCAGCGCAGCATGGCCTCGCCCCCTTTGCTGTCTTTTCCCGAGGGCGGGGTTTATCTGGGTTTGTGATGTCACGAACCCGGGAAGTAACTTGTTGTAGTGCCTACCAGCGTTTTTGTTGGCATTAAACTGCCAGAATTTTAAAAGACAATTTCTCCGTTTGCATTGAACTTTCAGCTTCGTTACTTTGCAGATATTGTTTATGCTCAACAGCAACATTACACACTAACTAATGTTTAAAAAATTGAAATCGCAATCAACCACCCCTTTATTCCTTATTCCTTTCAATACAATAATCTTGTGAATAGTGGGTCCCTCTTAAGGTGTGTGTTAATACAAGCCAAAGAGGAAGAGCATCACATGATCTTTAGAAAGCAATTGTTGCTAGCCATCAATCTGAGATCATACAGCCATTTGAAACAATTGAATCCACATTCTCCGTGAGGACGTTAATTCACAAGTGAAAACATTCAAGGCAAATTCCAAGCCTCAAGGCTGACATCCCCAGCAATTCACAACCCAATATAACCGTGTAACGCTCAAGAAATATAGACACCCCCAGAACTCCACTGAAGCCCTACAGGCCTCAGTAACATGTTAAATCGATAAGTTCATGACAGTACAATTAGAACATATGGGACAATATGGCACGTAGGGAGAGTTGCCAAAACAACCCGCTTCCGCTAACAAGAACATGGCCCACGGTTTAGGTTTGCAAAGTTGCATCTGAACAAACCATAAGTTTTCTAAAACAATGGCCTTTGAACAGATGAGACCAAAGTGGAGATGTTTGGCCATAATGCACAGTGGCACGTTTGGTGAAAACCTAAAGATCATATCACCAACCCCTACAAAAAAAAAAAAAAAACAACCACAAAGTCCCACAGGCGGTGGCATGCCTGAGCAACTAATAATATGGCTATATAATCAGGGAATTTTGTAGCGCACAGGACATGGCAAACAAAAACTCACAGTCCTTGATCGCCACAAACTCCTCCTCTGTATACCAATTCTTCTAGAGTCAAATGTGAGGCCCTCCCTCCGACGCTAAAGTGGCCAACACTGGGTCCATGCAACAGTACAATGCTCCCAAAAGACAGCTGAAAAAGGTTTCAATAGGCCCTGTCAAAGTCCGACCACCAAAAGCCTGCCTGAAATGCCGTGGTGATATCTGGCATAAACACTACCCCAAGCCTTAATAAACTGGAGCACGTTGTTAAAGAAAGAGGGGCCAAATTCTTCCAGAACATTGAGAGACTGATGAAGTCTAAGCACAGAAAATGATTACTTCCAATATTGCTGCTAATTGGACTACATGACATATATCCTGAACCGAAAACCATGGATTCATAGTTGTCCTACGCTTTTTCACATGACTGTCATATACAGTATATATGTAGTGCTGTCAAACAATTTAATGGCGATTAATCCATCCAAAATAAAAGTTTTTGTTTATATAATATATGTGTGTGTATATTCATTATGTATGTATAAAGACACACACATAAAATGTGTGTGCCCGATGACGCACCACGAAGTGGAAGTCCTGGAGCGCGAGGAACCATCGGGTCACCCTGGCATTGGTATCCTTGGCGCGGGCCATCCACTGAAGGTGTGTGTGGTCCGTGACCAGGGTGAACTTCCGGCTCAGGAGGTAGTACCGCAGCTCCAGGAATGCCCACTTGATGGCCAGGGCCTCTTTTTCCACCGCGGCGTAGTTCCTCTCGGCCTGGATCAGCTTCCTGCTGATGTAGATGAACGGATGCTCCTCACCCTCCTGGATCTGTGACAGGACGGCTCCCAGTCCTGTGTCGGAGGCATCCGTCTGCAGCAGGAAGGGGCAGCTAAAGTCCGGGGCTCGGAGGACTGGCTCCGAGATGAGGGCCCCCTTCACCCTCTGGAAGGCCTCTTCCGCTGCTGGTGTCCACTGTATCTTCTCCGGCTGCCCCTTACTGGTCAAGTCTGTCAGGGAGGCGGTTAAAGAGGAGAAGTTAGGGATGAAGCAGTGATAATATCCGGCAAACCCTAAAAAGGCTCGTACCTGGGTCTTGGTCTTGGGTCTCGGAGCGGAGTGTACCGCCTCCACCTTCTTCTCCTGTGGCCGAATGAGACCCCGTCCAACATGGAAACCCAGATACTTCGCCTCAGAGTGCAAGGTGGCATTTGCAAGGATTGGCGGTGAGTCCAGCCCTCCGGAGCTCAGAGAGCACCCTCTGTAACCGGTCCAGGTGGTCTTCCCATGCCTCGGAGTGGATCACGATGTCGTCCAGATAGGCCGCGGCGTAGGACTGATGGGGCCGCAACAGGATGTCCATCAGCCGCTGAACGTGGCAGGTGCCCCGTGGAGGCCAAAGGGAAGGGTCCGTTACTGCCAGTGGCCACTAGGAGTAGAAAAAGCAGTCTTGGGTTTAGCATCTCAGAGAGGGGTACCTGCCAGTAGCCTTTGGTGAGGTCCAACGTGGAGATATACCGGGCCCTTCCCAGCCGGTCCAACAGCTCATCCACCCGAGGCATGGGGTATCCGTCGAACTCGGAAACCTCATTGAGACGGCGGAAGTCATTGCAGAAACGGAGGGTGCCGTCCGGTTTCGGGACCATCACGATTGGGCTGGACCACGGACTGCGTGATGTTTCTATCACCCCCAACTTCAGCATTTGATGTATTTCCTCCTCAATAGCTCGCCGACGAGCCTCAGGAACGCGGTAGGGCCGTTGCCTGACGACGACCCCTGATGGCGTCCGGATGTCGTGCTGCAGGACACTGGTCTGCCCGGGAAGAGAAGAGAACACATCAGAGAACTGACCGACCAGGTGCTGCAGCTCCCTCTTCTGGGCAGCCGAGAGGTGGGGGTTGACGTCAACAACCACGGGATCAGAGATGGCGAGGGCCGCAAGCTGGTCTCTAGTCCCAACCCACTTCTTCAGAAGGTTGATGTGGTAGAGCTGCTCGGCTCTCCTCCTTCCTGGCTGACGCACCTGGTACGTCACCGGCCCAATCTTCTCCACCACCATATAGGGACCCTGCCAGGTGGCCAGGAAATTGCAGGCCGCATTGGGGACTAGGACCATGATTCGGTCTCCGGGCTAGAACTCCCGTGGTTGGGCTGCCCGGTTATAGTGGCGCTGTTGGGCCTACTGCACCTTCGTCAGGTGCTCCCGGACTAATGGCATGACCCAGTCAATCCTTTCCCTCATCTGATTTACTTACTCGATTACAGAGTGATGGGCTGCCGGCTGTTGCTCCCAGGCTTCCTTCGCCACATCCAGGAGGCCGCGGGGTTGCCGGCCAAAGAGGAGCTCGAAGTGGGTGAAGCCAGTTGAGGCCTGCGGAACTTCGCAGATCCAGAAAAGTACATAGGGGAGCATCAGGTTCCAGTCGCGTTTATTCTCCGTGACCACCCGTGTCAACATCTGCTTGAGCATTTGGTTGAAGCGTTCGACCAGTCCGTCAGTCTGGGGATGGTATAACGTGGTCCTCAACTGCTTCACCCGCAACAGGGCGCGGACATGACAGGGTCAGCCACACGCCGTACATAAAGGGGTTACCCGGTCTGTCAGATCTGTGCTGGGATGCGACTCGCTGGAGAGCAGGAAGAGTTCCTGGGCAATGGCTTGGCGGGACTTTTTCGGATGGGAACTGCCTCGGGGTACCGGGTGCATGATTCGACAATCACCAGGATGTTTCATGTCCCCAAAAAGAAAAAAAAATAAGAAGGGCAGAACTTAGGTCAACGGCCCCACAACTTCCATCCCGTGCGCTCAAAATGTCACCGTCGATTAAATGGGCACGGTATCAGCGGACTGGGGGGTAGGCCGTCCTGGTGATTCACTTGCAGTTGCAGGCCTGTGGCAGAACGCGCCTTCATTCGGCCCATCCCAGCCCGTCCATGGAAGCGGTCGCACTTGGAACCCACTGGATGGGTGGTTTCCTCAGCTCCGGATGCCCTTCACAAGTGGATGGTAAGTGGGGCCTCCAATACTGTCTCCGGTTTTTTTGTGGCGTGGTACCACCAACATAATGTTTCCTCCCCCCCTTCGCTGTTGCCCGCCACCGTATAGCAGGCCATTTGCACGACTACAATGCGGTAGGAGGGATGGGGGACCAGGCGCTTTGAACGCTCCTTTTGCCTTCGTGACTCGGACCTTGGGCCACCATGCTTCAGCCTGTCGGCCTCATGCACGCTTGTTTCCTTCCCAAAGCAGCCCCCTCCGTCTCCTGTTGGAACCATCATAGAAAATTTAACTTTTGGGAGGGGGACTCACCTTCTCTCTCGCTATCCGAGGCCAGAAGCACGAGCTGCTGATGAGGTCCTGTCATGGGCCTCCTTCTTCGGCAGCCCCCTCCTGGGCTGGAAGGCTGCGTAGCCGTGGCCAGCAGGCAGTCAAACCCTGGCCAGTCTCTCCCAATCAGCACGGGAAGATCCTTCATGACCCCGACTTCCACCGGCCAGGCGCCAGGAGCGGCCGAAATGGTCACCCTGCGAGCAGGAACTTGTCGTGTATCCCCGTGGACACAGGTTATGGGGAGTGTAAGCGGTATACTAACCGCTGTTCTCGGGGGGGGTTTTGGGTGCGGAAAATGCGACCTGGAGACAAGGTGGACCGCCCGCCCGGGAGTCCAGGGTGGCCCGACGACTTCTCCAGTAACTTTCACGTCCCCTCGAGCACCAAGCGGCACAAGTCGCGTGCCAATGCCAGCCTGCCAGGCCTAGGTCCGTCGGCGGACTTCTCGTGCATGCGTCGTTATCGCCCCGGAAGGAGCCCCGCCTGCTCACGTCGGTCGCAGGGGTGCCCTCTGCTTGTCGCGCCCGCTCCTGACCACCCACCAGGAAACGGCGGCGACTCTCTTGGCAACACACTCTCGCCAGCATCCCAGTGGTTGGGTCCGCCGATCGCCATCTCAACAGCCTCCCCCAGTTTCCGCGGTGGGGGTTGGTTTCCTATCCCAATTGCCATCGTCGTAGACTCGGGGCAGGGCTTGGGAGGAGACGGTCCATCCCACGCAACTCGCAAAAGGATTAAGAGCAGAATCTTAGTCCCCTACACTAGTCCAGTCCGACTTGGTGCCCCCAGTCCAGCATCCAGTGCTGTGCGATGGTCAGCGTTGAGTTTTGCGCGGTCCCTGGGGCAGCTGGCAGGCAACGTGCTTAATATTCCCACTTCGTGGAGTGCTGGACGGCAACAGATAGGATAACTCCAGGCGGGCTAAGGATTGTCCTTCTTGAGCCCTCCTGAATGTTGATCGGCGGAGGCGGGCGGGAAAGCGAATATGGAGCACCGCTGCCTCGCCCGTCCAAGCCAGGGAGCCTAGCACCCGTTCCCACCCGTACCTATCAATCCTTCCATTTGGCCGTTCGCTTCCGGAACATTTGTTAAAAAAGCCCTCTCTACCCGTTCCCTTCAGATGTGGAGTCGCTTTGGTAGCAAGCTGTCTTACAGACTCCCTGTCTTCTGTCTCCCCTTGTAACGGGTGGCGATGTGCTCCGACTTGCTCTGCTCCGTCGATTCTGCATTTCTCTGGATGAGCCTCCTCTGCGTCTTTCGTGCCATTTCGAGGAGAGCGATCACATTCTGTCAACAGAACCGGAAGACAAAACAAAGGACAAAAGGTGAGGTGAAGAAAAGCTGCTTGGCGGGTGATGTCTTCACTGTGCTCCATTCTCCGGTTCTCCCACCATGGTAACGGGGTTGAAGACGACACACGACAAGAATCTCCTAAGAACTACCTCGAAAGGGGGATTTATGATGATGTGGGTGCTAGGGAGAAAGTTCCCCATGTCGGTGCTCCGGTGCCGTGATTGCTCTCGTTCCGTCTTCCAGTGCATGTGCCGTGCAGTGCTTTCTTGGTCTGCGTCGGATTCACTACACTGCTTTCTGTGGGAGAAATGAGAGGTGCTATTTAGCTCAGGTCGCATGGCGAAGTCTCCCAGTGGCGAAGGGCTTGCTATGGCCTTTTGTGTCTGCCGCCGCCCTGTTCTGAGCTGCGCTGTGACCGATCAGCTCTGTGATGATGTATTGCCCAGGTGTTCATTGCTTGTTTCCAGGCGACGCATGATGAAGCTTCGGGACGCTCGTAACAATATTTAATATATATAAAACACCATTATATAACAACACCTATTGTTCTTAATATTACGCTGTGTTGGTATTTACATATACATCAAAATAGACAAGTACACATATATTGTAATGGGCTGACAGGAGCGTGGAGACGTGCGGATCATATGCAAGGCTCTTATTAGGAGAAACATGATACTGGGCTAAAACAGGCAGGATCAGATAATTGGCAGACAGGTATATGGCGTCACAACACAAGATAGTTCCTATGGCTACGTGGATCGACGATCGAGCCACAACAGAATCACATGGAGAAAACAGGAGAGACGCATACCTGTAGTGGCGGTAAGAAAACAGCGGAGACAGGCAAAGATCATAAACCAGCTAAACCTGTCACGAAAGACGGCAGTTAGTCAAACAAGGAAACACGGAAGGATCACAGGAACTATGAAACTAAGGTCGCATTATACTCTGCAGTGAATGGTAGTTTGAGTGAGTGATATATAGTGAGTGAGTGATATGAAACACCTGTGTGCAATCATTGAAAAAATGATTAGAATTGATAGGGTCAGGTGCTATGCGACAGTTTGTGTCTGTGGCTAGTAATTCAAGGTCATTGAAGGTGACACGTCATGGTGGTGAATAACCGGGAAGTCAAGGACCGAATATTCGTGACAGAGGGCGCCCCCCCCCCCAAGGTGCGGCTTCCAGACTCTCCAAACACTAAACGATCCAGGTGGGCAGTGGAGCGGAGGTGGAACAGTGGGAGGGATGGAGGGCCAGGTCCAAGGATAGGAGAGACCAGGGACTGAGGCAGAGCCGGCGGAGCTGAGGACCACCACAGCAGAGCAGACGGGACCGAAGATCCCCACGGCGGAGCAGAAAACCAACAGAACCAGACAGTAGACCACCAAGGCGGAGCAAAGAACCACCAGAGCCAGACAGCAGACAACCACGTCTGATCAGATTACCACCATAACCAGACCGTGACCAGCCACGTGTGTCAAGGCCCCCACCGTTTATGCAGAAGAACTTACCACGGCAAGCAGAAGACCACCATAACCAGACATAAACCACCACGGCGGGGCAGATGCCCACCATACACGGCGGGCAGAGTTAACATTAACCCCCCCTTTGAACCACTACACCGATCAGGAGACCATGGCGGAGTCTGTAACAATGAGAGAGCAGAGACAGACAGCACAGACAGAACATTGGGGTTGAAAGACAAGACTGAGCGTTCAGGGGCAGCCTCCCTGGCTGGGTCGGGACAAGACAAAAGTTCACAAACGGCCTCCATAACCGTGACAGGACAGGATGAGGACTCCCGACGGCCTCTATAGCTGTGACAGGACAAGCAGGGAGTTCGTATACGGCCTCTATAGCCGTGACAGGACATACAACGATTTCCCGATGGCCTCCTTGGCCGGAACAGAACGGGCAGACCGTTCATTGACGGCCTCCTTGGCCGGAACAAGACAGACAAAGAGTTCATAGGCGGCCTCCTGGGCCGGAACAGAACAGGCAGGGAGTTCATAGATGGCCTCCTTGGCCGGAGCAGAACAGGCAGAGAGTTCATAGGCGTCCTCCTTGGCCGGAACAGGATAGCAGAGCGTTTTCATAGCCGATCCAACGGGCGGCTTGGCCGAAACAGTGCAAACCGAGAACAGGACAGGAGAGGTGAAGTATATTCAACTCAACCGGGGGGGAACTGCCTCCTTGGCCAACAGAGACAGCAGAAAAGTGCGTTGCTGGGCGCCACGACCCACTCAAGAAAAAAGTGAGGCAAGTTCCCATCTCCGGGAGGTGCGTGCTGCAGCCTGTTGGCCCGCGCGAGGGCAACACAAGACCACACGAGCGAAAGGAACCAGAGAAATCCGAAGAGATTACAGTGGACACCATGGCCTCTGGGAACACAGCAGTGGACACCGCTACCTCGGAAAGGTTCTGCAGCATAAGCCGCCACCTCAGGAGATGTTGTAGCCGGTGCTGCTGCCACTAGCAAATCGGCGGTGGAGTACGCGACCCAGATACACCATAAAGCAACCCCCCATATGGGAAGTGCTACAGACAGGGGAATGAGTTCATGAACAGAAGGGTTTAGAGTGAGTGGGTTTGGGGATACCAGCGGTGTGTGCAGACACCAGCGGGGTATCCCTCACACTGGTTACCAGACTGGGATACCGAAGGGCTGATTTTGAGAATCTGGGTGTGACAGACAGGATGTGACATGACTCTGGAATGATTCAGCTGTGATGCAACGTGATTCTGGATGATCAGCTGTGACCTGACGGGACTCCGGATGATCAGCTGTGACGTGACGTGACTCTGGCCACAGCTGAGACATGGAGAGACTCTAGAAGATCAGCTGTGATGTGACGAGGCTCTGGCAGATCCGCTGAGACTTGACTGGACTCATGACGATCAACTGCTACTTGACTTGACTTCATGACGATCAGCTGTGACTTGACTAGACTCATGAAAATCAGCTGTGACTGGACGTGACCATGAAGATCATCTGTGCGTACTTTTACGTGACTCATGAAAGACAGGCTGTGACTCTGACCTTGACTCATGAAATCATCGTTGACTTGATAGACTCATAATTCATCTGGTGACTTGACCAGACCTCAGATCTAAACTGTGACTCAATGTCTCATGACGATTGACAACTGTGACTCGACACTCCGAACTCAGGAAGATCAACTGTGACTAGACTTTACTTGGGAGATTCGTGTGGCTTGACTGAACTCAGGAATCGGGGCATAGTTGGAGGCTAACTGACTCATGATAGATGACGTGTAACTTGAGCTAATAGACTCATGACTAAAATCAGCTTGTGAACTTGACCCAGACGGCATGATAATAACTGTTACTTGACCTACTCCATGAATGATCAACTGTCCGTGACTTGACTAGATGCATGTTGGAAGGTGTCGCCGCCAATCTTGTGAGTGTGCTCCGCGTGTAGCCGCCATCTTTGTGAGCGGTGGAGCTCGGGTAGATGGCCAAGGCCAGTGCGGGTTGCTGGATCGAAAAGGAGGTGGCGTGACCGCTGAACCGGCCAAGGGGGTGCCAGTATGTGATGATCGTTCTTCTGGTACAGCCGTCATTTCAGTCACAGACACGGTGTCGCTTTCCTCCTCCGCGTCACCCACAGTAAACAAAGATCCAACAGTAAACAAGGCATAATCCATTAACTGAGCAAGTGATGAACGTGGACCCTCATGAGCTTAGCCCTCAGAGGTTGATTTATGTCATTGCAGAAAAACTCTATCAATAGACAGTCGGGTAAATCAGAATAGTGAGCAATGGCTAAAAACTCTCGAATATAGTTCTCCAATGATCGTGTGCCCTGTTTAAGGGCTAACAATATTCTTGCCGTGTCCATACCTGGCCAATGTTCCTCAGAAGAGCTGCTGGATCCTTGTTGGGCCGAGTATTCTGTAACTGGGCTGACGAGACGTGAGACGTGCGGATCCAATTGCAAGCTATTTATTAGGAGAAGACAGAGACATCATAAAACAGACTTGGGTCAGATAATGGCAGACAGGTATATGCCGGGCAAAACACAAGAATAGTCCTACGGCTAGCGCAGGTCGACGATCGGCAGAAAGAATCAACCGGGGCGAGGACTAGACTGTAAGAATGGACGATACCGCGTGTGACGGCCAAGATCAGGCAGAAACCGGAGGGAAAAAACTGACAGGCAAGGCAATAACAAGTAACACACCTGGAAGAATACAAAACAGGAAAGCGTAGGGGACGAAACTAAGAACGAGGACGGAGCTCGACGAAGGAGAAAAAGATAAAAAACGGGTCGAGGAAAGGAAAACCGATTAAAATGGGTTGGTATTATGGGATGAAAGGTGATAATCTAGTGAAATGAAACAGGAAATCAGTGAAAAACAAAAAAGCTGTTGCAATCGATGAAAAAGAGAATCTGGATCGGGGTTGTCCAGGTGCTATGGGCAAAACAGTTTTTGGTGTTTGTGAGAGTCAGTAATTGAAAGGGTGACCTCTGGTGTGTGATAAACACAAAAGTCCATGTGACCGAAAGTCATTGAGGGGCACATGGATATGATGCATGTAAGACCCAAAAACTTTGATATCGGGGGGTTATTTTGATGTGAAATTCCTCACAAAGAGATCTCAGGGTGGGTGCCCATCCGGCGAAAAATCTATGATGCGTATATATCTATTATCATTTAAGTTAATTTTATATATAGATCAGTTGGGGACGAACGTATTCAGACCCCCTTAACTTTTTTCCCTCTTTGTTATATTGCAAAAACACATAAATTGTCCTAAGATCATTATAATTTAATGATTTTTTTCCTCATACTGTAGAAAATCACACACACCCCATATTGAGCAGAAAACGCCGGAATTGTAATGACATTTTTAGCATGAATTTATTACAAAATGGAAAAAATGAAATATCACATGGTCCCTCAAGTTATTCCAAGACCACTTTGCTCAGTATTAGTAGAAGCAAACCACATTTTGATCTATATACAATACGCAGTGAGGTCTTTTGGGAAAGAGTGCGAAGCAACGTAGATTTAGTTCGACGACCTTGATTTGTCGGGATTACTCTGCCATCCTGGCACATACCTTGCAGAGAAATACCTCAAAAAAAAGGGGGGATCCAGGTATACTGTGGTCCGGTGGTGACAGTGGAACTTTGGTGGATAGCCATTAACACAGGATCTCTCACAAGATCTTCAATTGGTTAGGTCAGGGTCGGCTAGGCTTGGCCCATTCAAGCCACAGTCACAGAGTTGTCGGGGTAATGTGGAAGACCACTCCATAGGAGAAAAAAAAAACTTCGTTATTATCTAGCATAGATGAGGGGCTTAGGGTGACATTGTCTTGTTGTTTGAAGAGTGGAGTTAAAGGCCTTCCGAAAAAAGACCCAGTACCAGCGTGAACTACGTCCAGCAGTCAACAGAAAATCACTGAGAAGGTTTTTCGTCCAGGCTAAATCAAAAACCTGGATACCATTGGCACGGCATAAAAATCAAATCTAATCCCGGCGAATTGCAAACACAGTCGTGTCCCTGTCCCGTAGGGGAAAAAGCAGCTTGAAAAAACCGCCCCCAGCGAGCATGCTGGGGCTAAAAAAGAGGCACGGACAGCGGGGTAGCCAAAGATAGGCAGAAGGCTATCACTGATATGGGACTAGTGAAGTGGAGTTGATACAAGGGCTGATGATGCAAGTGCCATTTTATATGTTTAGCTCGCCAACACAAAATACCAAGCTGATAGAACTTACAGGGTGAGCGGGGAACAAAGAATTTCATGGATCGTGTCGGTCTCATCGGACCAGATAATCTTATTTCTCACCATTTTGGAGTTCTTCAGGTGTTTTTTTTTTAGCAAACTCCATGCAGGCTTTCATGTGTCTTTGCACTGAGGAGAGGCTTCCGTCGGCCACTCTGCCATAAAGCCCCGACTAATGGAGGGCTGCAGTGATGGTTGACTTAATACAACTTTCTCCCATCTCCCGACTGAATCTCTGGAGCTCAGCCACAGTGATCTGTGGGTTCTTCTTTACCTCTCTCACCAAAACTCTTCTCCCCCGATAGCTCAGTTTAGCCAGACGGCCAGCTCTAGGAAGGGTTCTGGTCGTCCCAATGTCTTCCATTTAAGGATTATGGAGGCCACTGTGCTCTTGGGAACCTTAAGTGCAGCAGAAATTTTTTTTTTAACCTTGGCCAGATCTGTGCCTTGCCTCAATTCTGTCTCTGAGCTCTTCAGGCTTTTCTTTGACCTCATGATTCTCATTTGCACTGTGAGCTGTAAGGTCTTATATTGACAGGTGTGTGGCTTTCCTAATCAATTCCAATCAGTATAATCAAACACACAAACAAACTGAACAATCAAATGAAGGTGTGTAGAACCATCTCAAGGATGATCAGAGGAAATGGACAGCACCTGAGTTAAATTTATGAGTGTCACAGCAAAGGGTCTGAAATACTTAGGACCATGTGATATTTCAGTTTTTCTGTTTTAATAAATCTGCAAAAATGTAAAAAATTCTGTGTTTTTCTGTCAATATGGGGTGATTTGTGTACATTAATGAGGAAAAAAATTACCTTAAATGACTTTAGCAAATGGCTGCAATATAAAAAAGAGTGGAAAATTTAAGGGAGTCTGATCCTTTCCCGTACCCACGGGTGTGATCTTATATATAATATATATATATATATATCTATATATATATATATATATATATGAGAGAGTAGATATAGCAAAAGAGGGCCAGATGGATTTTGCCTTTAGGGGTAACTATGTGCTTCTGTAAAAGTATTTATTTATTTTTGATTAAATGTTGTTGGATATGGATTGAAATTGTAAAATAATATGTGACATGTTGGCATGATTAGGAGTCAATCTTGATTTAAGTAAACTGTTGTAGACTCATTATTTTGTTTAGTTATCATACCTGCGTTGTAAGCAAGCTAATCAAGTTATTTATTTATTTGTGTTTAATGAACATACAAACAGTTCAAACACATTTAGGTTCTGTGTTAATATGCTAAAACAAATTAGTTTGAGAACATTTTAAATCTAGATTAAGGTTTATGAGTCAGATTAGTCCAATGGTGAAAGGATTATTGATGGAACAGGTCAAGCTTTGTACTGTTAACACACTATAAGTTAATGACTTATTTGTTTTAAATGTATCAGGCCAATTATGATGGTGAGGCATCGCCATTATTACATTTGGCTGTTAACATAAGAAGAGTCTTCTGTAAAGAAGGCAGAATGTGTATTGAACTGTGAGCTCTAAACAACCTTCCTACAAACTGACTTGTCCTTATTATGGTTCCTGTCAACTGAAAGTGTTTGTGCTGCCATATTAAGCAGCATGTATAATCAGACATATTCTGAGTTACTTGTGTGGAAATATTCTCCGAATGGCTGACAGTTGCAATCAAGTGTGTAGGTCTCGTGACCAAGCTTCACTTGTCACAATCATGACTGCACTGAAACACGCCAATGCAATGCACACTCAAAAATTAACTTCAACAGAAAATATAATTAACTCTTTCAAACACTAAATTTTATTGGTGTGAATGCAATCAAATCAAAATGTTTAGGTTTGCAGGATAACAGGACTACAGTCCATCACGCGTTAAGCCTTTTTTTCCTAATGACATTTACCACATTGAGGGTCTCTAATTATACATATTTATATATAATTAATTAATGAATTCATTAAATTCATTTAAATTCAAAAGTACAGTAAAGACTAATACATACACATTTTTGAATTTTTAATGGTGTCGTTTATGATTACTATTCATCAAATAAATCCTGAAAAATGTATCATGGTTACTACAATTGTCACGGCCCTGCTGCGTGCTATGGAGTGTGGAGTACAGAGCAAGGATGCAACAGGACAATTTTAAACTAATTTAATAAGCAAAAGAAACAAAAAACACACTTTAGCGAGGTTGAATGACCAATTCCATACAAGGAGAACAGCCGGGCTCTGTAACTCAAATAGGATCAGATAAGCTAAGGGGCAGACAGTCAGAAATATACCTAGAACTAATGAATTGTACTCCTATAATTGTAAACGCACTTGAAGGACCAAATACGACAAACAGAACTAAACAGGAACACACACATTCCAAAAATACTTAATAACATACCTGTTTTTTAACATTGATAATAATAATAAATTTCTTGAACACCAAATCAACATATTAGAAGAATGATTTGTTTTGCATAATCATAAAATATTTCACATTTTAAAATCTACTAAAATAGAAAACAGTTATTTTAAATTGTGATATTATTGTAAAATCACTGTGTTGCTGTATTTTTGTTTGAATGAATCTGCCCATGAGTGTGACGCATTAATACTTTTTTACAAAAAATTAAAACCCAAAGCTTTTGACAGTACAGATAGATAGATACTAAGTGCTGAGACCAATATTTACACACATGAACAAGCAGTTATTAAAACAGGTCACACATTTTCAAATGTACAGGGTGAAATCTCAATTCAAACATGAAAAGCATAATAGTATAATTTATACTATTATATGCATGCACACATTTTTGAAATACGGTATAATTGGTCTCTATTTTATGCTTTGTCCCCTGCAGTTGAAAACTAACAGTCTGTGGGACATAATTACATTTGCTTATTTCTCTGTTCCAGCTGCCACATTGGTGACTATATCTGTGCCATCATCATTTCTTTTTCAAATTTGGGTGATGATTGTGTTGTTGTGTTGTTCCCTACAATGAAAAGCCAAAATGGCATTTGATATATCATCTGTTGTCCCTGATGCAGTGAGCTGTGTGTCCAGATGATAAAATTTGGTACTCAGTACTGTACTGATGCCTGCCAAGCACTGCATGCATTGTTAATTACAGAAAGAGAGTTTTGTCATAGATCATTGCAACAAACCAGTATTGGCTTGTTTTAATTTTTTCAGTAATAGATTGTGTTAGAGAATGTATTAAATCCTGATGTGTAATTCATCCGTTATTAAGGTGTCTTTTGAAATTTCATAATCCTTTGCTCGGAGCAGAGTGTCACAAGGGAAAAAAAATCAAAGAAGAAATAAAATCATCAAACACGCCTTCACAGTATGCATGTGCACAAAGCGAGATAAGTGCTTTGATGTTTTCACCTGAGGTGTATTCACTGCCCCCATATTGTTGTTTTGAAGCATACTTTTTGTTCTGGCCAACATCAATATCAACAGACACTGACTCTGAGCAAATGAGAACTTATTGCAAGTTTATTCAGGTTTCCCTTAACAGGAAATGAATGAATCAATAAATCAATCAATCTGTCATCATTTACTCATCCCCAAGTGATTCCAAACAGTTAGTCACTACAGGCGTTAAGCTCCAAATGACAAAAATGTATAATATTATTTATGTAGTCTGTACAGTACATATCCTTGGAAGCCATATGTAATAGTGCTATATGAGGTACAGATGGAAGCTTTCTTTAGTGAAATGTCCTGTAATTTATTTCATTTCACAAGACATTAAAGGAGAAACTCAGCTAAAAACTATATGTACAGCACTCTCTCCCACCTTCAATATCACGACTGAGGTGCCCTTGAGCAAGGCACCGAACCCCCAACTGCTCCCCGGGCGCCGCAGCAAAAATGGCTGCCCACTGCTCCGGGTGTGTGTTCACGGTGTGTGTGTGTTCACTGCTGTGTGTGTGCACTTTGGATGGGATCAATGCAGAGCACTAATTCCGAGTATGGGTCACCATACTTGGTTACTTCACTTTTTAATAGCTTGTGAAGAGAATTACATTTTTAACTTCAAATAATTGTTTCTAGCTAAAATGTGGGTCCTCTAATATCGATATCTCTAGTAAATAAATAAATAAATGAATACATAAAAATCTTGTCTGCGTCAGGAAAGACATATTCATAGATCAAGCAAAAACAATTCCAAAACAGTTATAAATAAATGTTGGTGGATTTTAACGTGTGAGGACAACAGGAATCATTATGGATTATGGACTCTTCTTACAAACACACAGCTTTTTACTTCACAACACGTTAACTGATGGACTGAAGCTGTGTGGATTTTTGTGATGTTTTCATCAAAACTAGTTCTTGGACTCTCATTCTGATGGAAATGCTAAATTTCTCCAGATCTGTTCCGATTAACAAAACAAACTCATCTGCATCTTGGATGGCTTGAGGGTGAGTAATTTTTTTTTTTTTATATTAATTTTTTTGGCATTTTTGAGATATAGGACAGATCAGACATGGCAGGAAGCAAAGTGGAAGAGAGAGAAGGGGCCGGTTTCGGGAAAGGTCTTCAAGTCGGGATTCGAACACGGGACCACCGGCCGAACGCAAGCAGGGGTTTATTCAAAGATACAATACACAAAGAAAAATCATATTCAGAATTCATATGGCTTAAATCAGCAATAGTACTGTATATACAAATATTTCTTCTTCAGTGTAACAATTGTAGGTTATCACATTTTATAAACACTTTATAAACCCATTTAATAGAGCACTTTTTAGAGTTTGTGTTCTGATGGCTCTTTATCCTACTTGTGATAGTGCTGTTTATTTCTTGTAGTATATATTATAAATATACTCTCAGAAAAAAGCTACAAAATTTGTCACTCGGGGAGATCTTTTCAAAAGGTACACCTTATTTACCCCTAAAGAGTGCCTATTGGTACCTTAAAGGTATATATTAATTTTTAAAGTGCCCCAAAGACAACTTTTCGATAATGTACCAAATGGGCTAAACCGTGATGAAAACTATGATACATACATACATACATATATATATATATATAGAGAGAGAGAGAGAGAGAGAGAGAGAGAGAGACCAAAGTTATTTATAGTTAGCAGAAAATCGAACGGGGGACTATCAAAATAAAGTATTAGCAGATATTAAACAGACAGTCTACTAATTTTCTTATGACTATTAGTTGACAAGTAGTTGCAAAGTTACTTATTGTCAGCACATTGTCCAAAGAGTTACAAAAAAAAAAGAAACAAAAATACATGACCATCACAACTTTTGAGGTATGATAAATATAAGATCCTGGTAAAAAATATGAATAGCCGTCGACTGATTAAAGTGCATGAGTTGTGACCATTTAAGAATTTGTCCAGGGCACATAAATCACGGTATCAAACTTCTGTGAAAAGTTATATTAAATGGGAACAGCGCATTTTAAAAATGCTTCCCTTTGAGTTGAAGTTTAACCCATGTCAATAGCCTTTTATCAGAGCCTCCTGTACTATTAGATTCACAGCAGTGTTAGAGGGCACGTCTCTCTCTCTTCTTATCTGCTGTAGATTTTATTCCCTGTGTCTGCAGGCAGGAGCCGAAGGGGGTCTGCGCTGTATATATATTGTGAGCCAACTCCATATAGCAGCACTGTGAGTATTATTGCCTGCATGGAGGGGATATTACATCCCTGCTGCCTGGGTGGGAGATCAGGGGACGCCATCATTGAAACAGCAGGGACTCTCTCTGCGATCTCTCTGTCTATCACAGACACAGAGCAGTCAGAGCTATTAGATCAGCAGGCATGTACATCCGCAGCAGGGAATAAAGAAGTATCTAGAAGTATCTAGACTTTAATATTTACATACACCAAATTGTACCGTTTTTTTTTCTTATCTGTATTCTAACAGCTTTTACAGTGGGGTTTGTTCATACATGATTTGCCTGATTGAAGTGTACAATGTCAAACTCTAGCACAGCTTGACAGAGTGACACAGACTAAATAACAAGTATTACATTGTTACGGAGGAGGATATTCAACTTTGAAGGACTGTTTTAGGCCATGGGGTGTCAAGCTCCAAAAAAAAGTCGGAATAATTGTAAGAGTTTTTGTTATTTCCTCATTTATTCAGTAAAAGGCCTAAAGTTTTCTATATTCTTCTAAACCTGAAATGGTTAATAAATCAGTGTCTACATTAATGTAAGTCAATACACAAAACATTTTGAAACACTAGACACATTCATTACATTACGAAGGGCTTTAGTTGTGAAATCAGGCTTATGCGTAAACATGTAAGCAAGACATGCAAGTTGATTTGAAAAATACATATTTTAATGACCTTTAAATTCCAAAGATAAAAAAGTAAGAATAACAATAAAATCTGTGCTATGTATTATCCATGCACTGAGTCTGTTCAAGAGTTTATAGTCTATATACTTTTTTAATGTCTCTTATGCTCACCAAGGCTGCGTTTTTTTAAAACAAAAATACAGTAAAAACAATATTAATATTAAATAAAAACAATATTGTGAAATAATGGAGTTTAAATCCAATATTGTGACTTTTTTTTAGAATTTAAAATAACTGTTTTAAATTTAATGTACTCCAGTGATGGCAAAGCTGAAGCAACCACTACTAGGGATAGTTCCCCATTGACTTCCATAGTAGGGAAAGAAATACTTTAGAAGTCAATGGAGACCATCAACTGTTTGACTACCAGCATTCTTCAAAATATCTTATTTTATGTTTGGAATGACATGATGGATTAAAATTGATGACAAAATTTTTATTTTTTTATTTTTTATTTTTGGGTGAACTATCCCTTTACACATCCAACCTATAGCAAATACTTAAGCAGCTACTTAAGAAACATTTCTTTTGATTATGAATATTGAAAACTGCTTTATATTTTTGTGGAAACCATGATGTGTTGAATGTTGAACCATGAATTCAAATCAGAGCAAAAATGAGCAAATCAGCATATTAGAATTATTTTCTGAATGATCCTGTGTGGTGGGTGCACTGCAGACTGAGTAATGATGCGAAAAGTTAAAGCAATTTTAAATAGTAAATTGAATTCTTAAAAAAAAAAAAAAGTAAATCTTTACCTGCTGTTCAAACACTTGTTGACTGGTAGTGGTAATACTCGATTAGTTCTTAATAGATGAAACAAAAAAATGTCTTCCCCCGAAAAAAAGGGTATGAAAAGTACTCCGAGTCGCTGCAGAAAACAAAAAAAATGTAAAACTCCAGAAATGTTGCTGGAGACGGGCTTATTATTAAAAATGCAAACTGTAATCAACGCAGCTCCGCTCATGAACGTTACTTTATCAGCTAAAAATGAAAATGTCATCGAAACTTTTCTGAAGACAGTTGGTTCCCTTCAGAGATTAAGCTCCATATAAAACACCCACGCCGCGTTTTCATTTATTCAACGAAGTCAAACGCCACAAATAAATCAATGTATGGGAAACACTGGTAATTTATATTGAAATATCGGAAATGTGTTTAAAAATCATATCACGGTTATTGAAAAAAATTATATTGCGATACATATTGATATTGAATTATTGTCCAACCCTATATCGAGGGTAATTAGATGATTAAATTGTCCATGCACATTACTGATGTAACCATGTTTGTTACTGATGTTACATTTATTGTAAATTACAATGATACATGTTCCTTCTCTCTTTAAAAGCAGTCCATACACAAAATCACAAAAAAGATTTTATGCAAAGTGTCTCATGTCCCAAGTATGATATTTGAGAAAATATTTTGTGATTGTATTGTATAACTCAACTCAAATCTTAGTTCCATGCTTTTGTGGAAGTGTCTGTTGCTGTGTGAAATACAAACAAATGTGTGTGTTGACTGGGGTGTAGTCACATCCTGCCTCTGTGACAGAGATACTTCCAAAAAATGTGAAACTTCTTATTTCCGCTTGTGAGTTCAATGACTGAACAGTTATTTTAGTTGCAGACATGGGGTTAGAGAGCAGAAGAGGGTTTTGAAGCATTCATCCCTGTTTTTGAAGGCGACAGACTGCTCAGCGTGATCAACAATTTTTAGAGGTTTGTTTGCTTCAGGAGTGGCACAATCAATGCATGTGAGCTTTGGAATGTCACATGTTATTTTTTTCTCCAAGGAAGGTAGATGACTAGCATAATCACTTCATTCCTCTTTGGGTAGAACATGCATTTTAACATTATCTAAATAAATTGCTTGCTTAGATGTAATTTTAATAAATATGTAAATGCATTACTGGGAATCTAGGGAGCTCTGGGGCTCATTGGGCAAGAAGGATAGCTCTCAAATTTTGTCAGACCTTTTTTTTGCGAGCCAGCATTAAAATAAATTAAAGTAATGGCTCCCTGCAAATGCCAGCTCCATTAGCGGCAAGTTGAAGCGGGAGAGGGGTATGAGCTATGAAACCTTCTTGGAAAGGTGTTTAATGTTTGTCACCGCTAATGGTCTGCTGGTCATAATAGGGTGGGGCTAATTATCAGACCATTATCACCTTACCTGAATATCAGCACAAATTCACTTCCTTACAGAGGAGAGCAAGGAATAATAGTCCAAATAATAACAATGTGTCGCTATTACTGTGCCCCTGGGTTTGTGTTAAATGGAGATTCTATGGCACTGTACACAAGCCAAAACAATCCCTCAGTGCTAGTAGGAATGAGGAGATTGCTGAGAGCAATGGATAGCAAATGTTATGAACTGCTGTATACTGGATATTAACACGGTACCATTTTTGTACAAAATACATTTCCTTAATATCAAACATTGTAAATACCAGAAACTGTGTTAGCCTAACAATTCCACAGCAAAAATAAAAAATGTGATTCACTAGTGCACAGAACAAACACTGCTAAATCATGTTAATAAAATAAATATTAGCCATATTATCAAGTGACAGTTAAATTAGCATCCAAATACATGTTTTCAGCTCCCTTATAAAAGTAAAGAATAATAATAATAATAAAATACAGCCCGATATTACTATCCTAACTTTTTGTTGTTGTTGTTATTATTTAATATTTGCATTTATTTGTATATTCTCCCTGCAGTCTGCAAAGCAATTCAGGCCCAGTGGCTGCAACGTTGCTAAAAGTAGCACAGATATACTGTATATACAGTGGGTACGGAAAGTATTCAGACCCCCTTAAATTTTTCCACTCTTTGTTATATTGCAGCCATTTGCTAAAATCGTTTAAGTTAATTTTTTCCCCTCATTATGTACACACAGCACCCCATATTGACATAAAAACAAAGAATTGTTGACATTTTTGCAGTTTTATTAAAAAAAAAAAACTGAAATAACACATGGTCCTAAGTATTCAGACCCTAAGTATTGCTCAGTATTTAGTAGAAGCACACTTTTGATCTAATACAGCCATGAGTCTTATTGGGAAAGATGCAACAAGTTTTTCACACCTGGATTTGGGGATCCTCTGTCATTCCTCCTTGCAGATCCTCTCCAGTTCTGTCAGGTTAGATGGTAAACTTTGGTGGACAGCCATTTTTAGGTCTCCCCAGAGATGCTCAATTGGGTTTAAGTCAGGCCTCTGGCTGGGCCATTCAAGAACCGTCACAGAGTTGTTGTGAAGCCACTCCTTCTTATTTTAGCTGTGTGCTTAGGGTCATTGTCTTGTTGGAAGGTGAACCTTTGGCCTAGTCTGAGGTCCTGAGCACTCTGGAGGTGGTTTTCGTCCAGGATATCCCTGTACGTGGCCGCATTCATCTTTCCCTCGATTACAACCAGTCTTCCTGTCCCTGCAGCTGAAAACCACCTCCACAGCATGATGCTGCCACCACCATGCGTCACTGTTGGGACTGTATTGGACAGGTGATGAGTAGTGCCTGGTTTGTTTTTTTCCTCCACACATACCCCCCACCCCTTTAGAATTAAGGCCAAAAATTCTCATCAGACCAGAGAATCTTATTTCTCACCATCTTGGAGTCCTTCATGTGTTTTTTAGCAAACTTTCATGTGTCTTGCACTGAGGAGCAGGCTTCCGTCGGGCCACTCTGCCAAAAAGCCCCGACTGGTGGAGGGCTGCAGTGATGGTTGACTTTCTACAACTTTCTCCCCATCTCCCGACTGCATCTCTGGAGCTCAGCCACAGTGATCTTTGGGTTCTTCTTTACCTCTCTCACCAAGGCTCTTCTCCCCCGATAGCTCAGTTTGGCCGGACGGCCAGCTCTAGGAAGGGTTCTGGTCGTCCCAAACGTCTTCCATTTAAGGATTATGGAGGCCAATGTGCTTTTAGGAACCTTAAGTGCAGCAGAAATAGTTTTGTAACCTTGGCCAGATATGTGCCTTGCCACATTTCTGTCTCTGAGCTCTTCAGGCAGTTCCTTTGACCTCATGATTCTCATTTTGCTCTGACATGCACTGTGAGCTGTAAGGTCTTTATATAGACAGGTGTGTGGCTTTCCAATCAGTATAATCAAACACAGCTAGACTCAAATGAAGGTGTAGAACCATCAAGGATGATCAGAAGAAATGGGACAGCACCTGAGTTAATATATGAGTGTCACAGCAAAGGGTCTGAATACTTAAGTGATATTTGATATTTCAGTTTTTCTTTTTTAATACATCTGCAAAAATGTCAACAATTCTGTGTTTTTCTTTCAATATGGGGTGCTGTTTGTACATTAATGAGGAAAAAAATTAACTTAAATGATTTTAGCAAATGGCTGCAATATAACAAAGAGTGAAAAATTTAAGGGGGTCTGAATACTTTCCGTACCCACTGTATCTTTCACAGTTTCAAAAATTGTTTAGTTTTTCAGCAATTTCAGCAGTAAAGAATTCTGTCAGCTATTTAAGAACAAGTGATGTCTGAGTCTGGAATAAATGACTTTAGGATTTACTTGATTTAAAAGAGTCGTCCAGACTCGGACATCACTTGTTCTGAAATATTTGACAGAATTCTACACTGAAAAACTACACAATTTTTGAAACTGCAGTTTTGCAGGGCAACTTTTTTTGAGCAGTGTTGCTTGGCCACCTTCTATCTAATTGAGATGGGTACAGATTTTCGCTCGTTCGCAAGTGACTCTGAACTGAATGCGAATTCGCATCACGTGAAATCGTGTGACCAACAGCAGATCAATACCTCACAGCATAACCTCATAGCTGAATTAAAAAAACAATTTAAAACAGCAGCGCTGCAGGAAAGTGGAGTAGATTGTATGTTTTTACATTTTAGATGTATTATTATTATGTGCTGAATTAAAGTTTTTTAAAATACGCTGCAGAGCATGACGTCATATCACGACCGTTGCAGCATCTGAGGAAATTTTGCATGCTGAAAGTCTAGTGTGACCATGGCTTTATAATGGCAGTGGACGGGTATTTTTTTAATAATCCAAAAGTCAAATAAAGCGCATCCATCCATAATAAAACGTGCCTCACATGGCTCCAGGGGGTGAATAAGGACCTCCTGCAGCGAGCCAATGCGTTTTTATAAGAAAAATATCCATATTTACAATGTTATAAACACTTTCTCTCACTCCGCTAACTGTTATACGTGCAAGCCGTCCCGGGCGGATGACGTAGGATGTAGGACGTATCGCACATGCCTGTGAGATATGCTAGTCTCGCGAGTTTGTTTGCAGGAGCAAAGGAAGCAAAGTTTGCTTACTTTAGCAAAGGAAAACAGGTCTCCTCTTGGCTTATGTCGAAATGCTCCTAAATTTTTCTTTACAAATCCTCGTTTTGTACTTCTAATACATGACCGGCGTTTTGTTTTGCTCTCTCCTCCACGTTCATCACTAATCACCGGTGCATGCACTACGTATACGTCATCCGCCATTCCGCGTACAACTGTTAGCGCAAGTTAGAGAAAAGTGTTTATAACATTTTAAATATGGATATTTTTTTTTACAAAAATGCATCGATTCACTAAAGGGGGCCCTTACCCCCTGGAGACGTGCGAGGCATGTTTTATTATGGATGGATGGTGCTATATTGACTACTTTTGGACTGTTGAAAATAAACACCCGCCCACTGCCATTATAAAGCTTGGAGGAGCAAGGACAATTTTTAATATAACTCTATATGACTGGATTCATCTGAAAGAAGAAAATCATATACACCTAGGATGGCTTGAGGGTGAGTAAAACATGGGCTAATTTTCATTTTTGAGTGACCTAGCCCTTTAAACTAAAGTGCTTATCTATATACTAATTTTCACAGATTGCTGGCTAGAGGTTTTTTTTTTTTTTTTTGGTGCTTAAAACAATAGCATTTTGACTATTATCCACAAGATGACCAGTGCTAAATGAGGGCAGGACCATTTATTTGGACTTAATATTTAAGAGTGGATAAATGGCGTAAAAGACAAATGAAGAAAATGCAGACCTCAAAGAATAGCTCCTTTGTGACCAAAACAAATCCCACTGGCAAAACATCTAAATTAGGAGCAGGACAGCACCAATCCAATCTGTTACTGGTTATTTATTTTTCCTTTTATCAAAAGCTTTTGTATTATGCATGAACTCCCTCTGGAATTGGACCAATTCAAGACGAAGACAAAAGCTTGTATTGTGCCCTGCAAGAACAATGAGGGTTTTCACCTTTAGACAAGAACGTGTATCAACTCTCTTGCACTGTTTATCAATCCAATTAAAGTAATGACCATGAGAATGGGAGAGCCAAATCTCCACAGAACAGACTGTTTTCAATCACACTCAAACAAGCCTGTCATTTATTTTTTTTTGTAGCCCTGCCATTGAAAATCTCTTTGGAAATATGACACCATTTCTTTATTGTCTCTAGTAGGTCAGTGGATTCTTCTCTGGACACTTCAGGATTAGTTGCTGCTGAATCTGACACAAGCCGTCACTGCAATGGGGGCAAATCACACATGGATTGCTTTAGTATTTCTGACAAATATTTTATAATCTCTCTCCTCCTATTTATCACATCCTTGCAGTAAATTGCCTTTTCTTCTTTGGCCAGTGTGGGTTGGATAAGGGACATAGATTTTTTCGTCCTTCAACACATATCCATAGAAACTTCAGTTATCTAAATGTAAGATGTTTATGAGCTGATTTTTTTCCAAGTCTTGCCACTACTCGTCTTTCCATGCCTTACAGTTCAAAATATTTCTGATCATGCAACAGAATAAATACATTCATCTGCAGTTTTCTTATATTTATTTGACATACTGTATACTTAGTCAAAATGTATAGCACAATAAATCTAAGGTTAACAGATCCACAAGATGTGTATGGCTGTGGATTACACCACTTACAGTGGGTACGGAAAGTATTCAGACCCCCTTACATTTTTCACTCTTTGTTATATTGCAGCCATTTGCTAAAATCATTTAAGTTAATTTTTTTTCCTCATTAATGTACACACAGCACCCCATATTGCAGAAAAACACAGAATTGTTGACATTTTATTGCAGATTTATAAAAAAGAAAAACTGACTATCACATGGTCCTAAGTATTTCAGACCCTTTGCTGTGACACTCATAAATTTAACTCAGGTGCTGTCCATTTCTCCTGATCATCCTTGAGATGGTTCTACACCTTCATTTGAGTCCAGCTGTGTTTGATTATACTGATTGGACTTGATTAGGAAAGCCACACACCTGTCTATATAAGACCTTACATCTCACAGTGCATGTCAGAGCAAATGGGGGATGAGTGGGCTGTGTGGGAGGTCAAAGGAACTGCCTGAAGAGATCAGAGACAGAATTGGTGCAAGGCACAGATCTGGCCAAGAGTTACAAAAAATTTTCTGCGCACTAATAGCACAGTGGCCTCCATAATCCATAATCCTTAAATGGAAGACGTTTGGGGTGCGTGAGCGCGGAGGGGGGGGAAGTCGGGCCGTCGCTAGAGCTGTCACGCCTGTGTGGGGCTGCCACACTGAGCTATCGGGAAAGCGCCTTGGTGAGAGAAGTCAAGAAGAAACCAGAGATCAGGGGCTGTGTGGCTGACTCCAAGGATGTCAGTCGGGAGATGGGTAGGGAGAAAGTGGGGGGGGGGGGGTAGGACAGTGTGTCGGGGGGGGGGGTCAACCATCACTGCGATCCCTCCACCAGTTTTTGGGGCTTTATGGCAGAGTGGCCCGAAAGAAGCCTCTCCTCAGTGCAAGACACATGAAAGCCCGCATGGAGTTTGCTAAAAAACACCTGCAGGACTCCAAGATGGTGAGAAATAAGTTCTCTGTCTGATGAGACCAAGATAGAACTTTGTGGCCTTAATTCTAAGCGGTATGTGTGGAGAAACTCAGGCACTGCTCATCACCTGTCCAATATAGTTCCAACAGTGAAGCATGGTGGTGTCAGCATCATGCTGTGGGGGTGTTTTTTAGCTGCAGGGACAGATCGACTGGTTGCAATCGAGGGAAAGATAAATTGAACAGGGTATATTCTGGACGAAAACCTTCTCCAGAGTCCTCAGACTGGGCCGAAGGTTTACCTTCCAACAAGACAATGACCCTAAGCCCACAGCTAAAATAACGAAGGAGTGGCTTTACAACAACTTTGTGACTGTTCTTGAATGGCCCAGCCAGAGACCTGACTTAAACCCAGTTGAGCATCTTTGGAGAGACCTAAAATGGCTGTCCACCAACGTTTACTATCCAACTTGACAGAACTGGAGAGGAACTGCAAGGAGGAATGGCAGAGGAACCCCAAATCCAGGTGTGAAAAACTTGTTGCATATTTCCCAAAAAGACTCATGGCTGTATTATATCAAAAGTGTGCTTCTACTAAATACTGAGCAATGTGTCTGAATACTTAGGACCATGTGATTTCAGTTTTTCTTTTTTATAAATCTGCAAAAACGTCAACAATCTGTGTTTTTCTGTCAATATGGGGTGCTGTTTTTACATTAATGAGGAAAAAAAAATAACTTAATGATTTTAGCAAATGGCTGCAATATAACAAAGAGTGAAAATTTAAGGGGGTCTGAATACTTCCGTACCCACTGTATATACAGGGTTTCTATTAAAAAATAATGTCATGGTCTATTTATTTAGAAGTTTTGTTTTTTGGGAAAAAAAATTTTATAATGTTTTTTTGAAAAGACACAAAGACTGGCGAGTAATGTTAGGGACATAAAACTATACGGCAATTGATTGTACAATTCAGGGGTCATTTAACAAAAATATTCAAATGCAGAATGCCACAATTGACCAATAAATATAAAGTATTCTGGCGAGCTATGCACTAATGGTGGTTCCAGATAGACTGTCAGTTTGTGCATTAGTTGTGTGTGTAGTTCAGTCAAATTTCCTGCCAGTTACTTTGTTCTGCCAGTAGGTGGTGACAAGTGACGAATCATTTAATCATTAGTTTAACCAGTTCATCCAAATACACTGGTTCCTTCAGGAACAAAACAAGTGATTCTAGTTTACTAATTTGCTCCCTCATTTTATTTAAATCATGGCCACGATTTACTAATTCCCTTCCTTGATTTAGATCAATCAAAACTAGTTAACAAATTACAATGTGGCCATGATTTACTAATTCGTTCTGGCAATTTAATAAATCGTGGACATTATTACAAATAAATTGAGGAGTGTTATTCCAAATTTAGCCACTGTCATTATTGAGAGAGTCACTGAGTGATTGTTCTAATTAATGAAACAGCATTGATTAATTCAGGAAAGACACAAGCGAATGCATGAGTAAATCACTGAATCATTCCCTCAACCAAACTGATTCATTTGAAAACTGATACATTCAGCAACGCCCACTGTGTGTTGATTGGAGATGGTTGATAATAGTTTGGATTCATTTGGAGCTATTTTCGGTGGTGAAGCAAAAACAAACATAACAACTGGCAATATTATGTCTAAAATTTACATTACGGAAATGAATGAATTCTTGTTTATTGGATTGGTGAAATATAAACTTGCAATCAAGCTGTTGGTCTGGATATCAGCAACATCATTCTTGCTACCCCTTCCATCAGTACATACCCCCATTAAAAGGGGTGTCCCCATATTTTAATACTCTTTTTTATATTCTGTTATGTATATATGCGGATATAAATTGTCTCTACCTGCAGGACACAAGCTGCACATGCAATAAAAGGTGCCTTTGCTAACAAAACATTAAAGACATTTTGTCCATTTTGTTTCCTACAGAGGACTGTAGAAAGAGAAATATCAACCTTATCCAGTGCTCTTTTTGTCATCTGTCTTATAAAGAATCGCGTTACTATTTAACTGTGAGAAACTGCTGCAAATATTCATTACGTGAGTGAACTGTCCGAATGAATCAAACAATTTCAGACCTTTTTGCAAAGCCGCTTGACCAATTACATCAAAAGAGTGAATCATTCACAAATCTGTTAAAGCTAGTTCTGATATAAACACACAAGACGTGTTTGATTAAATATTATCAGGAAAAATGTTTCATCAGGATTCATCAGTATAATTTTACTGGAGCTCAGCAGTATTTCACGGCAGTAAAAGGGTTTTAGAGACGCCCCTGATATTGTCTGTTGTCTAAGTTTTGTATCATATTAATCAACCGCTTCAAAAATCCCATTTTCAAATGCAACGCGATAGACACAAGTAAACAGGAAATCAGTTTGTTCCTGTGGGCTCTGCACTCACTTCACCTCACCAGTGGGTCATGCTTTACAACTGAACCTGGCATGCTCAGCGTTCACTCTCAGCACTATATCATCTGCCCTCTATCAGAGCTGCCAATGTGGCCACAGTCCAGCCTGCAATCTACAGAGCAGTCATCCACATATCCAGATGTGAAATGAGGATAATTAGGAGGATGCTTGTGTGCTTTCATGGGCTAAGTGGATCTCATGAAAATGTAACATCCAGTGGTAAGTGCGACTGAAATATTAGGTCGTTTTTCGTGGTAGGGGTTGTCAGAGTCCACGGGTTGGTTAGTGGTCTATAATGTATTTTTCTTTGCTGCAGCAGAGGTATTATATTAGCTGTTTTTAAATCAGGTGGGCTAGAGACGCTGATAAGTGAGGAATGGATGACAGAAGAACAGGTATTAGAGAAGGCCATGGGAATTGTGCTGGAGGACAGATGATGTGATTGTTTCGGGTTGGCAGGCCATTGCAGGATGGATGGTCAAAGGTTCAGTACTCTCTCATTAGAGATGGTCGCTGAGGAGTTTAGGGTTGTCTGTGAATGATTTACTGAGGTCTTGGGTGAGCTGATGTCAGAGAAGGTGAAGGAATAGATTGCGGGCAAGGTCATCAGATATGGTTATCTCCTACTGCCACTTTGCTGCACATCATTTTTGTAAATATTTTTATTAGAGCCTACTGTATCATATTTGCCAACCTACTATATGCCTTCTGTCATCTGATTGATAATTTCTATGTTTTTAGCAAGTAAAATGCCTTTTAGTACCATTCTAAAAACGTCCCCCTTCAGGTCACGGTTCACATTTGTTTTCGCTGTAAAATCTTTACTGCTTTTCATAAAGTAAATGTAAGAATAGCTTTTATATTGTTAGTAACATTTGGACTGAAGCAACTTTATTATCTGAACCACTTATTCACATTAGGGTTTTGAGGAACATTTATTTGTACATCTCTCATTCGTCATTGTATTGTATTGAATTATGCATAATACTGTTATTAAGATCTCAGTCTTTTACATTACAGGCTATCAGATTTTCATTTCATTTTTTGGCCATATAAATATCAGCAACTTCACCGTATTTCATAATTTTGTTATTTTCATAGTTGCGGCCTCTAAAATAAAAGTGAGGTGTTTTTTTCCCCTTCATTTTCTCCTATATCGTATTATGTGAGCTTAATTAGTCCCATACTACACAAGATATTGAGAATTTTACATTTCTCTTTGCTATTTTTATCTAATAGTATATGATGACTGCAAAACCTAAGCAGTATATTCAGACAGCGAGTAGTTTGTGAAAAACTGTTCTTGTATAAAGTGTTCTTGTATAAGGGTACTGGGTTTATTTTTTTGACCAAACTGTCAGTACACACAGCTAAAATCAGCAGTATCACAGTCTGACCAATGTTCTGCCAGAGTTACTGCCTGCAATTTCATTCATTCTTTCTGATGACCATCCAGCTAGAAACTCCCGAAAAAGTTGTCAAACTCTTTTAATCCATGGAACGTTGTGATATACAGTGTGTATATATAGACAGTAACCACCAGAATTAGTGCTATTTAGGCTATGTGAAGTGCAAATAGTGGCAGACACTATTTGCATCTCAGTGTATTGTAGTAGCCTACATTATAAAACAGTATGCAATAATAACAACCCATTCAGTGTATATGTCACAGGCGTTATTAAAATGAAAATTAAAAAAAATGAATTCTACCTTATTGGGACCTACTTGTCTCTATCTCTATAGCCCAACTCTACATCTACTCCTAACCTTAACAATATTGAACCTGCTGAGCAGTAAGCATGTCCTTGATGGTCCAGGAAGGGAGCCACGTTTTTGAGCGTTTAACAAAATGCGCTGCACATGTTGCAATTGACGTGCCAGCCCATCTGATCAACACAAGGACACTGCATCCAATTAAATTATAAGCCTATTAAATGCCAATTAAACAATTTATTCCCACTATTAAATATCCGTCAGGCACATTGTTTCAACTTTTCAAATATTTTCTTTAAATTGTTGTTCAAAATAAATGCCTATTCGAGCTGATATGCATTGGGAAAAGGGAGAAGAATCAGATCAGGAAAAAGGCGGATTTGAACTTTGTTGCATCAAAAGCTAAATCCACTGTCCTTACGGTCCACGCAATTGTCCACTTACCAGCTTGGCTTCTTTTGGTATTTTGTCTGGCTCAACCAGAAAATGGAGTTAGTGTTAATAGCCTTTGCCAACAACTAACAAGTCTGTATGTTTGGACAAAAAGAATGCTTGAAATTCAAAATATAGAAAATGGTAACTAATGATATACGTATAAGTAGGCATGTTTAAACAACGAGTATTAACATAAAATTTACTAGTGTGATGTTGCAAAGTATTGCAAGAGAAAATTAAGTATCACATTAAATTAAACTACTAATGCTAAAGAAACATATTTCACAGATTTGATATGCGACTGTGTCGTATATGTCTAAATTTGTACATGCATAAAAAGCATTTTGTTTTAGATTCTGTCAATATGATGGTATTGTACATTTCATTGTCTATCCAAATATACTAAAACATATCTGTACACTTTGAAATGTGTACTTTTTAGCACCTCTTTTCAGAAAAGAAAATAATGAGTAACAAAGATGAATTATAGATGTTACAGTTGTTCTCCTGCAGTCCTCTCGTTAACAGCACCATCATCAGGGTGTTTTGCAAGACATGTTGAGCTTGGATGACAATTAAACTCTGCAATTTAAAGACTATGATGATTTGATTTTTGTTGAAGAATTCCATCAGGATCTAATCTATATAAATTAACAATTATAAGGGCTTATCCATATTTTATTGATAAATGAATGCTTAGTTATGGATTTTTATTTATTTATTTTACACATACTACTGCTCTTGAATGTGTAACTGATTTGTTAATGTCAATTAAGTTTATAAGTTAAATCATTACATTTGGGATCTCTAGTTTCTACATAACACATGCTATATGGAGAGGATCTCTGTAGGCCAGAGATAGGGACAAATGAGAAGCAGATTGAGCTTTAACTCAGACTTTTAGTTGAGTGAATGTTGAAGGCAATGTTGAAGTAAACAATGCACTACTGGGTATGATTGTATGCAGTGTTGAAATCGTCACATAGAGAGAGTGGGCTGACGTTTTCGGAGACGGGGAAGATGCTTATAAAGTCGTATAAATAAGAAAAAGTGCTCCGAGGACCAGAGAGGAAAACATACAATGTATCTGTATGTAACAAATTCGAGAGAGAAAATCAGCCATAAATAAATAAATGTAATTATAAAAAGATTTATATTTATAAATAAAATCTTGAAAGAAAGCTTGGAAAATGATGAGAGAAAAATGTTCAGTGATGAAGACACTTATCCCTGGGTGACCAGACTATGTGATAAACAGTCCTGATTTTACAAGTAGTTTCATGTCTAGACAGAGTTACAGTCTAAGTTGTATTGCACCAAATTGCATGCATTTTAAAAAGCTGAGATTTGTGTGTAGTCTTGAAGAGATTTTGGGAAGACACCCAAAAATGAAAATTCTGTCATTGTTTGAATCTATTCCATAAGTCTTTATGCATTTTTTGTAGAACATAATACATTTGACTTTATGTGCGATGATAATTGAAACATGTTGCTATGATTATTATTTTTTTATTTATTGGCTATTTGTATGGCCAAAAAAAAAAAAAAGGACTTGGGACAATTGACAGTCCCATAAAGTGTGGGTAAGTGATTTAGAACAGCTATGGGAAGTTGTTAGGCTTGATGTGCAGAATGCCTAAAACCCCCATAGCTATTCTAAAATCACCTTAAATCATGGGGCTTATTGCTTTTATATATATATAAAAAAATGGTTAATACATATACCTGGTAAGGTTTCATAAAATGAGCACAACACAACAGACATGCAATAATTTATTGATAACAAATCCAGCACACAATGTAGTTGTTCAGCAATGTTTAGCAAAATGCCAAGCAACACACAAACACAGTGGTGCAGCAATACTGATGTTATGAGGCCACAGGTGTGTGTTTATGGTGTATTTTACAACAGCTCAGAATACGGCTCAACCAATCATAATAAATGACCATAACTTTCCATTTTATAATAGTGATTTATGAATTTTATGTTGGACACATATATTTTTTAAGGAAAAGTTGGGGTAAGATGAGGAATAACTGTTAGAGTTGGTCTTATATTTTGAGTTATTTAATAATTCCAAGAATTATATTTCATTTTCAGTGAAATAAATTACATATCCCATATATATACATCATATATACCATAGTCCAGTTGAGTGGAATCATTCCATCTGGATGGATTGATAGTTTATTGCTTTTAAGACATGCCTTCAATTAAAAATATAGTTCTGTATCTACTATAATTCACGCAAATGTTTAATTCAGATGAATCTGAAAGTAGTTTATTAAGGGACTTTATTTTGTTTCATTTTTCATGTTATCTGACATTATTTAACTTAAATTTAGTATTTAACTTTTTTTGAGCATGCCAAACCCCAGCGGTTGCTATAGTGAACGTAACTTTTACATGCATCTGATTGAAAGATAAACCACACACTCTTAACAGCTTAAAAGCTTTAACTTATAGAAAGTAAACTTTGCCATTCAACTGAACTGTGCATGTGCATTTTAAACACTTAAACAATGAGCAGGGTTTTCTAGTATATTTACTTTTACTTCCCAGGTAATGTCAATGGCATGAACCAAAAAAAAACTTAATCGGAGGAATAGAAATGCTTTGATTAGAGGGGTACAAAGTCTGGGTTCTCAAGAGTAGAGAACAAGATTTCAGTCAGGACACACTTGTAAAAGAGATTCATTTTGGCCCTATTTTAACAATATAAGTGCATGGTCTAAAGCGCACGGCGCAATTGTGCTTAGGGCATGTCTGAATCCACTTTTGCTAGTTTAAGGATGGGAAAAATGGTCGGCGCGCCCGGCACATGGTCTAAAAAGATTGTCACTATTCTCTTAATGAGTAATGGGTGTGTTTTGGGCGTAACGTGCCATAAACCAATCAGAGTCTCATCTCCCATTCCCTTTAAAAGCCAGTTGCGCTCGCACCATGGCATGTTCGCTATTTACATGGCGGAATAAAATTTTTCATTTTTAAAAACGTTTGTGTGCTGCTGCGGATCCCTGTGTGTGTAATAAGCAGTGTACACGCGTTGTGCATCCGCCTATAGGCCCATATTACTAACGCGCTCTTTAAATAACAAAAAAATATTGTGCCAGACTTTAGACCAGGTTTATGTTGGTCAATGGCCCAGTCTATTTCAGTTCCTCGAAATAGCAATGCGCCAACAATGCGCCTGAACACACCTCGTTTTCAGACAATTTTCACAAATGGGTGCAAATGCATTTGCTATTTAAACAACGTGGCACAGAATGTGAAAATGACAACTGCGTCGGGCTGAAACTAGCAAAAAATGCATGCGTCGCGCCACATTGCGCCAGGTGTATGATAGGGCCCTTTATCTCAATGAGTATTTTCTTGGTTAAAGGTAAAAAATAAATAAATAAAAAAACACAAGACAAAGATAGACAACAGCAGTTATACATGAATGTATTTTAATAATTGTTTGATCAAAATTATTGCTATAGGGACAATTTAGTTTGCCCCTACCACTCTTAAAAAAATAAAAGGTTCCAAAAGGGGGGTTTTCTCAGCAAATGTCATTTTTGGCTTCCACAAAGAACATTTCAGTGATCAGTTCTTAAAATAAACACTTTTTTCTTTATTGTAAATAATATTTATTTTTATTTTATTTTTATTATGATTCTTCATGGGACCCTCAATGGCATTTTTTTTTTCTAGCCAGAAATTACCTCTGTTTGAAAGCACAGGTTAATTGTAATGTATCAGGGTTGGCAGTGTTTTTGGGAGTCAACCAGTCTCATTAAGATATCAAGAGACAACCTTAGGCTGAAAATGTATGCCAAAGTAGATTGCGCAGGATGTGATTTTTATTTATTTTTTTATTTTTTGCTTTGCTTATAGTGGGATGCACAGTACCGATACTTGAGCTTATCTACTTGTACTCGTACTCAGAGGCTGTTTAAATGCACGATACCAAACGACGATACAACACGCATGTGTAAGTGTCAATTCAGACAAAGAAGAAAAAGAAATGAAACACCGACTACAGACCGCAGAATTGGAGTTATAGAGATAAAGTGTCTACGAAGTATATGTATGGCAACATGAATATAAAACATTAAGTATTATGCCCTGTATCGCTGATTTGCGCCAGTGATAAACAAAGCACGCTGAGTGATCGAGCGTGTGCAGCGGCGCAAGATGCGAGCTTGTCGAGCTCGTCAGGAAATCCCTTTCTTACCGACATCCTGGAAAGTTTGTAGTTCGGTCAGAGATATCAAAAAGTAGTAAGTGAAACAATGCACAAAGTTACTTAATGGTAGGGAGGGAGGGAGAGGGAGAGAGAGCGGGCACTGCTGTTGTGGATCTTTATTGATGTTCGTCACTTAGCACAAGCATCATTGGATTAAAACTAAATCAATAATATAAGACAAATTTATAGGGAATCCTATAAACGCCCTTATTTTTCACCCTTAAGCATAGACGACTTTTGCGAAAAGTGAAATAAGCTTGTGTGAAATGTGGACACAATAATTAAGTGTGAAAATAACAGAAAGATATACAGACACATCAAAAATTATTCAGAGACCAGATATAAAATATTTTTATTTATTTTTTTACTAGTGGGTGCAGGACAATATAGTTAATTTATGTAAGTGAGGATAACAAAATAAAATAAACTGTGACATATTATACCCAAAAATTCTTAATACAGTGGACTACCAGTAAAATTTATTCAAATTTGGGACCAAAAATTATTCAGGCCGAGTCTGGGAAAAAAATTGAAGTTCAGGTTTACATGAAGCTGGATGACAGCATGCCCAAGAGACCACAGGCTGTCATTAAGGCTAAGGGCCACCCGACAAAGTATTGATAGTTGTGTAAATATTGACAGCTGTATGAATGATTTTTTGGTTTATTGGAATCCATTACATACCTTTCTATCAAAGTTATCTGACTCAAGCTGAATTTGCTCTGACACAGTTTAACTCTGAGTTCTTGACTTATTTTATTGCCATTTTCTAAACTATAGCGAATAAACTGTGATAAGGTGAGAAATGTTGAAGGTGTCTGAATAAATTTTGGTTTGACTGTATCTATTTGATAAATGAAGTTAACCAACTAACATTATACATACTCTTTTGGTTTCTGTACCCAATATTTAAAAAATTTACAAATGCAATGAAAATATTGGTATCGGTACTCGGTATCGACTACCGAGTAGGACTACAGGACAAATATAGCTGTCTGGCTGCTGCCTATAGTAATATAGATAAATGAGCATTGATGTTGTCAAGTCGCATCTTAAGAGAGTTTGGGACAGTCTGAGCTCAGCACTTCTGTGCTGCATTTATTTCCTTCTGTCAGGAGAAAAGAAAAGAGACAATAAAACTGTTGAAAATGTGGATAATTGGCTCACATGAAAATGCACTGCATGATCTAATTTGTTTCTCTCAGAGAAAGAGAGAGAAATGTTTCATGTCCCAAGGCTGCGCTCCTTGTTTTTACATGATCAGCACCTATTTTTGTTTTATATGCTAGCATATGGTAAATCAGCTGGAAAAAGTTGTACCAAAATTGTACCAAAAAAAAAAGACCTTAAAATGTTGCCTTATCAGACAATAAGTAGGACACCAGACTGTAGGACACCAAATAACTTAATGAATAAATAAACTGATTGTAATGTTTATGTCTGTCCTTTTCATGAAACTACTATCATGTTGGTTAATTCAGTCCTGCAGTTACATCCCCCACTTAAAAAAAGAGAGATTTTCGGTTTAATAAGCATGAAACAAGTTGCAGCTGTACATATCTTTGAGAACACAGCATATGGAAATCTAACGGTTGAAAATTAAATGTCAAATCAGCTTAATACCTTGAAACATGCTGCAATATGACATGCTTTACTACATCTTGAACGGTTTTAAATATCATTCTACGCTTCTTATAATGGTTAATTGTATTCTAATTATTGTTCATGCAGTTTGACCTCATGTTAATTGAGAGTTAACACTGAATATTTATAGGACAGAGCAGGGATAATTGTTAAATAATTAATAACCTAATGCACAATGCAGTATATTATACATTATCAGGTATGTGCATAAATAAATTCTCTACTCTGACTTCAAAAAATGGACAGTTTTAGGACACAGATACTATTTGCAATCATTCAACTAATGAATAGTTTTAGCAGCAGCTATTTGTCCTTCAAATATACCACTAATTTGGTCTATATATGAATCTGCTTTGCTTCAGTGGAATTGAGGTGACCAGTTTAAAACATACACTTTCCTTAGTATAAATAAATACATTTTAATAATAAAATATTTTAGATTAAAAAAATCATGTTCATGTCTTTTTGTTATCTTTTAAATTAAAGTTACATTTAATTAAATAAGTTAAAGGATTTTAAGGAGAAAGAAAGGGGTTAAAGAAGACTCTATAAATTAAAAAAAAAATAAAAATAATAAAATAAATAAATGCATTGTAAAGTAAACAAGTTGAACTATTTGGAAATAATATTTTTATTTTAAAATATGCACACATTCACTTTTAAATGTATACCTAATAAGTTAAAAATGGTTTAATGTTTATTGTCTTGTCACATTTGGTTGTGAATTACATCAGTCACGTAAAGTATAGCCTATATTTTCAATTCAAATGGTGAAAATGTCAAGTAGTTTGCATCACTGAATATTACTGTCTGTTGTTTAACATTTCTGTAGTAAAACAGTTGTCAAATGTTAAATGTTTAGCTACATCTTACCTCTTGCACTCCTTCACTGTTAAAACTTAAGGTTTTTCCATGTGAAAGATAAATTCCGACTTCTTGGATTTGATTGGCCATTTCAATTATTTTGACATTGACAAGTGCTGTAAGACCACTGAGGTGAAGCGGCCTAAAAATGTGGACTGGCTGATGTAACAGGCTCTTTAAACTCAAGCTAAACTACCATCCAAAATGACAGATGATAAATTCATATTTCTTTAAATCCACAACCTGAGGCACAGGTCAAATTTAACATAAGAGAGATTGAATGTCTAAGGGGGAAAAAAGGAAAGAAATTGACCCCAACAGAGAGGCAAGTGTTTGTGACCTTCGTATAAGTGAAGAAAAGGGAAGACAGAGAGGAGCTGCAATAAAAAAAAGATGATGCCTTGAAGTGCTCCAGTGAAGAGGGTAATAAAGTAGGAAAAACCTCTCGTCACATGATCACAGCCATCAGAGAGGTACAAGGAGAACAAAGAATGAGCCAAATGGAGGAAAAAAAGATCAGATTCAAGGACAGTCATAAGCTTTCTAAAAACTTGTAAAGTGTCTTTCTAGTTCAACAAAGAGTCATTTCCATAAAACTGTTCCCATTTTCTCTGTTGAACTATGGAATTTGACCTACATTCACAGGGCTATTGATTCCCAGAGGACAAATTTATTGCACAGATGTTGCTGTATCATAGCTCAGGAAACTTACTGGATTTTCCTCAGTTATGTTAAAGTATAGGCACTTTTTTAATTGGCATAACTATGTCCAAGATAAAATGAGTACAAATGTGTATGTTGAACTTGCATCCTCCAATGCAAATATTATCCACTGGTCCAGTTCTAGACTTGAAAGGAGTGGGGGGACAGATATAAAAACTTATGCAGGATATAAAAAATAACACTTTACTGTAGCACAGCAAACACAAATCAATTGTTTGGATTTAGTTTGGTAACAAAATCCACACGGCGCTAGAGCTTTCCCTATCCAATTTTTTTCCCTTGTTCTTCCGTAAACACGGCGTCATCTCAAGTAAAGTGTACACACGAAATCACTGAAACCGACTCAAAATAATATAGTATACATGCCAGACCCGTAGGTGGCGCTGTAATTGTGCCACAGCGATACACTAAAAATGGAGAAGAAGCCTTGGAGCATGTGCATAAACCGTGCTGAATACCAACCCAACACAACAACAAGAAGACGAACATGGAACAATACATTTATTAATCTGTGTTTATGTTTGGTTAATAAAAATACAGCCGTTTATTGTTTGTTCATGTTGTTGTTGCTGTTATGTGACATAGCGGTGTCTGACTAGGTTCAAGATGTGGGGTGATGACATAATAGTTTCACAAAATATACGGATTGGCTGTACACACGAAAACGCAACGGTGTCGTCTTCAGATTTATCCACTCTGGGACGCGATTTCAAAAAATAGCGGTTTCAGGCTCCCAAAACTCGGGATCCGTCAAGATGAAATGCAGATTTGATATAATTTTTTTTACGTATACAGCTAAACACTCTGTGTTGATGGCCCCTGAAAAGCATTCTTTCCTTCTTCTTTTTTCCCCTGAATTAGGAATAATTTAATTTAGCAATTCCACCTGGGCTGGATGATTAGCTTAAACTAGCCAGTTAATAAGTAGAATTAAATTAATTTCCTTCTTTTTCTGTATTAACCCATTACCTTCACAGGTGAACAAACAACTTTGTTGTACTCAAGGCAAAGTAAACGCAATCATGTCACAACACAAGACAATATACAACATTAACCAATATGAAGACTTTGATACCACAACTCAGTTCATATACACTTCGAGGTGTATGATACTCTTCAGCTCATTCAGTAGATGTAATAAAGTTCAGTTTGTGTGTAATTCCTCTGTCAGTGGGCTACCAGGCAACACAACAGGTCCTCTTGCTGACGAAGAGATGAAATTCATCCATCTTAGCTCTCTTGTTGTGCACATCTTCTCCGTGCATACACGCACATATCACAGAAGAATCTTTGTCCAGCGTTACATATACATAACTGTAACATATGACCTGACTAATCAGATATCGTGCAAAAGTGTTTCGTTTAGGATCCAGACTAGGAAGGTATTATTATTTCTTTCTCTTAGTGTAGAGTGACCATACGTGCCATTTTTCCCGGACACGTCCTGGCCAGGATTTCTATATTGCTTTGATTCAAAGTACCTCGAGAGCGTTTCGAAAACACAAGGAACCGATGTCATACACTGATCGGTCTGCACAAGCAAACAAAGCCAAACCCTAGATATTTTAGGCAATATAGAAATCCTGGCCAGGATGCATCCGGAAAAATGGCATGTATGGTCACCCTATCTTAGTGTCTTTAAATCGACCTTTAACCTTTTAAGTTAAACAATATTAATAACTTGATTTATCGATATTGAAATAATGAATTTCAGTCTTGTTATTTATATGTGTATCCATATATGCTGCATTTTTATTGTGGGTTACATCCTCCCCTCCTTATTTAATGCTCCTGTGCATTGTCTTAGGAATCTACAGTGTCTTGACTTTGCAAGGTTCTGAGTACCTGAATTGTACTAGGGAATCTGCAAGTGCTTTACTCATACTCTGGAAAAGGGACTGGACCACTGTAACTAACGGATTCCCCAGTTCAGGATAAGTTAGCTGCTTAGTGACTTTCCTGTCTGCTGAAACATTTCTTTTCATTTTCAGGTTCAGTTTGATCTATGACACCTCTGCTTCCATTCCTTGTTGGAATAGTTTGAGTAGGACAATGGAAACTGTTCAATTGTCTTTCAGGCATGTCAGAGCTCTGTCCGACAGGTAAGTTATCCTTTGCAGGAATAGATAGGTTCCTCTCTCCAGGATAAGGTAAAATTCTCTCTTCAAGATTAGGCAGGCTTCTCTCTTCAGGATCAGATAAGTTTATCTATTGGGAATCAGGTAGATTTCTCTCTTTAGGATCAGGTAGATTTGTCTCTTACGGATCAGGTAGGTTTGTCGCTTGGTAATCAGGTAGGTTTGTGTCATGAACCTCTACTGAATTCACAGTTACAGTGCACTTGGCTCCAATTAGCCCTTTTGGCAGGGTTACTAGCTGTCCTTTGGTGTCAGAGTGTGCATAAGATGAGCAACTTTTTTTCTTGGGACACTTTGTTTGGATTTCAGTTCCCGTTTGTCCCTCAACTGGAACTGGACCTAGTTTAAATGATCCGGCTTTGAAACACCATTCACGATGTCTCATACTAGCTGCGTTTCCCTTGTCTGCTTCCCTTTCGAGGCTACCAGAGAGTCTGGGTGCAGACTTAAGCAATGGCTGGCTTGGGAGTCACTGGCTTGGCAGATGGTTTAGATGAAGTCTTTTGACTTTCTCTCTGTGTGATCCACGTGAGCTGGGATTGTAAGTCAGTTATCTGTCTCTTTAGATCTTTGATTTCTGTCTTGGAATCAGAGGTAGACTGTGATGCGGTGTATTTCTCTTTGTACTGGAAATAAACGCCTTGTTAATGGGACGACACATTCTGCTTTGAGGCATTAAAGTACTGCTTTATGCTTTGGAGGTCCTCTAACAGGAGGAGCTCTGCAAAGTAAGGCGGGTTTTGTTTCCACTGTTTTAGCTGCAATTCTGATATTAACATGTTGTCCCAACAGCCTCTAATGAATTGTCTTACAAGTTGTCGGTCAAGGTCGCTTGCAGGCACACCTCCCCTTCTGAAGGCGGCATTCAGCATCACTTGCAGCCTTCTCACCATTGTCTTACATAGTACTAAGGTACGTTGCAAAGGAGTCATCTCTGTCTTCGACATTGCCAAAAGTGGAATCTAGGATGACCAGGTACATGCCTGGGGGAGATTCAAGTGTCAGGTGTTGTACTTTGTCAACAGCAGTGACAAGTATCTAATGTGGTATGTAATGTAATTTTGGGTTTTTAACATGGAATCTGTGAAGCTTGTATGGCAACATTGTAGTGGACAACACATTCCAGGGCCCAGTTTATGGCAGAGCCCCTCCCTGACCACAATAGTGGACAAGGTTTGCTAAATTTTGATTGGATCTTGGTGGACTAACATAAGCAAACTGTCCAATGCCATCACATAAAGATGCCAGGACAACAGCCGAGGAGCACGCACTTGTAGGCAAAACCGTACTACCAAGACGGTCTGAGCGCTCCAGGCCTGTGAGGCAAGAAGAAGACATTTCTTAGCACAAAGCCTGGGAAGGACAGGACTTCACATTGGTCAGAATTCAGTTTCTGCCCTTCACCCAGCAACAGACTGATTCCTAAGGTTTTGGCCTGTGACCGCCATAAAAATTATTTCGGACATCTGGATGCAGCAGCGGTAGGTCAAACAAAGAGAGAATACAGAGATCCATCCATATCCATTCATAACTATGTTCTTAAACCTTAAACCGATGCAAACTACAACACACACATCTCATACTTATTCAGAGAAATAAGTGTTCTCAGTGACATCGATGTGTAGTGCAACATCTTACACAAACTCAGTTGTTAATTGACAAATGAATGCATCCATGAAAGTTAAATTTTCTTCCATCATGATTGGACTTAATGTGTTCGTAACATTGCCAAATGTATTTTGGTTGTGGTTTGGTAAGTGAAAAATGCACTAGTAAAACTTTAGTGGCACTTTTCTAAATGTGTGTTTGGACTATGCAAATAAGTTCCCCAGGAGGAAAGAAGGGTGGGCCACACCGTGTTCCCCCACTCTGATGGAAACAGAGCCTGGAAATGGAGAAGCGCCAGATTGCAATCTCCTCCTCATCGGAAAGAGATAAAGGCACCTTCCCAATTGACGCTCCTTGTTCCGAGTCTGAGTCCCAAAAAGGAAGGGATACTAACAGATCAGCAAGTTCTGAGTCTGAGCCCCTCAAGGGTGAGACAATATCAGATACACCGTTCTGAGTCTCCGGCCTGCAAAGGTGAGACACTAGCAGATACTCTTGTTCTGAATCTCCCATCCCGAGAGACAGAAACATCAACGTTCTGAACCTCTGGCCCAAGCGGGATGAGGCAATAACAGATACCAAGTCCCGAGTCTCCAGCTTGTGAGGCAGCAACCGATACGACCATGTTCTGAGCCTCCAGCCTGTGAGGAGAGAGATATTCCTACATTTAGATTCTCGTCCAGCGAGTACAGACACATGTGGGGCAGCAGGCATCCTGAGACGCCGCATCGCTAGAGAGACACAGGACAAATTGACGCAGTTTTGAGTCTCTAACCCAGAGAGCCAGAAGACATACAGACATTTGCAACAAGGTTAAGCTCCAGAAAGCAACCTTTCACTTTAAGGTACTTTTGCTTGAGTGTTCCAGGCAAGGAACTTCTGCACCTACTCCAGGGCCACATCTGCGTGTTCCAGATTTTAGGACCCTTTGGTGTTCCAGGAGATCAGCATCCTACAGTGCTTCATGCTCAAGACTGTTGAATCGGATTCCTGCTCCTTTCCCCACTGCATTGCTACTAGCACAACCAGTGGATGAAGTCACCGCCACCGGACTGCTCATTCGACCACAGAGAACGTAAATATCACGGGGGAATCCGAAACGCTCTCCAGAGACCATCTGGGATTGTGTTGTGTATTACCAGTAAAAAAAAAAAAAAAAAAAAAAATATCAAAAAGTGAAGAGCTATGAAAAAGTCCGGTTCATACTAAAATAAAAAAAAATTTTGATAAAAACTATCAAATGAGGATGAAATGCATATGATGCAATTTACTGAATAAAAACAAGGCAAACGTTTCGGTCACATGTTGACCCTTTTCAATGCCAAGCTAACAATGTTAGAACTAGGAGGCCTCTGGGAGACTCGGAGCGCATCTGGTGAGGACAGGAGGAAGATGGCTCCTAAGTTCTAACGACACACATATCAAGAAAATGCGCTTGGGCCAACATCCGAACTTTTTAACTGGAACATACAAATCGACAAACATGTTAATCACCAAAAGTTTTTCTGTTTATGATTCGAATGATGTGAGTATTTTTTTTTTTCTTTTTAAATCACTTTTAACAAGTTAACACCAGCATTAAGAACTCAGATACGCCCCCTCTTACTCGAAATCATCTAAAAAAAAAAACATTTACAAATCCCTCCAATCCTCTCACCTGTGGTCTGCAGCCTGCATCTATTTTGCACATGCCATTTCTAAAGAATTTTTAAGGGGTCATATGATGCTTTTTGAAAGATCATTATTTTGTGTAACAGAATATATTGACATCCTTTAATGTTCAAAAAACACCTCTGCGGCTGACCAGCGGCAGTCTGCTCCCTGATTGGCCAGGCTGACAGCCAGTGGCATGGTGATTGGGCGAGCTACGGCGCAATCACCTCTTCGGAATGTAACGCCCCCTTACCTTTACTCCATAATCGCTTTGAATCTTTGCAAAATAAATATAAAGACAGAGGCTCCAAAAGGGGACGCGTAGTGTGTGACAGACACAGTGAGGAACTGGTTATGTGTTTGCAGCACACAAGGCACATTTAGACTCGCTGACAAATCCAGAGTGATGTGACCCTGCTCTCTCTCGTCTCTCCTGCCGTCGACCATCGTCTCTCCTCTCGTGCTCTCTCGCGGCACACACACACACTATGACCAAAACTCCGCATTGAACAGTCAATAGCAAATACTTAAACTAATAGCAAAACAGTAGCTGATTCAGAAGCACAAGATTGTCATAACAAAGTCAGAATTACCTCCTCTCCTAAATTCACGAAACGGTCGTCCATAAAATGAATTGCTGTTCTGTTGTAAGTCATCTTAAAGGTTCCTAAATGCATCTACTTCCGGAAGAACAAATAAAGTGCTTTTGCTTTCGCACAAAAACACACAGCTTCTCCCTGACATGGCTACATCAACACTAACTGCGGTTACTGAATCCACGCCTTCTTTCTTTGCGTGAACAATTTGGGTGGAGTTATGCAAATCTTCCAACACAGTGAAGTAGATATGTGGGGGCATGTTAGAACGAGCCGTTTTAAGAGGGGGGCTGGTGCTAGAGTCTTAACTTTTAAATATAATATCTCTTTGGTTTTGAGACTTTATAGTCTTTGCAACTTCAGGGATCTTATTTATGCACAAACAGCTTGTAACACCCCAAAGAGAAAGAAAAAATTTAAATCACATCATATGACCACTTTAGGGAAAGCGTCAGTACAACTCAGACAGTGTGTTATTGTGCTGATATCTTAAAGGTGTCATATGATGCGATTTCATTTTTTTCATTTCTCTTTGGAGTGTTACAGGCTGTTGGGGCATAAAGAAGATCTGTAAAGTTGCAAAGACTAAAGTCTCAAATCCAAAGAGATATTCTTTATAAAAGTTCAGAGTCAGCCACGCCTACCTAAAACGGCTCATTCTAACACGCCCCCACATATCTGACCTGCACTATGTGGAAGATTATGCATAAGCGCCACCTCCAATGTTCACGGCAAAGAAAGAAAGCGGAACTGTTTAGTCTCACTGTAGTATGTTGAGGGCTGCAGCCATTTCGTGAAGACGCTGGTGATTCGTTGTGACAGGCAAAAAAAAAAGGCGAAACTAGCTTGTTTGGCTTCCAAAAGAGGACGATTCTTGCTTCAGTCATGTCCTAGAGTCTGATTCTGTGGCTGGTCGCTGAAAGAATAATCAACTTTCACCGTGGACAAAGCGGAGTCCAGCCCGGGGTCCGTCACATGTGGTTGCTCGGCTCATACTTCCATGATCGTCCGGATCCGCCGGGCAAGCCCCCGCCGCCTCATCTCACTCTATCACCAGGGCGCGGCCTCCAGCGCACTGGCTAAGCGGCCGGGGTTTTCCCTCAACTCTAGGTCCCGGCTTTGTTTTTTCGTTGTGAAAGCGAACCTAGCTTTGTTTGTCTTGCCAAAAGATGATATCCCGGCCAAATTCGGAACCCACTCCATCGCACAGCTATATCTCCGGGGGGGGGGGGGGAGGCTATCTGGCTCATTCTAGCCTGGCCTCATCTCCTTCTAATCCGCGGCCTCTAGCCACTAAGCTAAGCCTGGGCTTCCGGGTCTCACTAGGGAACCTCTTGTTTTATCATTGTGAAAGCGAAACTACTTTGTTTGGTCTTCCAAAGAGGACACGACTACAAATCAGTGTTTTTACAACACTGTTCCAGAACAGTTTAACCCAAATATCCAGATGTGTGCAGCACATTTGACTGTTTACTGATCCTGGGAGAGTAACGCTAGACTAGACAAAAAATACAATGCCGGCATGTTCGCCTCAAGTAAGTACGTTTTCATTTAAATGATACGATTTCCACTGATGATTCAAAACACGAGTTTTGGCAGTAGAGTAGGGCGTGTTGTTGGTCATTTCTCTGATCACAAATGCAGAAAGAGTTTTATGTTTACGCGTCGCGATGCAATGCAACACGTAAAAAAGACAGTATAAGCCCTTCATTATAATCATGAATTATGTCGGCCAACTTGATGGTAAAGACAAATGCGCTCGTTATGATTGGGTTTTAATGTTTTTGTCTCGTCGCTCCGGCCGGACAGGGCATCAACAGTATGTGAGGGGCGTAACATTTCTGTTCTCAATGCTTAGAGGTGTAATTCGGGACCATCAGCAACACACTGGATATTTCTTGGCGCAAGTCAATAGTACACCTCGCTTTTTCAGACGCGATGAGGTGCTTTGTAAAAATGCGACGCGTTTCAAGAGGCGGGGCATAGAGAGAACCAATAATGTACAGTATGATGGAAAATAATGTTGTTTTTTTTTGAAAAAAAAAAAACTTTACCCCTCCGCAATTAACACATTCATCTCCAGCCAAATACACAAAAGGCTTTCTTTTTAGCAAGGCATCATATGACCCCTTTAAGTCTAATACATTTTAACTTAGTCATACATTCTGAAATATCATATTTATTATGTTTGTCTTATTCCAATATTATGAATTTCAGTGTTGATATTTATATATGTATGAGCTGCACTTTTATTCTATTATTTCTTAATTTGGCCTTGAAAGAATTTTATGAAAAATGTGATGATAGGTAACCAATTAATCAGCTAATGACTAATCAGTTAGTGAATGTGTTTCAGACAAGCTGGACCTTGGTGCGTACTCTAAATATGGGGGTTTAAATCCAGCCTGCAACATGTAATGATTCCAATCATCCTCTGTAATTTCACTGTCAGTAAAATGATGCATTCTGGGCAAATTTTTTTCCTTATTGTGACTTACATCTAAGTAAAATGACTTAATCGAACGCAAGAAAAAAAACAAAAAGTAAAACAAGACTTAATTTTCTCCATTGGCAATAGATTAGATTGTGGAAAGTGTTGTCGTTTGCCAATTGCCGTGTTCATTTCATTTGAGTGACAGGCGGTCGTGGAGTTAAGGAACTCGTCTGGTCATCTTACAGGCTTTATTTTATTGTGTAAACAAAAAAAAAATATATAGCTAATATATATCATTGTCAGTTTATTGATATAACAGTGACTGTAGGCTGAAACTAAGACCTCAGGAATTTCTTTCCAGAGACAAATATGATAGTTTATGATATAATCTTTACCGTTTTTCCATTTCTTAAAAGATTATGTTGATGCTTCTGAGGCACTAGAGCTGTGTTTTAGGACAATAGTCTTTATGTGATTAGATTAACCATGATTCTTCTTAATGGGTTGGCTGGCAAATATCCCAACTCTCTTTCCTACATCAAAAAGCTAATGCACCTGTTGCACTTAATGTCGCCCCTAATGCACATTTATCAAGTCACTATACTCTTATTGTGTAGGATGGGATAGACCAGGGTTTCTCAAACCTCTCCATGAAGTACCCCCAGCACTGCAAATTTTGTAAGTCTCCCTATATCTGACACACCCTCTTCAGGTCTTGCAGTGTCCACTAATGAGCTGATGAGTTGAATCAGGTGTGTTAGATGAGGGAGACATACAAAATGTGCAGGGCTGGGGGTACTCCAGGACAGGTTTGAGAATCACTGGGATAGACCATACCTGTGCACTTACGTATGTGATATTTTGAGAGGATTTATTTAATTATTTATTTATTTATTAATTTTTTGCAATCTGTATGGTGAATGAATTACTGTGGATTCAGCAAACACAATAGCACTCAAACTGAGTAAAACAAAATGTTGTATGTTAGAGTACATACAGAAACACAGAAAACCAATGCTAATTTAATTAATGTAATGTGTGTACGTGTTTTTTTCCCCAGTTATGTTACAGTACATGGCAGTAACCTCCTTTACCATTTTATTCCTAAATAAACTCTTCTGTAATTTGTGATTTGTAACTTCTCTATATTTGTCCTATTTTTAATTTAATTCAAAAGTGACTTGAGCAAATATATAATTTTTTACCACATTCTGTTTTGTTTACTTACAGCACTCATAAAAGCGTGTTTATTCATCACATTTACTGGCAAAATAATTCCATCCAACTGGTAATGAAAGTATGCAATTGTGACTTAATTATGGGAAAAAAACAGTTTCATCAGGAAGTTCAAAAGGGCATTTTTATTTGGTGTATCATATCTTATTTTAGGGACGGGGAGATGCAGAGAGAAAAATGAGGGGAAGGGAGAGAGATACATTGGGGTTCACAAAAATTGTATCTTGGCCAAGCATGGGGCCGGTGTGATGAATTTTGCATAAATTGCATACCCTTTGAGCAATTCCCCATATTCTCCACCGGATAAGTTCACAATGTCATAATTCATCTCTAATCTAATGAGCTTCAACACTAGCAAAGCACAAATCAAATTTGGTTAGTGAAGGGAAGCTCTGAAATTTCATTCCAATGAACCTCTCCTGCCATTTTGACATATACAGGAAGGAGCTAATGCGATTTACTGCGGACACCACATGAATTATCTCCAATAATTTGAATTAAATGTGCCAGGTCTTGTGCTACTCTTTTTAGCTAATTAAAGTTCAGAGATGAAGAAAGTAACAGACCTTTTGCAGCAGGCTAATAGGCTCCTTTTATTTGTATTTATTTATTTTTTAAGAAATACAAAAAATACAAACATAGATATATACTCAGGAAGCAAATCAGAGAGATGCTGTAATTTACACAACCAATTATACATCTGGTACAACATCGACGACAACAGGCTAATATCCTCTAGCCATTGATTTAAAAGTATAACTATATTATTAACTATATTATATTTTGCCCTGTGGTGTTATATTTGAGTGGAATACACGTAATGCTATAAAAATGAAGTTAAGTGATTTCAGATGTAGTGCCTGAGACAGATCTGATACACCATGTTTTATATATTCAATAAATAATCCACAATACCCCCCCAACAAGCCTAACCAAACCAGGTACCAGTGGAACGTCCCACAAGTCGCAACCAACACCCAGCCAGAACCAATAATCTGACCATAGTAGCAATGACACATCAGCAAGATAAGACTGTTTTACAACCCAAATTAATCTACTTAAAAAAAACTTTTAATCCTATAAATTCTATATATAACCACTTGAAAATGTATAAACATGTATACAATCTTCCTATCTCTTAATTTTCCTTTTGCATTGTTTTGCCTTTTTATTAATCCAAACTCTTTTGAATGAATGTTTTAGAATTGCTTACTGTAGTTAATCATATAACAAGTATACCATGTTTGATATCAATGAGTAGCAGTTTTAATTTCCTGCATATTCCTATTTTTGCATTTTAGTGTTATAAGAATCTTAAAGGTTTTTCCTGCATCACCCACTGAAATTTCATATGCAAATGACCTTGCTAGACAAAAGATCACAAACATTCCCTTTGAAAGTGCAATTCCTCACTAGCTCATTCGCCTCATGAGGGTGTGATATCTTCATACTTTAAAAGATGACTGTCAAAGAAAACAGCAAAGATACTTATTCGGAGAGAGAACTGGAGCCTGAATGAATTGCATCAGGACTCTCTTTTAAACAGGGAGGACGTGCAAGAATTAAACTCAGTCTTCTTAACTGATACATTATGTATCACCTTCCTCTTTTCATAAAGATGTGTCAGAACTAAGAAACTGATATTTTCTTCAGGCTTTAGATCTACTGAGTATCAAATACTGCCCTAACTTCATGCTTTTATCCTTCACTTTGCTTCAGCTTTAACCCTCTTCCTCTACCAGAATGTGTGTATGTTTTGGACTTAGTGTTAATAATGTCTTGTTTATATGACACTTGAGGTTGTTCATTGTTTTGCTCATAACTGTAGTCCCTAATCATGCCGATCAAGCTACATTCTGTTAACAGTGTGTTTGATGATTATTAGGATATTATTATCTATGGCCAAGAGAGTAATATTCTACTGTAATCTAGAGGATGTCTAAGACGGATTCTGTTAAGAATTTTAAATGCCAATGTAATGGTTATCACTGATACTTGATACAATATTGAAGAGCAGAATCCCACAGGGGATGAAATAGATTTCAAAAAATAAAAAGACAGAATTACTTGTTGGATGAGCCAATACGCAGTTTAAGTCATGTTTCATACGCTGCTGTCCCCATAAAGAGCTGAAGCACTCAGAATCAGCTGAAGAAATTGAATTGCTTTGCTATTATCATAATGCCGCTATTACATTTGGAAAAGGAACAGCTTCTTCAGTTCAGACTTTGGGATCTCATTTCAAAGCCCAGGCCTATTAAATCTGATTAAGAGGGATTTATCTGATGCTGTCTGATTTATAAGCTCCTCAAATCTATGGACTCAGATCTATGTCATGTAACAGTTGTGATGAGTCAGAACAATTTTGGGAAAAAACAATCTGCAAAGTGACCAGAGATGAAAAAAAAGAAAACAATTTTTGGAATTTTTTCACATCATTGCCTCTTTTTTATGTCATGTGTGTGTGTGTGTGTGTGTGTATGGATGGATGCATTTTTGTGTACTGTAACTTGCTCTGGATAAAGTGTTTTCTAAATGCAAAAATGTAAATGTCCATTTGAATTGCTTCTCAGTATACTATAAGTAATACATTTCTGCTTGACTGACAGTTTAAACGTCAAGGTAATTAGCGTATCATAATTGGTATGGCAGTGTTTGCAAATCCATGCTGAGAAATAACGATTCAGTATCCATTATGAGATCTTCAACAAGTCAAATTAAACATTTCAAATTAGACAGCTACAAACCACTGTTGCACCTGCAGACAGGCATAGAAATTAGTTTTGGGAGGAAGGGGTCTTTGACGATTTTCTCATGAAAAACTAACCTAAGAATGGTTCGGTGTAATTATTTGTATATTTTATGCTAGTTACTTTATCACTTAAAATTATTTCATTATATTGTGCAAAATAGAAGTTTATTCATTGTAGGTGTTTGCAACAATAAAATATGTATAATTGTAATAAATATTACAAGAGTGCCATTTTGACCAAAACATCACTGGACCCAACTAATTATGCAAATTCTCAGGATGGCATATACTGTATAGTATTATATATAACGTCCCCTATATATATTAAATAATTAATATTTGTAAAATATATTACAGAAAACTAGCCAGAGACAAACTTGAAAATATTTAATTTATTGAAATAATTCAACTAAAGAAAGAGCCATTTTAGGAAGACTGCTGTGTGTTGGTTTTATTTCTTGCCTATTGTATTTCACCTTTCGAAGTGGAGCAGAGAAGCACTATAATAAAATAAAATAATTTTGTTCAACAATTTGCCTATAAAAGTAAGCATCTGACAAACAGCAGTGCTCAGCTGTCTTATTTTCGTGATGCAGCTTGTATTTCCTGAGGCGTCTCTGCTGAGTATCTGTGTCTCAGATAAGCATGCCTGTACAGTGAAGTACAATATGGCAGCTTCAATGAGGAGAAGCTCCCTCATATGTAGCCATGCCCTGCATCTACTGCTGAGGGGAAACTGTTACACCTTCTGTGTGACTCTGAGCTTTCATCTCACACATAGATTGAGATTACACGGATTTTAACCTCTCATCTCCAGCCTTCTTCTCTCTCTCGCCCCTCATAACCGAGGCATCATGCATGGCTAACATCTCGGTTACGTATGCAACCCTCGTTCCCTGAAGGAGGGAACGGAGACGTCATGTCGGTGACCGAAGAATTGGGATCTAGCTTACGAGACCAACATTCGAGCTAACGCAATTGGCATGCGATGAGCATCAGCTAACGCTGAATGCAGCGCGAGTATAAACTAGGCAGCAAGGACAATGCATACTCTGGTTATCGCTGAGGAGCTGAGCCGGTGATCTGGCCGCTTAGTGGTGGTACAGCAGCTGTGGCGATGGGATGTGACGACTCCATTCCCTCCTTCAGGGAACAAGGGTTATGTAACCGAGAAGTTCCCTTTCAGTCGGTCACTCTGAGTCATGTCGGTGGCCGACAAGTTGGAATCCTACCAAAGCACCATGGATGCTGCCCCTTCCAGTGTTTTGTGCGAACCTCCTGCGCCCGTTTTTGGTGTAGGCCGGGGCTCACAACAAGAAGACCATTCATCGTTGTCGTAGCACTACCCACTCAGTAAGACTGGATAACAATGGGAAAACGTACCCGTTCCACTTGGAACCGGAATGTTGCGGAAGCCCCATTCTTCCCGAAGGAGATTTCGGAAGCACTTACACATATTAAGCACAATTAGGTGCATAGGAGATTAGAGGGAATTGAGGCTATAACATGGACTTTACACATATGGGATCCACTAAGGTCTTACATATGGAACCCAGCCTTATACCGGTTCTCGAGGATTCAGCGAGTAAAGGCCTGCCGCCGGACGCTCCGCCACGTCTGGCTACCGAGGGGACGGAGGAGCTCGACAGGGTCTACAGTACAGACACTCTGGAGCAGTTTAGCAAGCCAACACTAGCCGGGGGTCTCTCGGTGCTTCTACCCATTTGAGGTTGTAACTATATACCAGTATGACGGTTTATCACGGTTTGAACGTGCATGGTTATCATACAGTAAACATATCTACAGGTTTTTTTTTTTTAAATGAATGAAAAAAAATCTCACCCGCGCACATGCAACATATTTCCGCTCTGCTTCACTCTGTATTCACTTAGCTGCTTACACGCACATGCAGAGGAGGAAATGGCAGAAACAGAGATTATATCTAATCTCCATCCCCGCAGAAAAAAAGGTTAAAATCTGCAGTATGGGAATACTTTGGATATAAAACAAAAACGAACGCGGGTTGTCCTTGAGGACAGATCCAGTTTGCAAAAAATGCGGACGTATAGTGGCTGCAAAAGCAGGCAATACTTCCAACATGTTCACTCATATGTTCATATTCACGGATACCATCCCTCCATGCAGATAAAGGTGTCTAGCATTTATAACAAGTTATAAGTTAAGACCATATGATTTTCGTGATGCAGAGGGAATCCCGGTGCAGTCGTGAACATGGAATTTACAGTATAACAAGGATGTCACGTAATACACGCAATCTGATGGATGGTTAAATCAAAAGTAGATATGTGTCTGTGAATATTTAAGCGCAAAGAGACTGCTATATAAATAATTGCTTGTTTCTGCATGTCTCTGAGTGGTGGCGTTTTATCTACTGCATACTGAAGTATGCATAAATGGTGTTTTCAGCGTCTAAGATACATAAACTTGAACGTCAGCAGAGCTGCTCTGAGAGAAAAATTAAATAAACATTTCTTAGTTTTATTTGAGAAAAACCATTGTCAAATACACAGGTCCGCTACAACCCATCAAAATAAAAGTTTGATTTAACTTGAAATTATGACAGAAATATATTAGCATTGTACAATGTACTTCAAAGTTATAATAACAACAATAATAATATTCTTTGTAATAAAATAATTTATTTAAACATTGTTTTTAAGGAATTAATTTAATTTATTTAATTTAATTAAAATGTTAAAGTGTGATATAGATATACATAAGGTGTACAGCTTTATTTTTTTATTGTTTTATTTATTTATTTATTCAGAAGGGAGACTTCAATACTTTCATTAAAATGGTTTCAAGTTGGTTTGAAATAAAGGATTTGTTCACTCAAATAACTTGTTCTTGTTCTTTTAAGAGTCATTGTTACTGATAAGAATTATTGTTTAATATATACCATGAAAACCGTGAAACTATGATTTTGTCTGAGACGATTATCATACCGTGAAAATCTCATACCATTACAACCCTACCCGCAGCTCTACAAATATCTGTCAGCAAGTTGCCATGAGCCAGCGCTCAGAAGGATGCAACACTTCTAGTAGAGTGAGCTTGCAACCTGAGCAGGCAGGGCACACCCTGTGCCTGATAAGCCAGGGCGATGGCATCCACTATCCAGTGGGCCATCCTTTGCTTATGGATGGCAATCCCCTTCTGCCAGCCTCCGTAACAGACAAAGAGCTGATCTGAGGTCCTGAAGCTTTGTGTCCGGTCTATGTGCAATCTCAAGGCTCGAACGGGACAAGCAAAGCTAGGGCTCGGTCTGCGTCCTCCGGGGGCAGCGCTAGCAGGCTCACCACCTGATCCCTGAAGGGAGTAGTAGGTACCTTGGGCACATAGTCGGGCCAGGGCCTCAGGGTTGCCTGGGAGTTAGCTGGCCCAAACTCTAGGCACAATTTGTCGACCGAAAATGCATGCAGGTCCCCTACCCTCTTGATGGAGGACACTGCAAGCAGGAGCCGAGTCTTCATTGAAGAAACTAGCTCAAATGACTGCAAAGCTCAAATGGGCCATGTTGTAGTGCTTTGAGCACTAGAGACAGGTCCCAAAAGGGTATAGAGGGGGGGCCGGGGAGGATTTAACCTTCTCGCCCCCCCTAAGAAACCTGATGACAAGGTCATGCTTCCGACGACTTCCATTCATGGGGTTGTGGTTAGCAGCAAGCGCTGTGACATAGACTTAAGGGGAGACAGCCTTCGCTCCACACACCTGCGCCAAAAAAGGAAAGCAAAACTCTGATCGGAATCTTCGGAGTTTCTTGGTGAGAAGAACACCACCGATGAACAGGTTCCACTTCAAGGCTTAAGCGTGTCTCATAGACGGTGCTCTCACCAAAGTGATGGTGTCAACTACCTCCTAGGGTAGATCACCTAGAACCTCCGTGTCCCATCCAAGAACCAGACATGAAGTTTCCAGGGGTCTGGACACGGGTGCCACAGGGTGCCCCGACTCTTAGTCAGTAGATCCTTCCCCCAGGGAGGGGCTGTCACGAGGAGCATCAGTTCTGGGAACTAAGTCCGAGTGGGCCAGTAAGGCGCCAAGAGCAGGACCTGCTCCTCGTCCTCTCTGATCTTGCACAGTGTCTGTGCGAGGAGGCTCACTGGGGGAAACACATAGTTGCGCAGGTCCTGCGGCCAGCTGTGTGCCAGTGCGCCCGCGCTGAGTGTTCCCTCGGCAGGGATAAGAACAATTGGCAGTGAGAGGTTTCTGGAGAAGCAAACAGGTCTACCTGAGCGGCTCTGAAACGTCTCCAAATCAGCTGGACCATCTGGGGATGGAGTCTCCATTCCCCTGGGAGCGCAGCTCGTGACAGCTCGTCGGCTGCCCAGTTGTGCAGACCAGGAATGTGAATGGAGTCAGAAGCATCTGAGGTCGCTTCGTGCCAGAGGAGGAGGTGGCGGGCGAGTTGCAACATGCGACGGGAGCGTAGACCACCTTGTCGGTTGATGTACGCAACGGCCTCTGTATTGTCCGTGCGGACCAGTACATGCTTGACTCGTAAGCGCCCTTGAGACAGTTCAAGACATGGTGTACTGCTAACAACTCTTGGTAGTTGATGTGCCAGTGCGCGCCTTCAGGTCAATCGATGAAAGTACGCGCCTTCAGGTCAATCGATGCAAGCCAATCTCAGGGACGGATGCACCCGAAGATGCGTTTCTGTGTGGGCATCTTGAACGATAGCTTGTGAAGGGCCGGGTTTAAGACAAGCAGGACCAAGATCGGTCGTAACCCACTGCCTTTCTTGGGTAAAATGAAGTAAGGGCTGTAAAACCCCGTCTTCATATCAGATGGAGGGACCGGCTCTATCGCATCCTCCGCCAGTAGGACCTCAGCACACAGACATGAGCATTGGCTGACTTCACTGATGGATATGGATGCCCCGAACTTGTGAGGACACTGGGCGAACTGAATCGCATAGCCGAGTCAAATGGTCCGCAGGCAAGACGGGCGGTAGCGAACAGGCACCAGACAAATGTTACAAGTGGGAGACTTATGTACCCGGAGAGGGGCAGCGAGGTGGAACGCAGGGACCCGGCTCGTGGGTGGGCCGAAGAGCGGTCTGAGTGTGCGGTTCAACGCTTACCTTGTTCCACGGTTTGGCAGAGGGTGCGTGAGTAGGGCCTTTGATGATGCTCTCGAAATGCCCGCTGCTGCCTGCTGGCGAGAGAGGAGGATTAGTGTGGTTCGGCGTTGGTCCGTCCGCAACTCTCCGTGCCCTCTTGAGAACCAGAGTCAGAGAAACTGCTCTTTTGTCGAGATTTCTGGAAACAAAAGGTTCTCTACCCGGCTCAAACCGCCCACTGCGGCCCGCTGGCTAGAGAGGAGGATGAGTGTGGTCCGGTGTTGGTCCGTCCGCGACTCTCCGTGCCCTCCTGAGACCCAGAGACAGAGAAACCGCTCTTTTGTCAAGATTTCTGGAAACAAAAGGTTCTCTACCCGGCCCTCCTCTGGGGGATGGAGAGGTGCATTCACCATCTCCCGAATAGCAGCTTCCTCTCTCTCTGGGTCGCCCGTCCCGGGGCCTCTTGCTCTTCCACTCACCGCCAGGTTTGACGGGGGCCTGGACGGGCGAGGCGGCCTGCCTATGGCCAGCTCCCAGCCGTGTCTGAGGAGCTGCGGGGCGGCGAGTGAGCGGGGGCAGATGCTGGGGACGCCCTCTACGACAAGCGACTAGGAGCTGCAGCGCGGACGGGTGGAGTTAGCAGATGCCCGCGGGGCCGGATGTGTTGGATAGCCTCAGTCTGCTTGTGCAGCCGAAAACTGCTGGGCCATGTTCTCGACTGCGTCGCCAAAGAGGCCGGTCTGGAGCACAGGGACCTTGAGGAACCAAACTTTGTTGGTGTCCCTCATGTCGACCAGACACAGCCAGAGGTGACGCTCCTGGACCACAAGTGTGGACCCACACGACCAGAGATCTCGTGGTGAACTTCGAGCTCAGAGCACGGACAGTTGGGTTCGGAGCTCTTGGAGAAATCTGGATCGTGACACTCGTGCAGGTCCCTCAGTGCTTTTAGCCTGAAGAACCTGCAGTAACGCCGTAGCACAAGGCGGAGACAGCTTCTCCAGAGGCCACATAAGCATGCGCAGGAACAGGACGGAAGGGGAGGCACGGTTTGCCCTGCCGGCTGGAGGTGGTATTAGGACACAACTGCATCGCAACTGACCGCTCCACCGGGGGGCCCCCTGTACCCCATAGCTAAACCCCATCGGGGGTGGTGAGTTTGCAAGACGCAACGTCAGCCATCAGCACTGGCGTCGTCATTCAGGCCCGGCATGAGCGTGCTGAGGCACACAGGGGAGATGATCATTTGCAACATAAACAGGGGGTAGTGCAGCCTGATGTATGCAACCCACTCGACACGGGAAACTGCCACTGCTGAAGCGCCGTACTGCCAACACCAAGAGATCAAAAGAGCGCGCTGAACTAATTCAGTCTTCTTCTCTCATTAGAGTAGTCAGGAGCAGAATGATATGATCGCTTGGCTCCAAAGCGAAAAGCTGAGTATGCATTGCACCTGCTGCCTAGTTATACTCTCGCTGCAATCAGTGGCAGCTGGATGCAATCATCGCATGCCAATGTGCATTGACTCGTTTAGTTTACACTCGAAGTGGATTGATCTCTCTAAGCGAGATCCCAATTCGTCGGTCACCCAATGGGACTCAGAGTGACCGACTGAAAGGGAACTTCTGCCATTGCTGCCTGACTCTCCGCAGAAAAAATTAGAGTTTGTGAGTTGCTTCTGAATGAAAAAGCAGTGAGTTTTGTACATCATTGACAGAAAATCGCTGTATATTTCTAAAAAATAAAAATAAAAGTTCATTGAGATTTGTTTCCAGGCTTAATGTTTTTAATTGAAATGACATGTATCTAATGATTTTGAAAATCATTTGTATGTCACAATGACTTTTAGTCCTGCAAATGGCAATGAAGAAAATGCTCATGGAAGGTTTAATAAATGGACTGGAGTCGTGTGAATTGCTTGTGGATTATTGTGACGCTTTTAACAGCTGTTTGGATTCTAATTCTGGCAGCACCCATTCACAACAGATGATCCATTGGTGAGCAAGTGATGTAATGCTATAAATTTCTACAAATCCTTGAAGAAACAAACTCATCTACAACTTGGATGGCCTGAGGCTGAGTCAATTTTCTGTTAATTTATATTTTTGGGGGGTGAACTATTCCTTTAACAAATAGCATTGCATGATCACATATGAATATGCAGTAATGACCAGTACACTGTAAAAATGTTTTTGACCATTTTAACTCTCCAGTACTTTCAAACAGTTTATTTAGTAACATTCATAATTCTTGCATGTCGTTCAGGTATAAAAACATTTTCAGTATTTTTACCACAGTAAAGAGGGTTTTAGACATGTCCTCTTATAGTTTAGTGCTTTATTTTAAGGGTAATATCTTGAAACGCTAAATTACATTCAGCTCAGTGTCATCTCTTCTGAGCTAAATATATAACTGGCCATTGTGATTATTTTCAAAACGGTTGGCGCAATGACATTTTCCTGCACTCATCTGAAATCCTTCAAAATCTTCCTGTCAGAAATGCATTAAAACCGAGATGATTCAAGAAGCATCAAGAGTCACTTCGGCATGTACAATTTACCATTCAGCATCATTTCAAACCTTAATTTGCATACAGACAGCCAACATGGTCATACTGAGAGGCTATTTTTTCCTTTTTTATTTTTTATTTTCAGTCCCCTCACCAGCTCTCAGTTAATGGGCTGCTGTTTGAAAGGATTTAAAATTAACTACTTATGTTGCTATTTTGCATATTCAAATTTGTTTAGAAGTCTAAATGTAATATAATTTTTATATCAGTTTTGCTGAAAATTTTCTATAGAGATGGCCTTAGTATTCACTAAATATTACTAGATGGGCCTGTGTGACTTGCATTAATATGATGAATAAATAGGATATTATGATATTTCTGGTCAGTATTATTGATTCAAACTCTTAAAAATAAAGGTTCTAAAAGCGGGGTTTACAGCAAAGTCATGTTAAGCTTGAGTAGGGGCTGAATAGAAATGAGTTTATCCAGGTGTAAGCAATTATTTTTTTCCTCATAACCTAAATTCATGAAATGATAATTGCAGTGGGCAGGTAGCATGTGCTGACTTTGAGTGCTTTATTAGCAAGTGAATGACTCAAGCAACATCAGAGAGAGGTGTTACAGCATCAACACACGTTTAACAGAGCTGATGGATAGTAACTTGATTTGCTTATAGCCTCTTTTTGGCAATGAAGTTGCGAGATTAACTGTCACATTTCTCAACAGCTTTATTTGATGTTTTCCTTAAGTATCACGGCACACTGCACTGACTGATTTATTTTAGTCCTATTAGTATTGCCATGTGATTTTAAATTTGTATTGTTTTGAAAACTTTCATACCATAAAGATAGGATTAAATTTAATGACTTCTAAAAATCTGGTGTAACCACAAATAAAAGATAAGAATACTGTATATTGTATAACTCAATAAATATGACTCCCCAAAAACTTAATGACTATTCATAATTCACAGTGGTCATTAAGTTTTTGGTGAGTCACACCACATTACATTTTACAACCTACAAATGGCAAATAATCTGATATTATAATAGACTTGAGGTCTGCAGGGATCCTTTCTACAGTATGAAATAATTTTCTTATATATATATATTTTAATTTTTTTGGCCTATTGTGCAACACATGATGTTGCTCAAATAATTTTTTTTCGATTTGAATAAGCAGTGATTTTTGTAGAACATTCTTATAATAATAATAATAATAATAATAACATAAAAGACTTGCCACCGTCTTGCAGTATTAAAATGTTCTATTCAAGATTTTGTTTTAGTTTAATTATTTTACTTTTTATTCATTATGATATCATGTGCCCGCCAACATATACATTTATATTTTTTTTACAAAAAATTGTATAATGCTTAATCATAAATTATATAAATGAGAAAATGCCCATCATAGAAGATGTGTATTCAAACAATTTAATGCATGCATTTTTAAATGTATTTTTAAATAAATTAATAGATCCAAACAAATAAATTAGCATTCTGTCACTGATGTATAATAAGGCAATGATGTTTTTAATGCCAAAAAAAAATCTATCAGCTATTGAATACACCACCAGTGACACATTTGAATGCCGTGTGAAGGAGATACAAGAGGGATGCTTTGGTGGTGCAGGATAAAAATAATTTTGTTTCCCTATATAAGTGTGTTGCATCTGAGCTATTTAGACCCTGAGCATTTGAAGGGCCTATTCTTGTTAGCATGGAAAACATTCAGTGCAGACATATAGGCTACTATTTTATCTAACAATGATTGTCAGGATGCATTAAGCTCATTTTTTTTTTTTTTTTTTTTTTGTTTCAGCCCCATCCATGGTGGCTGGCTATAGCACGTCTTTGCATTCTGAGAACCAGAGCTGCCTTCTCAAAGCATCCCCTGTCGGCCTGTGGGCTTTCATTGAATTTACTGCCTCTTCCACTTCATCAAACGCTTTTAGACCTCTTGATCTTGACACTTCAGCTCGCCTGAACTTTTTAATACAGGAGAGTAGCCTGGTGTATTGCTGTTTCACATACACATGATGTGTGTAATGCAGTCAAAGTGTGGGCAGTAAGTGGATGAGACCTATTCTTTGTGCTGTGGGGCATGCAAAGAACGTAAGGTGCGTTCCTCCGGGTGCTGGAGACGAGGACGCGAGTACACTTGTACAGTCAAGAGCAAAGCGGAGGAGGACCGTGCTTCATCCTGTTTAGCAGTTTCTCGCACTCTAGAACAACTTGACATTGATACTTCAGTCACGGACACCCAATCGGGTTCATTCAGGCTTCGCACCTGTGTGCTCGGCCAACACAAGAACGTATCGGAGAAGATTTACGGCATTTACAGCCAACGTTTGGTCATCCATCTTGGCCGCTGCAAAGCTCCAAAATAAAACAATCAACAGTGCATTAATAATCACAAGCGAACACAGATGGATCAAGAGTTCAGTTCAGAGAACAATTATGAGGAAATGGACCCCAGCTGCAGAGCGAATGGGGTTTGGATGAGCGCAGAGCTCTTGAGTATGAAAGAGCACAAATGGCTGGAGTGACATTGCCAAGGTCACAGGCAGTTGTGCCAGGAAGTCCAGCTCTTTAATCATAAGACTCTCTAACGTCTGGCCCAGGGCCTGAGCTCAGCCTCCCTCCTCGGTGTGTTCGAAAGGGTCCTTGAAGCGATGGATTTTGGCTCTTTCCTCACATAGATGTATGCCAGTATCGTAAAAACGCCTCTGCGTATATGGTGCTTTACAACGTCCTGTCAGATGAAGACAAATGTTCTGTCCGCTGTGCTCTGTGTTATCAAATCATCGGAGTATGAAAAGCATCTGTACTGGGTTCTGTCTTTAGACAGTCTCTCCGGTTTACTAATGTAAATGTGTTGAGGCTTATACTGCTATTGAACTGTGGTGCTCTCCCAGCACTTACAGGTATTTTTATAATCCTTACATAATGTACAGTATCCTCAGGCTGAGGTGTATTCAAGGACACCTAGTTATGCAGAGACTTGCTGCATATTTGTACATTTGAAAGCCAAAAAGCCATAGTAGAACATTGTATTTTATAGCATATTTAAGCAATTTGTTCAGTAGTTCAAGGCAGGAGTGCGATAGGGAAGCTGTGTAATGAAGTGTGCATAATTAGAAATAATAATAGTAAAGAACAACTGATCAACCTACCAAATGAATGGTACACAAAAGAAGATGTTTTGAAAAAAGTCTAAATGTTATTTTTTATTATTATAGTTGTATGATTGATTACAAAAAAAGGCACCATTCACACCAAGCTTAGCGTGACACATCTTCATGCACAAAAATATGTGCAAATGAGATTTCAGTGCTAACGGTGGAAGTTAAGATTGATCAGTAAATATGGGTAATTATTTTGATTTTAAATACTTTTTCTGTTTCCTGATTAATATTTTGATACACTATAAATAATCAAAAGATTTTGGGAAATAAAAAATTATCAAAATTTCATTGCTAAATGAGTACACGTTCAAAACTGAGTTCTTGTAGTGAAACTGATTCACTACACTATAAGTCTACAATAATGGTTTGTATTTTGAATGGCTGGGTTAGATTTGGTGAGACATTTTACCTTTATGTCTTTCACCCATGCTATGGAGGAGGCAGATACACTACTTACTTGCTCAGAAGACAAATATTTCGAAAAATACAACTCAAAGACTTTCTTCACACTGTCAGTGATGTTGTAAAACTATTTTTTTTTAATGAAAACCTAGATGAAACAAACTAAAATGTTAATAAATATACTATTATAAAACATTAATATAAACTTAAACGAAAATTAGAAATGTCACTTTGGCAACTAACTGAAATAAAAATAAATTAAAGCTAAAAAATAAAATAAAAGGTTTAAAGAATAAACCCAGACAAACAAACTAAAACAAACTGAAATTAAAATTTAAGCTAATTAAAATGTTTACCTCAAACATCAGATTCATGCATGCCAAAGACCAGTGCTTAAAGAGACAATGGATCTCATTATCTTTGTTTCTCACATAAACTTGAAGAGCATGAGTTGTATAAACTGCTTATATGATGCTTTTTGTCCTTTTCAGAGCTCGGCAGCCTGAAGTCTGTGTGTTATAGTAGTTTGAATCAGCCTGGTCTCGATGTTTATACGTAGGTATTAATACATAACATTTACAAGCACAAAATGTACATTTTGTACGTTTTTATTGATGCTAAAATGTACAATTAAGACATATTTCAACGTTTAAAACGTACAAATCACTATGTACTTAAAACTTAAAATATTACATATCTTTTATATCATTAAGATATTCGTATCAATGCATTTTTTTTTATCATTTTAAAAATAAGCTAATTAGATTTTTAGACCCCTTAACCTACCCCCAAACCTAAATATACCAATTTTATAGCGAATATGCATTTTTATCATTTTATCAATAAGCGATTTCAATTTTTAGACCCCTTAACCTACCTCCAAACTTAAACCTACCCATTTTATAGCGAATATAAAAGGATATAAAAAGCAAATGACCGAAATACGCAGGAAAATAACAATTTTAGTAACAATATAGCATTAAAAATATTATTATACTCGCTAATCCCACTCCTACCTCTAAACCTAAACATAACTATTTCTGTACAGTATAAGAAAAACATGACAGACAGATAAATGCAATTCCAATCATTTATTTATTACAAAAATGTCAAAAGCAGTACCAAAAGTAATCCAAATGACAATGCGTTGCAGCCGCAGTCCTCTCTCCTTTTTTTTTGTTTTCCTTTTTTTTTTTCTGTATGGCAGAATACAATAGGTTTGTGTGAGGTGCAGAGCAGAATTAATCGCTAAAAATATTATCCAGATTATTTTACCGATCCACTCCGTGAACTCGTGAAGTCGCGTGCGCATCATTCAAACACACCTCACCACAATCTGTGACAAATGCAGGCGAGAGCCAATGAGCGTTCGATTATCCTGCCGTAAAACCTGATGTGGCAACATTTAATTAAAGTTTAGGCTTGTTTGAGATGAGCAAAATCTGATGCATGCCGGTTAGTAAAGTGTCCGAGTTACGTCCGACTTACGTCCGGCATTGTATTAAAGTAAAAATGGATGATAAATACGCCTTCGTATGGAATTAAATAGCAAGCACTTTGAGTGTCTTGTTCGTCATATTTATTTTCATATAAAAACAACAGAGCTGAATTTATATCATGTTAATTAGCAACACAGCACACGAGTGTGAATAACGCGATATCTGCCTTTGATCTCATAGGTATCTGTTCACTTCAAGAGGTCAGAACTGTCCGTCTTGACTGCGTTTATTTCACTCCTCCCCCTATTATCTTACTATAGGGAGATGAGAGGGTCTGTATTACTTACTATTGGAGAAAGCGTAATGGCTAACTCGGTGGTGCCTTAATAACCAACCACATTACAGCCTTGACGTCAATGAAATTCAGTCAGAGTTGTGCGACACTCAGTCGCAGTTTACGGATACCATAGGAATGAATGAGAAGTGCCGTAAGCTGAATCCCCACCTGTCGCAAAAAGTTTTTTTTTAAAAAAACCCCCAACGACTTCTCTTATAAAACAGCAGTTTTTTCATGGTAAACTCTAAAAAATAGTTCAATCCAAAAGTATTTCTTAAGTGTAAAACATGTTGAAGATTAGCAGATAGGCTGTCGATTCATTAAATGATAAGCCGATTCCTCTAAAAAGCTGTTTATTCAGCGTAGTGAAGCCTCTCCTCCATTGACATCCATTAAAAAAAAAACGGCCTCTGGTCTCGTTTCCCACATACTGCCAGACCGGAAGCGTTAGCATTAGCCGTTACGCTTTTTCGGCTAATGGTTGCAGGCTTGCCTTCTAGTGGCTTTGATTGAAAAAAATTTTGTAAAGAGCGCGTCAGTCAGCATGGGCTTTGCTGCTCACGGTCACTGGACTCGCTGGCTGCTCGGGATGGAGAAGCAAGCAGATCGCTAGATAAAGGCTTGGATTTGGGTCTGTTTCTCGCAGTTGTATGGATTCGGAAGATTTGGATTACAGCGCACGAATAAAATTTTCATTTCGTAATTATGTTGCAATTTTGGTGTATTTTATAGTTCTATTGTCAGTCACAGCATGTCAGATAAAACACCTTTTGTGGCCCATGGCAAACAAAGTAAACATAACATGACAAGTAAAGGTTAAACGATTGCAGAAATGTTATTTATTTTAAGTGTTTAAAGTGAATTCTTGTTTAACATTATGTATGCCTATTCTTGGAAACGAGCTGGCAGCAGAAATCACAACAAAACAGTGGTAACAATTTAATAATGCAATTGAAAACAAGGTAATTGATATGACAACTAAAAACAACAATAATAATCAAATTAATGCCGCGATTTCAATTTTCATAAGGATTCATTTTTAGGTGTCATCAATACGTCAGTTTTGTAAGTTTAAATGCTGAAAATATGTCAGTATTTGTAAGTTTAGAGGCTGAAAATACGTCAGTAATGTACCTTTTATAGAACCACATTTTACATAAAATACATACGATATCATGAGTCACATTGTATGGAAAAGAGCAGCTTGAACATTCTGCTAAACATCTCATTTATTGCTCCTCAGGAGAAAGAAAGTTATCCAGTTTTTGAGCAGCATATGAGTTAGTAGATGACTAAATTATTCTTTTAGCACTCACCATGTATCTCATACTTAGTTTACTGTGTCATACTGTATCTCACATTTAGTAAACTCAAATCATGCAGCGATTCAGAGAAAGAAAAACAATGCCGTGGTGCTGCTAATGATTTATTTATCCTAGCCAATGGCTTCCCCGACTGCTGCCTTTCTCCCAGATGTTTCCTGCCCACTCATTACCCTTCAATCTTGGCAAGAGAAGAGACTGTCAGCTTTCTGCAACCACAACAGCTTGTTCCTCAGACAAACTTTATTCCACTGATGCAGGATTATGTTCATCCAAGTCAATCCCTGAAGTTCCTTCTTGTAAGAGGTCCTGCCAAACTGAGCTCAGATCAGTGTGCAAGTGTGATTCCTTCCAACATCCCACATGTTCTCCAAGACCTGCTCAGGCTCAAGGACATCAGCCATCTTGATCCATCATTTATACATTGCCCCACTGGCTCTTGTCTTTTCCTCACTATCCAGAGATTGCTTACTGTCACTAAGAATGACAGAGCACAGCCCATTTGCAGAGAAGGAGATGAGCCATCTTCTGTGTTGAGATCCAAACGCCAGGGTCACCACCTCGTAATTATATAATTTAATTAATGAGTGCACCCCCAGGGTAGGTTTCTCTTTTGGAGTGAGCTTCATCCTTCATTTCAACCTCTCAATGTCAGATATGGAGATTTTAGGGGAATTGCTCTGTCATCACTTTAGCACACAGTTCTAGTTCTTTGCAAAGGATTCCTGCAAAGAGGTCTTCTCATATTCTCAGCCATTAGACCAATAGTACTGCTTGCCAAGGGAAACATCCAACCCAGGCTCAGAAAACCCAAACATGGAAAAACCGTTCTATGGCAAATTGCTTCTTGCACATTTCACAACTCTTTCAAAGTTAAATGTTCAGTGAGTGGCACTAAAAGCATGTTCAGTTTTATCCAAAACAGATGAACGTGAATCTGGCTATGTTTAATCACATTGGTTGACCTACGTAATGCAGCAGTTCTGAAATGAAGTGTCCGAAGAGTGGCGCTAAAAGGTTAATGCAGTATTGCGTTTAAACATAGAGTATCACCTACCTTTGCATCCTAAATGCAATACTGTATCAGGTGGGCTACTGAGCAAGTTTACCATGTTAGAAAAGTGCAAACATTAAAATGTACTGTATTAGTTTACAAATCCTGCACTACAGTGACAGCGTTTCAAGGTCATATCGTAGTATTATGCAATTAACCACGCAAAAATTTATTGGATAAGCTGTCCCATAATCATAAAGGAATAACAATTTTGTATTTTATTGCCAATAGTGTATTTAGCTGGAACGGCATGAGCGCTTCGTATAGGTACGTTCAGATTTGTGAAAATGTAGGTAGAGGCACATTTTTCCAGTGAGCCAATGTTGGAAACATAGCTTTGCTATTGCTCATGCTTGGTGTTAGGTATGTGAACAAAGTGTTAAACTTCAGCATGTAATTCCATCTGTGCAGAGGCATGAATATCTTGCTAAGCATAGCTGTCCTCTTACTTTTCTTAGGACATACAACATACACAGCAAATAGACCCTAACGTTGTGGTAAACTTTGCTCCAGAATGTGTAAGATCTAGTTGTTTTCAGAGTAAAAATTCAATTGAGCCAATTCAATTTAAATTTGCTCAACCCTGCTTTCCAAGTGCCAAAAATAAACTACTGGTGTCCATAGTGTTTGACTCCTGTAGTTCATATAAAACGTTCCTTAGTTCCATTGGATTCCTTAGGTTCAAATATGTCTTATGCTCTTGGTTAATGAAACCATCTTTAATAAAGAATGATAAAAACACCTTAACTTTAGATCATTAAAAGCATGTTGTTTGTTATTTATTTTCACACTAACCACCATTCTGTCATTTATCATCTTTTCTGTATTCCCTTCTAAAATGTGTACCCATTCTTTTGGTATTATCCCTTTTAACTTTTCATATTGATCTTCTAGAACTACTATACTTTCTTCTTCATAATTTTCTTCAATTGCATCCCTTATCACTTGTATCGGTAAAAAAAAAGGTATAACTTCATACATAATATCTTTAATTTGTCTTATCCCTGCATTATACCATTTTTTATAAAAAAATGTTTGTTCTCCCCTTTTAAGTAAGTTGTTTAAAAACAGTGGTTGTCTTAAAATGTCATCTTTATTCAATGACGTACAAACAACATACTTGCTATAATCCCCCATGCTTTTAAGACTTCTTTATAGTATTCTGGAATTATATTCATCATATTTTCCTTTAGTTTCATCCATAAAATAGCATCTCCTATGTTAACACACTGGTTTAAATAAAAAGTCATTACATCTTTCCAACCATATTTTTCATCCTTCCAATATTTTTTTATTATTTTTATTCGTATGCTTTTCATTCTTATTAATGGGTCTAATAGTCCCAGTCCTCCTTCTTCAACTTTCCCAATTATAGAATAATATGCAATTTTCGACGGTTTATCTTCCCAATAAAAAAAAATTAAATTAGAGATTTCATTTTTTTATACACCCATAATGGCATGCTCACTGATCCTAAAACATACCAATTTTTTTTATAAAAACAAAGAGTTTATTACTAGAACCTTCCCTTTTAAAAACAAATTCCTTAATTTCCAAAAAATTAACCTTTTTACCATTGCTGTTAAAACTTCCTCCCATATTAAATTCCTAATTACATTTTCATTTTCTCCAACTCTTATTCCTAAAATTTTCATATTTCCTTTCTGTTCTTTAAATGGTATCTTAACAGGTAATTCATTCATTTCACCAATTCTCATATAAGTTGTTTTTTCTTTATTAACCTTTGCCCCTGTTCCTCTACAATATTTTTCCAGAACTTCCATTAATTTTCCTATACTTTTAATATCTTTGACAAACAATGTTGTATCATCAGCATATTGATATACCTTATGATCTGTTTCTTCTTCTTTTATCCATATCCCTTTTATATTTTTTTCCATTTTTATTGCCAGACCTAGAGCTTCAGACACTAAAGTGTATAACAGTGCTGACATTGGGCATCCTTGTCTGATTGATCTTGTTATTTTAAAATCTTCTGTTAAAAATCCATTCACTTTAACACAACTTCTAATATCTGTGTATATACATTTGATCCATTTTATAAAATTCTTACCAAATCCAAACTTCTCCATTACATTCATCAAATATTTATGCTCTACCCTATCGAACACTTTTTCTAAATCTACACTTATAATATACCCCATTTATTTTTTATCGCTCATATACCATATCAAATCTCCTATACTATTAATAATGTCAGATATATCTCTGTTTAAAACTGCATATGCATGATTTGTTGTAATTATATTTGGTACCACTTTTTTCAATCTGTTTGCTAATACTTTAGTTAAAATTTTATAATCAGTATTCAGCATACTAAGTGGCCTGTAGTTTTTTAAATCTCCTCTATCTCCTTTTCTCTTGTATATTATTTTCACTACTCCTTTCTTCATACTTTGTGTTAATTCACCATTCTTAAATACATCAACATATATTTCTTTGAGAATTGGACATAAACTATTTTTGAAAACTTTATAAAACTAATTCGGTAATCCATCTATTCCTGGACTTTTCCCATTTCTTAACTGGTCAATTGCTGTTTCTATTTCTGTCTCAGTAATATTATTCTCACACATTTCTCTGTCTTCCTTATTTACTTTAGCTTTTATTTTATTTAATAAATATTCCTCATCCTCTGCAATTAACTCATTTTCTGTAAACAAGTCCTTGTAAAATCTTCTAATTTCTTTTAATATTCCTTCTGTGTCTTCCACTGTCTTCCCATCTTGTGTATTGATACTTTTAATTATATCTGCTTTTTGTCTATTTTTCTCTAATTCATAGAAATATTTAGTACTTCTTTCTCTTTCTATTATGTCTTTAGCTCTACTTCTTGTTATAGCTCCCTTGCACCTTTCTTCCTCTATTTCCCTCATTTTCTCCTGCAGTTCTATTATCTTATCTATGTTTTTCTCTCCCTCATTCATTTTTCTCATTTCTTCATCCCATTCTTTTTTAACTTTACTTTCTATCATTCTTTTAGCTCTCTGAACTTTTTTAGAAAAAATAATCGAGAACCTCTTTATTCTATTTTTCAGACAATCCCACCAAAATCCTCTTTCTTTTCCATACATCTCATCATTAACTCTATTGATTATTATACTTTCTATTTCTATTTTGTACATTTCCTTTTTTAAAAGTCCTGTATTTAACATCCATACTCCTTCTCCTTTTATAATCTCACTAAAATCCATTGTTATCCATAAAAAATCATGGTCACTTTCACTATAATTTTTATAAAATGCTTTTGAAACAATGTAATTCTTTTATGTTACATAAAAATAAACTATTCTACTTTGCTTTAAGTCTCTTCCAACAATTTGTCTTCTAAAATAATCTCTTTTTAAACCGTTTCTCTCTCTCCACACATCAACCATGTCATATTTTCTCATTATATTATAAAGTTCATTCCTCCCTCTATCAACTCTAAAAATCATAGAATCGTCTATATCAATTCTCTGCAACACTGTATTAAAATCACCTAAAAGAAAAACATTTTCTTGTTTGTCCATTAACATATTCAAGCTTTTGTAAAATTCAAATTTTTCTTTTTCTTCATTTGGTGCATACATGTTGCACACTTTTATTTCTTTGACTTTATATTTTAATTTAACTATTATAATTCTACCATTCGTGTCTTTATATTCTACTTAATTTGCCTCAAAAACCCCTATTTTGATTAATATCGCAACACCCCCCTTCCTCTCCAAATCACAATTCAGATACATTTCTCCATCCCATAATTTTCTTATTTCATCACTTATTGTTTCTCCCCAAAATGTTTCTTGTAAACATAATACATCACAATGTTTAGTCAAATATATTAATCTCTCCATTTTCTGATATTTTGTTAGTCCTCTGACGTTCAACGAAACAACACATAAATAACTCATTAGTGATACAGTTTTCTTCTCTCCATTCTTTATTTTTGTTCTTCTCTTCTTATCCTTTGTTTTTTAAAAACCTGTTCAATGTTTATGCTTGTATCTTTCAATCTTGATTTAATACATCTGTTCAAATGTCCTTTACTTTGCACTCCAAAGCTATTCTCCCCCATTTCAGCTTTTCTTACCTCAAACAATGTCTTTGTTTCTTTACCTTCAGTTCCGTCTTCTCCTTGTCCTTCATTGTCATCTTGTTCAATGTCCTCTGCATGCTCTCGTTTTTCAAGTAAATCATCCTTGTTTACACATGCATCTTCTGTGTAAGGTCTTTTCTCCATATCCATTCCATATTCTCCCCTCTTGCTCATTCCTG